>CAWUFW010012049.1:0-568869 GCA_963921515.1 Calotriton arnoldi
ACCCAGGCACTACCCATGCACTCCTCCAATCACCCAGGCACTACTCCTCCACTCATGCAATAACCCAGGCACTACCCTTGCACTGTTCCAATCACCCATGCACTAACCATGCAGTCCTCTAATCACCCAGACACTACTCATTCACTCCTTTGATTACCCAGCCAGTAGCCATGCACTCCTCCAATCACCCAGTCACTACCCATGCACTTATAAAATTGCCATGCACTAACCTTGCACTCCTCCAATCACCCAGGCAGTACCCATGCACTCATGCAATCACCCAGGCACTAACCATGCACTCATGCAATCATCCAGGCATTACCTATAAACTCATGCAATCACCCAGGCTTTACCCATGCACTTACAAAATCACCCTTGCAATACCCATGCACTTACAAAATCACCCAGGCACTACCCATGTACTCCTCCAATCACCCAGGCACTAATCATCCATTCATGCAATAACCCAGGCACTACACATGCACTGCTCCAATCACCCGTGCACTACCCATGCACTCCTCTAATCACCCAGACACTACTCATTCACTCCTTCGATTACCCAGCCAGTAGCCATGCACTCCTCCAATCACCCAGCCACTACCCATGCACTTATAAAATCACCATGCACTATCCTTGCACTCCTCCAATCACCCATACATTACCTCTGCACTCATGCAATCATCCAGGCATTAACAAAGCACCTAAGCAATACCCATGCACTTATAAAATCACACAGACATTACCAATGCACTCATCCAATCACCCACGCACTACTCATCCACTCATGCAATAACCCAGGCACTACCCATGCACTCTTCCAATCACTCGGGCACTATCCTTGCAGTCCTCCAATCATCCAGGCACTACCCATGCACCCATGTAATCATCCAGATATTATCCATGCACTTCTTCATGCAACACATACAAATTTGTCTTTTATTAACCAAATATGCGGTACTAACAAGAACCATTTTTTTCTTCTTTTTTGTTTTATATTTTTTTTGTGTTTTTCTAACTCTTTTTTGAATTTTTTGGGTGTTTTAAAAAAAAACAACAGAATAAACTGACAAAACTGCTGTCCTAACTTTTGCAATTTTAAAAACATTGCAAAAAAAAAAAATAGCAGTGGTGGCTTCGTTCAGCAAAAACAATGGCGTTGATGGACTATTCGCCATAACAGAGATCCTTCTTGCACTTGATGCACCTTTCCTCCAGACCAGCAAATTCTGCCCTGATATCAGGTCCTCTGTTTGAAGTGCCAGAACCAGTAGAAGTACTTGGTCCTGGTTGCTGGGCATCTTGCTGGGCTTGTTCTTCCAGCTCTCGTCTGCGTTTCTCCCATGCTAGCTGACGAGGATGTATTGTCTGCAGGTGTTTTAGCATGGAGGAAGTACCACATGAGTATTTGTTCTCGGAGCCCCGAGATAAGACATGTTTGCAGATGCTGCAGGTGACCTTCCTCGCATTCACCTTTTTTTCTCGTTCAGGAAAAGTGAAAAAGGCCCACACGACACTCTCCTTCCTTTTTCTTGTTGGTTCCTCCAACTCATCTTCTTCACCATGGATGTTTTCAGGTGCATTGGAAGATGCCATTTTTGTTGTTTTCCCCCCAAAAAACACCCAAACAATTGAACAAGAGAAGAAAACACAATAGATGTGTCTCCTGCCAATGTTCTTGAAGGAATGAGAAATTTGGGTGGGGTGCAGTAACTTCTAGAATGAAAAGGTTCTTAACCAATAACATTCTTTCTTTTAAAGTCACATGGATTCGGGCACCGCGTGCGCAACCAGCGTGCACCCGTCGCGATTCCGTAAAAATATATTTAACAATAATTTATCTTTATTCCAGTCACAAAATGTTTTATAAATAAATTAAATAATCTTTTGCTATAATATACATATTAAACTTATATATATATAGTTTTAAAACTTAAAAATTTGCGGTGGATTTGCGCACCCGGCGCGACCTCCGGAAATACGCACGTAATGTTACGTGGTGTCAAAATTCGCGCACCTGTCGCTTAACGTGCACGCATCATACACGACTTAACCGCTTCGCCACGATCGGAATTCCGCCCAGGTGCTGGATATTCCAATCGCGGGTGTGGTCGTGACGAGCTCAGCTCGTCATGCGCACACGCCCACCACGCAGCATGACGAGCTGAGCTCGTCATGAGCATCGAAGGGGTTAACCAATATGGCAGCTTGGATTTGCGCACCCACCAAGGCAGGTACAAGATCGGTACGCGAATCCACTTTTATATTAAAAAAAAAAATGTATATTTATATTTTAGAAAATATAAAATGTTACATTATTTTTATAACAAATAAAAAACTAAGAAAAAATATTTTTGGGGACATTATGGTTAGAAATTAGAAAAAAACATAGGTTTCATGGACGATATAGTTAGAAAATAGCATTTAAAAAACCTTTGAAATTCACTGAAAAAACCAGAGGTTTCAGGGACGTTATAGTTAGAAATTAGCATTTAAAAAACCTTTGAAATTCACTGAAAAAACCACAGGTTGCAGGGACATTATAGTTAGAAATTAGCATTTAAAAAACCTTTGAAATTCACTGAAAAAACCACAGGTTGCAGGGACGTTATAGTTAGTTGGACATTTCACTCGTAGAAAACCAGAGAAATTTGGCCGTTATAGTTAGTTGAGCTAACTATAACTCGCGCCCCCGCAATGCACTGCTGATGACGTCACATATTACATCATTCATGTCCAACTAACTATAACGTCCCTGCAACCTGTGGTTTTTTCAGTGAATTTCAAAGGTTTTTTAAATGCTAATTTCTAACTATAACTTCCCTGGAACCTGCGCTTCAACAAGACTGTTGCTTTTGCCCACCTGGGATTTCATATTTTTTGGCAGAGGTTGTTAACTGTTTTTAAAGCACGTTTCTTGTTTGAATGCACTGCCGTATCCCATTAAAGAAAGTGCAATACCATCTACCTGGCGGCTCTTCCTCAAGGGTAACCTTTTGTTGTGGATTTATTGGCGGCTGACCCAGTCGCGGAAGGAGCCACTCTGCTGCTGTGGACCTGCGGTGACTTCGGGTGAGAAGACATCGTGACGGGAGGTAGAGCCAAATGGGCCACACGAGAGAAGCAGTGCGCTTCAACAAAACTGTTGCTTTTACCCACCTGGGATTTCATATTTTTGAAAGCGGACTCTGGGCTAAACTCACTTGAGTAAATCGACTTGTGCTACTACATGTACCAGAAGGCTGTAGTAATGGCCACTCCCACTGGGGGAGGTTCAGCGGTTATAATGAGCAGCACACTTGCCTGGATTCATCGCTGTACCGTATGCCAATGAATAAGGGGAAACCTGAAACGCGTCTGGCAGATGTTGTTAACTGTTTTTAAAGCACGTTTCTTGTTTGAATGCACTGCCGTATCCCATTAAAGAAAGTGCAATACCATCTACCTGGCGGCTCTTCCTCAAGGGTAACCTTTTGTTGTGGATATATATATATATATATATATATATATATATATATATATATATATATATATATATATATATATATATATATATATCTATATATATCCATCACAAAAACTGCCCGATAAGGAAGGGCCCACAGCAGGTGAGTAAGCATCAAATCATTTATTGGAGGTTGCCGTATACAAGAAATGAATGTTGCCTGCCAAAATTAGTTCTTTTCGTCCGACGCGTTTCATGCCAAACTGCATTTCATCAGGGACTAAAGATTTCATAACTGCTTGATGGCGCTGTTTTTAAACACCTGTGATTAATCAAGTCCCCGCCTCAGTGGGCGTTGCCATTCCACTGGCATCCTGGTACTTGTGGTGTTTAATTGCTTCCCCAGTGGGCCGTATGCCATCCGCAGAAAAATTAAAACACAGTGATTCCCATGTGGGTCGCGGCACAGACTCACTTCATAGTACCAGCATCTTGTTACCTCCAACATCGCTCCTGCTCCATATGCGATCTCGCCGGTTGGCGTGACTGCTGGTCTGTGTTCAAACAGTGGGGCTCCCTCCGCGACCCAGGCATGGCCGCTCAAAATCCATCACAAAAACTGCCCGATAAGGAAGGGCCCACAGCAGGTGAGTAAGCATCAAATCATTTATTGGAGGTTGCCGTATACAAGAAATGAATGTTGCCTGCCAAAATTAGTTCTTTTCGTCCGACGCGTTTCATGCCAAACTGCATTTCATCAGGGACTAAAGATTTCATAACTGCTTGATGGCGCTGTTTTTAAACACCTGTGATTAATCAAGTCCCCGCCTCAGTGGGCGTTGCCATTCCACTGGCATCATGGTACTTGTGGTGTTTAATTGCTTCCCCAGTGGGCCGTATGCCATCCGCAGAAAAATTAAAACACAGTGATTCCCATGTGGGTCGCGGCACAGACTCACTTCATAGTACCAGCATCTTGTTACCTCCAACATCGCTCCTGCTCCATATGCGATCTCGCCGGTTGGCGTGACTGCTGGTCTGTGTTCAAACAGTGGGGCTCCCTCCGCGACCCAGGCATGGCCGCTCAAAATCCATCACAAAAACTGCCCGATAAGGAAGGGCCCACAGCAGGTGAGTAAGCATCAAATCATTTATTGGAGGTTGCCGTATACAAGAAATGAATGTTGCCTGCCAAAATTAGTTCTTTTCGTCCGACGCGTTTCATGCCAAACTGCATTTCACCAGGGACTAAAGATTTCATAACTGCTTGATGGCGCTGTTTTTAAACACCTGTGATTAATCAAGTCCCCGCCTCAGTGGGCGTTGCCATTCCACTGGCATCCTGGTACTTGTGGTGTTTAATTGCTTCCCCAGTGGGCCGTATGCCATCCGCAGAAAAATTAAAACACAGTGATTCCCATGTGGGTCGCGGCACAGACTCACTTCATAGTACCAGCATCTTGTTACCTCCAACATCGCTCCTGCTCCATATGCGATCTCGCCGGTTGGCGTGACTGCTGGTCTGTGTTCAAACAGTGGGGCTCCCTCCGCGACCCAGGCATGGCCGCTCAAAATCCATCACAAAAACTGCCCGATAAGGAAGGGCCCACAGCAGGTGAGTAAGCATCAAATCATTTATTGGAGGTTGCCGTATGCAAGAAATGAATGTTGCCTGCCAAAATTAGTTCTTTTCGTCCGACGCGTTTCATGCCAAACTGCATTTCATCAGGGACTAAAGATTTCATAACTGCTTGATGGCGCTGTTTTTAAACACCTGTGATTAATCAAGTCCCCGCCTCAGTGGGCGTTGCCATTCCACTGGCATCCTGGTACTTGTGGTGTTTAATTGCTTCCCCAGTGGGCCGTATGCCATCCGCAGAAAAATTAAAACACAGTGATTCCCATGTGGGTCGCGGCACAGACTCACTTCATAGTACCAGCATCTTGTTACCTCCAACATCGCTCCTGCTCCATATGCGATCTCGCCGGTTGGCGTGACTGCTGGTCTGTGTTCAAACAGTGGGGCTCCCTCCGCGACCCAGGCATGGCCGCTCAAAATCTATCACAAAAACTGCCCGATAAGGAAGGGCCCACAGCAGGTGAGTAAGCATCAAATCATTTATTGGAGGTTGCCGTATACAAGAAATGAATGTTGCCTGCCAAAATTAGTTCTTTTCGTCCGACGCGTTTCATGCCAAACTGCATTTCATCAGGGACTAAAGATTTCATAACTGCTTGATGGCGCTGTTTTTAAACACCTGTGATTAATCAAGTCCCCGCCTCAGTGGGCGTTGCCATTCCACTGGCATCCTGGTACTTGTGGTGTTTAATTGCTTCCCCAGTGGGCCGTATGCCATCCGCAGAAAAATTAAAACACAGTGATTCCCATGTGGGTCGCGGCACAGACTCACTTCATAGTACCAGCATCTTGTTACCTCCAACATCGCTCCTGCTCCATATGCGATCTCGCCGGTTGGCGTGACTGCTGGTCTGTGTTCAAACAGTGGGGCTCCCTCCGCGACCCAGGCATGGCCGCTCAAAATCCATCACAAAAACTGCCCGATAAGGAAGGGCCCACAGCAGGTGAGTAAGCATCAAATCATTTATTGGAGGTTGCCGTATACAAGAAATGAATGTTGCCTGCCAAAATTAGTTCTTTTCGTCCGACGCGTTTCATGCCAAACTGCATTTCATCAGGGACTAAAGATTTCATAACTGCTTGATGGCGCTGTTTTTAAACACCTGTGATTAATCAAGTCCCCGCCTCAGTGGGCGTTGCCATTCCACTGGCATCCTGGTACTTGTGGTGTTTAATTGCTTCCCCAGTGGGCCGTATGCCATCCGCAGAAAAATTAAAACACAGTGATTCCCATGTGGGTCGCGGCACAGACTCACTTCATAGTACCAGCATCTTGTTACCTCCAACATCGCTCCTGCTCCATATGCGATCTCGCCGGTTGGCGTGACTGCTGGTCTGTGTTCAAACAGTGGGGCTCCCTCCGCGACCCAGGCATGGCCGCTCAAAATCCATCACAAAAACTGCCCGATAAGGAAGGGCCCACAGCAGGTGAGTAAGCATCAAATCATTTATTGGAGGTTGCCGTATACAAGAAATGAATGTTGCCTGCCAAAATTAGTTCTTTTCGTCCGACGCGTTTCATGCCAAACTGCATTTCATCAGGGACTAAAGATTTCATAACTGCTTGATGGCGCTGTTTTTAAACACCTGTGATTAATCAAGTCCCCGCCTCAGTGGGCGTTGCCATTCCACTGGCATCCTGGTACTTGTGGTGTTTAATTGCTTCCCCAGTGGGCCGTATGCCATCCGCAGAAAAATTAAAACACAGTGATTCCCATGTGGGTCGCGGCACAGACTCACTTCATAGTACCAGCATCTTGTTACCTCCAACATCGCTCCTGCTCCATATGCGATCTCGCCGGTTGGCGTGACTGCTGGTCTGTGTTCAAACAGTGGGGCTCCCTCCGCGACCCAGGCATGGCCGCTCAAAATCCATCACAAAAACTGCCCGATAAGGAAGGGCCCACAGCAGGTGAGTAAGCATCAAATCATTTATTGGAGGTTGCCGTATACAAGAAATGAATGTTGCCTGCCAAAATTAGCCATCAAGCAGTTATGAAATCTTTAGTCCCTGATGAAATGCAGTTTGGCATGAAACGCGTCGGACGAAAAGAACTAATTTTGGCAGGCAACATTCATTTCTTGTATACGGCAACCTCCAATAAATGATTTGATGCTTACTCACCTGCTGTGGGCCCTTCCTTATCGGGCAGTTTTTGTGATGGATTTTGAGCGGCCATGCCTGGGTCGCGGAGGGAGCCCCACTGTTTGAACACAGACCAGCAGTCACGCCAACCGGCGAGATCGCATATGGAGCAGGAGCGATGTTGGAGGTAACAAGATGCTGGTACTATGAAGTGAGTCTGTGCCGCGACCCACATGGGAATCACTGTGTTTTAATTTTTCTGCGGATGGCATACGGCCCACTGGGGAAGCAATTAAACACCACAAGTACCAGGATGCCAGTGGAATGGCAACGCCCACTGAGGCGGGGACTTGATTAATCACAGGTGTTTAAAAACAGCGCCATCAAGCAGTTATGAAATTTTTAGTCCCTGATGAAATGCAGTTTGGCATGAAACGCGTCGGACGAAAAAGAACTAATTTTGGCAGGCAACATTCATTTCTTGTATACGGCAACCTCAATAAATGATTTGATGCTTACTCACCTGCTGTGGGCCCTTCCTTATCGGGCAGTTTTTGTGATGGATTTTGAGCGGCCATGCCTGGGTCGCGGAGGGAGCCCCACTGTTTGAACACAGACCAGCAGTCACGCCAACCGGCGAGATCGCATATGGAGCAGGAGCGATGTTGGAGGTAACAAGATGCTGGTACTATGAAGTGAGTCTGTGCCGCGACCCACATGGGAATCACTGTGTTTGAATTTTTCTGCGGATGGCATACGGCCCACTGGGAAGCAATTAAACACCACAAGTACCAGGATGCCAGTGGAATGGCAACGCCCACTGAGGCGGGGACTTGATTAATCACAGGTGTTTAAAAACAGCGCCATCAAGCAGTTATGAAATCTTTAGTCCCTGATGAAATGCAGTTTGGCATGAAACGCGTCGGACGAAAAGAACTAATTTTGGCAGGCAACATTCATTTCTTGTATACGGCAACCTCCAATAAATGATTTGATGCTTACTCACCTGCTGTGGGCCCTTCCTTATCGGGCAGTTTTTGTGATGGATATATATATATATATATACATACGAAAGTGCTCCTACTTGAAGGTACCACACACAGGCGTGAATTCGTCCTTTTTTATTCAGCAAGACTGCAGAGTGCGAGGCATTGAGATTACAGCATGCAATTTCACCAAAGTATCGCCACACGTGTTATGGGCACTCCAGCCCTTGATGACTGGCTTTTGGCTACAGGCAAACAGGAAGCAAACAGTGACGCCGCACTCGCAGCGAGTTTATAAGTCCCGCCCTAATGGGCCAGTGTATTCTGGTACTTTGAGTTTACTCACAATGTTTTTGTTAGTTATATGCCTCCGTTTTTCTTTTCAAATGTTGTTTAAGAACCACAGTGGGCTTGCAGCAAAGTCAAAGTTCGACACCCTGCATTTCTCAGGTCCTGCCAAAATGGACCACGCCGCTCCATCTGCGCCTCTCCATTCACTGGCGTAGAAGACCTGCTCCGTCAGCAGCGGGGTGCCCTCGCGGCCAGAGCCGGCCGCTACATATCCATACGAAAGTGCTCCCACTTGAAGGTATCACACACAGGTGTGAATTCGTCCTTTTTTGTTCAGCAAGACTGCAGAGTGCGAGGCATTGAGATTACAGCATGCAATTTCACCAAAGTATCGCCACACTCGTTACGGGCACTCCAGCCCTTGATCACTGGCTTTTGGCTACAGGCAAACAGGAAGCAAACAGTAACGCCGCACTCGCAGCGAGTTTATAAGTCCCGCCCTAATGGGCCATTGTATTCTGGTACTTTGAGTTTACTCACAATGTTTTTGTTAGTTATATGCCTCCGTTTTTCTTTTCAAATGTTGTTTAAGAACCGCAGTGGGCTTGCAGCAAAGTCAAAGTTCGACACCCTGCATTTCTCAGGTCCTGCCAAAATGGACCACGCTGCTCCATCTGCGCCTCTCCATTCACGGGAGTAGAAGACCTGCTCCGTCAGCAGCAGGGTGCCCTCGCGGCCAGAGCAGGCCGCTACATATCCATACGAAAGTGATCCCACTTGAAGGTACCACACACAGGCGTGAATTCGTCCTTTTTTATTCAGCAAGACTGCAGAGTGCGAGGCATTGAGATTACAGCATGCAATTTCACCAATTGGAATGACGTAGCCGCTTTGGTGAGGCACAAGCAAATCAGCAAACCTGTCTTGCCCAGAACAGCGACCCGATGGGATTATAAAACTTGGGAAGGGAGAGGTACAGCGGCATCCACTATGGAAAACCCTTACCTGAACTACTAGAACCAAGATGCACTGCCTGCATACGCCCATGAGGGCGGGACTATGTGAATAAATACGCAAGTGCGAAATGATATGCATAGCTGTTTCTCCACCGAAAGGCCAAGCCAGTGATCAAGGGGAGAATTCCCGAAACGCGTTTGGAGATGATGGCATAGAATACGCTGGGAGGTCATACCTAAGTTTGCAGCTGCCTGCCAAATAAAGAGGTGAATTCTATGTCGTGTGTGGCGTCTTCAATCTTCGAGCAGTTTCATATGGATATGTAGTGGCCCACTCTGGCCACGAAGACGCCCCACTGCAGACGGAAGCGGGTCCGTGTGCTTTGAATCTGAGGCGCACATTGGAACGACGTAGCTGCTTTGGTGAGGCACAAGCAAAGCAGCAAACCTGTCTTGCCCAGAACAGCGAGCCGATGGGATTATAAAACTTGTGGAGGGAGAGGTACAGCGGCATCCACTATGGAAAATACTTACCTGAACTACTAGAACCAAGATGCACTGCCTGCATATGCCCATGAGGGCGGGACTATGTGAATAAAGACGCGAGTGCGAAATGATATGCATTGCTGTTTCTCCACCGAAAGGCCAAGCCAGTGATCAAGGGGAGAATTCCTGAAACGCGTTTGGCGATGATGGTATAGAATACGCTGGGAGGTCATAACTAAGTTTGCTGCTGCCTGCCAAATAAAGAGGTGAATTCTACGTCATGTGTGGTGTCTTCAATCTTCGAGCAGTTTCATATGGATATATATATATATGCGGTGGCGAAACAGATGGAGCAATATCACCAAAGTGATTGGAAGGTGCTCAAGTTTTATGGGATCGAAACAGTGCCAATTAATGAGCGTGGTGGAAATAGAGAGAAAACTTTGCGTCAAAAAGAATCGCGACATATCCTCAATTTGCGAACATTGACACCCCATGGCCTTAATCAATCCGAAGAATTATACACTCATCTTTGACTCATGAATCAACTTCCCTAATGAATTGAAAAATAGAAAGAGAAAAAAAAGCAAAAATAAAAGACTTATTTGTAAAGAATCCATATGAATTAGATAACATGATAAGGTTTGAATGGGCCCTAATGAGTTATGAAAAGACCACCCCACTGGAGGGATTGAATACAGAGGTCAATGAAAACGAATCATATATGACCCACTGGAGGGAACAATATAGGTCTTTCCAAAAATTTAAAAAATTTAAAAAAGAAAGAACTTTTAATGGACTCATGGGCCTTGTATCAATCTAAAAGTTCTGTAGGAACTTTATTCACTTTATGGCACTTTATTTCTTATATTTGTAAAATTGAACATATTCACTTTATTCACTTATATAAAAAAATGGAATGAATTAAGGGACACTACATCCCCCATAATCCTCAGGGGCGCTTGTGACATCAGACAGGAAATGATGTAATGAATTTCAAATGTATATCATTAGTTTTTCCAAGCGTTGTTTCAGGATCGTGATCAAGGTATTGTGGAATACCGAAACGCGTTGGTCTGTCGCCTTTTCCCTACTTATGAGAATGAGGAAATAAAAGGAAAAAATTGCAAAAGCCTACGGGAGTGCGACCCATTCTTCTTCCGTCTGTGAAGGATTGTGTGTGAATATAGCGAGAGAGAGGTATAATATTTTTTGTTTTGCTAATAACTTAAAAAAGAGTTAATCCACCTCAGCTCCATCCTGGAAAGTTTGGAGGTGATCTGTCAAGCGGGGCCTCAGCAAAAGGGCGGTCCCTGTATGTATTTCCCCATTCATTTTTCCGTAGAAAACCAAATTTGGCAGCAAGCTACATATTGGTCCAGGAAGCGTGCTTTTTCTGATTTCAGTCATTTTTGAGAAATTAAGATTCAAAAACGTATATTTCATGCCACGTAGACTCTGCGGATCTGGAGGAAAAAAAACATAGAGGGACAGGGTAGGCCTGGTGGGGGGATCCCAGAGGGGCCAAAAACAATCAATGTTGTTGATCTGTGGAAGATCTGCATCTCTGAATTTTTTTAAAATGCCGGTCTCCTGGATTTTTTAAATAAACCCCCTGGGGTGGAGCAGGGCCTGGGTGGTCATGCCTTTAATTTTTACGTGGGAGCTGGGTGTGAGGCCCCCCTCCCTGTGGCTTTTTGAGGCCCCAGGGACCCCATCCCTTGGAGCTAAGTAGATTATTGGGGAGGGGGCCATGTGGCCCTCCCATCTTGGAGCATTACTGAGGCTCCGATGACCCCATCCTCTAGGGTTAATATTAATGTTAGGGGAGGGGCACATGCAGCTCCCCTTTCCTGAACCTTATTGAGGCCCCAGTGACCGCATTCACTGGGACCAATTTTAAGTTATGGGGAAGGGAGCGTGCCGCCCCCTTTCACATGCTTCTTTGACTTTAATTTTGGGGAGGCAAGCATGCACCCCCCTCCCTGAGCTGCAGATCAGCCCAAGCTATTCTCAGCCAGCCTCAGCTAACCCATTCTCCCGGAATCCGGGAGCCAGCTGGGCTATGGGGGCATTGAGCTCCCCCAACAGCCCCCAAATATGAAAAAATAGTGGGTGCCCTAGCTGGGCACTGCGGCATCCACTTAAAAACAAATATATAAAAAAATATTTCTGGCTCCCCCCACTGAGGTGGCTATGAGCCGGCAGAGAGGGCCTTGGGGGTCCCCTACCGGCCCCAACTTATGAAAAAGAAAAAAAAGTGTGGGTGACCTGGGTGGGGACCAGGAAATCCCAAACCAATAATAAAAAAGCAACATGGAGGCGTGGTCTGGCCACGGACTAAGATGACCACTTGATGCTGGAGCTCCGCCGAGAGTCGGGTCCCGGACGGAGCCAGCACCCTTAGCAGTGGGAGGTACACTATGCGACCCACCTCACCGGGTTCACCGCCATCTTCTGAGCCCCGAGTTAGGTGTCTCGCCCGCCTCCCTTGCCCGTATGCCCTGTTGCGAGCTATCTGCTGGCGGATGAACATCTACAAGGCCTCGAGGTGTGAACGGAGCCTTGGCCCTGCTGCTTCAGCCCCTCCCGGACTTCGCCCTCGATGCCTGACAAGGCGGGGTGAGGGAAGGAGCCCATGTTCTTCCCTCCCGGACTCACCCTGGACCCATCACGATGGCCCGGGATGCACTAGCTTGCCCTTGTGCCCCAGCAGCCTCCAGCCCGGAGTCCGGTACCCGCCCACCAGGCCTGTGATTGGAGCACGACCCCAGCCCCCACGCAGCAGCCCTGCCCGACCCCTGCCTCCCATCATAGGCACACTGGCACGGGGGGCCTTGGCACCCACCCCAATGGGCGCAATCCCCTGTACTGGACCCAGGGTACTCTATACCACCCCGACATCAGTGGCGGATGACAGGGGAGACCGAGGGGTGCTTGCTGGGCCTAGTGACAGGGCGGGAGCCTTGGCCTCCTTGTGGAGATTCAGCGCTGTTTAACCACTGGCGGCCTGCGGCCGGCCCACATAAGTAACTGCCCCACCCCAGCAGGGCATTCAGCTCACATCTGTCCCCTGGCACCACAGTAGGGTCTCTGGTGGTGTGCCCCAGTGCATGGAGGAACGCTGACACCATGGCCAGCTTCATGAGGCCCTCAGCGGTATACCTTGACAACACCACGGGGCCATTTCTGCCAGCCGCGCCCAGAGGAGCCACACTTGGTGAAGCCCAGGGGTACCGGGCCCCTTAAAGTTCTACCACCCACTGCCCCTCCCCGCTGGTGTGTCAGGGACTGGATGAGTGGCCAGCTGCGGTGACAAACCTGATGGAACAGTGGGAGGGGAGCTCTGGGTTGCGCTCCTGAATGCTCCGTCTTCTACCTGTTGAAGGTCAAGCAGCAACAACGGCACCTCCAAGCACTCTGCCAGCAGCCTTTCTCACTGACCTTTTATGTCGTGGAGCCGACTGGTGCTCTGTCCTGCTTCACTAAGAGGAATTTCTGGATTGGTGCTCACCCCCGACTATACTGCCTCCTTCACTTGCCGCAGCGGACGCCCCTGCCCGCGCCACGGACCTATATTGCCATGCTAACAGCCCACGGGACCACCCCTGTGGCCTACTCGTAAGGAGGGCACTGCAGCAGCCCCAGGGCTACCTGAAGGGGGGTCATGAAACGCAGACATGTACTCTCCCGACCCGACTCCCCTGCATACCTCTCCTCTTCCTCCCGTGACCATCATTACCCCGAGGGTACATCACCACAGCTGCTGCCGGATTGGAGGGTGCGGGAACAAAACTTCGACAACCATTCCTGGAGAGGTACGCTTTACCGTACTTACGACCAGATGTCGACTGGCAAACCCTCTGGAAAGTCATCCGGAAAACCCATGCGATAGCTCCTCTTCACTGAAGCCCTTAAACAACCATCAGCCATGGCCATGGCCATGGCAAAGGGTCCTACCTCCCTCCTGGCCACTGTGTCACAACCTTCGCCGCCTGCCTCACAAGAAAGCTCCCTGGAACGCATCTTGCAAGAAATCTCAGCGATAGGACTCCAACTGGAAGGCATGGACATTTCCGCCCTGACAGACGAGACAAAGTACATACGGTCAGATATCCCGGGGTTCCACTCCAGAGTGGAAGGGCTGGACCGGAGACTGACGGTAGAGGAGGGTCCAATGGAGTAAGAACTTCTCCTCCTGCGCAGCAAGTTGATTGACCTGGAAGACCGAAGCAGAAGAGACAATGTTTGCTTCTTTGTATTCCCGGAAACGGCAGAGGGCCTCAACGTTAAAGCCTTCCTGTGCGACGTCCTTCCTAAACTCACGAATACCTCTTTCGAACTCCCAATAGAATTGCAACGCGCCCACCACCTCGGACTGCCACGGAAATACGCAGTGGCCCGGCCACAGCCCATTATTGCTTGCATTCTGCGCCATGAGCAACCACGCCATTTGCTTTCCGCTGCCCGTGCCCAAGGTCCGTTAACCTATGAAGGCCACAAAATACGCATGGCAGTGGACTTCTTCAGGGAGACCAAAGATCGCCGACGAGCCTTCCTCTCCCTCCGTCCTCGTCTGCGCCAAATTGACATTAAATACGGGCCTCTTCAAACCTGCTTGACTCAGGATTACCAAAGATGGCAAGTCCAAGGACTTCTATGACCCGCAGGATCTCCGCCTCATTTTGGACAGTCACCAGGTGCAAGACATGGACGTCACCATTGCGCATGCTGAGCCGCTCCACGACAATATGACCCATCCTCTCCCGGGATTGAGCGGACGGCAGAGGGGACAAAACACAGGCCCTCCAGGCAGTGGCAGCTCTCACACAGGAACACGATAGAGACAAATCCCACTCCCCCCTGAAATGAAACTCAACTCCACAACAGGATGAGCGCCAAGTACTCTTCACGGACACTCTGAACCTGGCGGACCCGACCTGCAACCCTGGGGCAGAGCGTAGCGGCAGATGACGGACAGCTGAGTATCATACCTGAGTATTATACCTCCTGTCATTTTCATTTTTTGTAGTTTGTAGCTTATTGCATTGTCTCATGTTGACTATTTTGCTCTTATTGTTGTTATCACACCTGTAGGTGCTTCTGTTAATAATTCTGCACCATCTACCCCACTCTCCTGTCCCCCACCTCCACCCCTACCCTCCCACCCCCCTTGCAAGTTAACCCTGCTGTATCACCCCCATCCTCCATACCCACGTACACAAGGGATGCCACCTCCCGCCCCCCCCCACAGGCCTCGATGAACCTAGCACCCCACGGAGGAAGGTAAGGCAAGAAAACACCCACTCCCTCCCTCCATCCCTTCCTCCCTCCCTCCATCCCTCCGGCCACACCACTCACTCCACACATCTTCTGGGCGTACACAGAATAGGGCCCTGGCTCCTGATGGGATACCTCTCGATGCACTGCCTCCACAGGTTTAGACCAGCAGTACTCAGATCAGACTTTTTCCCCTTGCTGCTCTTCATTGGGAGCAGGCTCCTACATCCTCTCCTCCCCTTCGACATCTCTACCATTCCTTCTCCTCTCACTTTCTTCTGTTAATATATATACCCCCACATCTGGATGCACGGCTCTGAACACAACTGCCCGAGTCCCCCCTCCTTTAGGTATAGGTTATTGTCTTCGATCGCCCCCCCTTTCCCTACCTGCATGTCCTGGGAGTCCTCTTTTGCCTTACAGCCAATTACCCTCCCCCGGTGCCAATACCCACTGCCCCTGCCCTCCCTCCCCTTAATCGTACCTCTGATTCCCAAACAGACAACACCGCCTCCTGTTTCTCTCCCCCCTCCCCCCGCTTACACGCATGGATGACATTCCCACAGATATCACAGACCGCAGTGGCACAGATTAAGACGTAACCCCCCCATCGTGCCTGTCCGTCTTGCCTCGCGCTCGTGAGCCATCCTCCCCACCCGCACTATGAAGCATTAATTCCTAGATCCGCCCCAAACATGAACCTCCCCATCCGCTCCGCGCCATCTCATGGAATGTCAATGGTCTTACTCATTATATCAAGAGGAAAAAAGTACTCTCCTACCTCCAAACTAAAAGGGTAGACGTAGCCCTGTTACAGGAGACACATTTGGGCTCACTGGTTCAGACAAACTGCACTGCAACTGGGTGGGCAGAGTTGTCCACAGCTGTATAGCATCTGGGGATGCTCATGAGGGAGACGTGATCCTTCTACGTAAGTCCCTATCCGTAACAGTTATGAAGACCTGGACGGACCCAGACGGTAGGTATGCATTCGCGAAGCTGCGACTCTGAGACACCTCCTTATGTGTTGGCTCTGTTTACGCGCTGACTGGGGCCAAAAGATCATTCCTGCTCCACCTGAACCGCCTACTTACAGAAATAAGAGCCTCACAATTCCTCATAGGCAGGGACTGGAACCTTGCACCAGACCCGTCATTAGACAGGTCCGGACCGCTGGACAGACACAACGAGACGGACAGGGCTCTGATGCGAGACGTACTTGTGGACAATGGACTGGTGGATCACTGGCGCCTCAGCCACCCATCAGATAATGACTACACTTCTACTTCTCTGGTCCATGGCACGCTATCCAGGCTTGTTTCCCAAAGAATGGTCGTGCGGGTGCAGGAGTCCCACATCCTCGAGGCAGCAATCTCAGATCATTCTCCAGTGCTACTCTCCCTATACCTGGGCCTTGCCTCACCAGGACGCAAGCCATGGCGGATGCACATACAACAGTACCGCACTCCACAGGGCAAATCCCAACTGCAAACCCATATCACCAACTACCTTGCGGACAACGCTACTTTGGCACCCTCAGATAGAATACTATGGGCGGCGGCGAAAGCCACCATCAGGGGCCAGCTTATGCGTGATGCCGCAGTGGCCAACAAGCAGGCGGCAGCACAGCGGACAGAACTGGAGCGTGATATTTCTTTGTACACCCAGCTTTATTCTTCCCAACTCACTCTGCAGCATCACAGAAGCCTAGAACAGGCCCGGATGGCACTCAATAACCTTTTTACCTCAAGGGCTGAATATGCCCTACAGCACATGAAAGGCAGGCATTACAAGCAGAGAGAGAAGTCCTGCTGCCTACTAGCGGCCCAATTGCACCTGTGGGAAGCCGCTAAGGCCATCCCAGCCATACACACAATGAGGGAAGAAGTCCTTACCCGCCCCCAGGACATAGTGAACGAATTTGCTGCATACTTTGAGTCAATTTATACCCCTGGAACACCAGCTAACGCAGAATGTCTGAGTGCGTTCCTCACCGAGGTGGAACTTCTCCGTCTCTCGGACAAGGGCAGAGAACTATTAGAGGGGGAAATCAGTAGAGAAGAAGTAGCACTCGCGGTTTCCAAACTGGCCTATCATAAGGCACCAGGAGACGATGGATTCCCTGCGGAATTCTATAAATGGTCAGGGGAGCAAGCGATTAACACGTTGCACACCACACTTCAAGAGGCCGAACGAGAACCCTTCCTGGGGCCCCTGTCTAACAAAGCGGTGATTGCTGTCCTCCCCAAACAGGGAAGGGACCCTTTACTGTGTGGCAGCTACAGACCAATCTCCCAGATAAATTGCAATATCAAGATATTGGCCAGCATCCTGGCAGCCTGTTTAGGTAAGGTCCTCCCATCCTTGATACACCATACTCAGGTGGGTTTAGTGCCGGGGCGCTCTTCCAGAAACCACCTGCGTACCTTGGCTCATACTCTCTGGACAGCCAAGGATGCTCCAACGGACACACTGGCCATCTCCCTGGACGCTGAAAAGGCCTTTGATCGCATTGAGTGGGACTATCTTTTTGTGGCCATGGTGAGATTCGGCCTAGGAGAACAATACATTGCCAAGGTCCTGCTCTTGTATGACAGCCCCATGGCCCAGGTTAATTGTGGGGGATTCCTGTCAGACCCATTCCAGATTCGGAGAGGCACTCGCCAGTGATGCCCCCTATCGCCACTCCTTTTCCTCTTAGCTATGGAACCTCTAGCCTCTGCTATTCATCAGTGTGAAGACATAGTGGGAGTGGCCCTGCCGACTGACTGCTCCAAAGTCTATCTGTATGCCGACGACGTTCTACTTACCTTGACTGATCTTCAGTGTTAACTACTGGCCCTGATGGGTATCATCAATGACTTCTCCACTCTTTCCTGTTACAAAATAAACTGGGACAAGAGTGAAGCCCTGCCAATTTCAATTGACACTACCAAGGCAGCAATACACGGCTACCCCTTTCGGTGGCAGTCCCTTCAACTAAAATACCTGGGAATCCTGGTAAACAGGAGCACGGAGCACATGGTCCAAGACAACATAGACCCACTGATCACCCAGATGACCCGGGACTTTGAAAAATGGTCCAAACTGGGGTTCTCCATGTGGGGCAGGGTACAGGTGGTCCAGATGGTGATATACCACGCTTTACATACACACTTGGAATGCTCCCCATCCCAGTCCCTCTGCCCACACTCCGCTTCATTGACACTCACATCTGGTCTTTTGTTTGGGGGTCCTCTAAGCCCAGAATAGCTGCGGCCAAACTTCTGGTGCATCGCTCCAGCGGTGGCCTGGGCCTGCCGTCAGTAGAACACTACGTCCTAGCCCTCCATCTCTCCCAGATGGCATATATGTTACTGGGGGTTCTGGACCCACCCCTGTGGGTTCAGATTGAACAGCATCTACTCTCAACACAGGTGGGCCTGGCCCCCCACACCTTGTCCTGTGCGCTATGCATATGGCCTGGCATCGGGCACACCGCATACTCGACGTACACCCAGGGCTGCATGAGAAAGTCCCTCTATGGGACAACGACTACATCCAAATTGATGGCCAGACAATGTCATGGACTCAGTGGAGGGAAGCGGGAATCCATACCCTTGATCAATTAATACATGACGGGGACATCAAACCATCTGCTCGGCTCAGTGAGGAATTTGGCTTGCACCCTAGGCAATCTTGGCGCTACATTCAAATGCACCACTGCCTACGGCACACACTGGGCCCCAGGCCCTGGTCTCTGGGGACTTCACCTGTGGTGAGCTACCTGCACCTATGGGGCCGACAGAAAGGGGTAATGTCCGGACTGTATGGCACACTGTCCTCTCACCTCTTCTCGGCACCATTATCAAGAACCCTCCGGGCCAAATGGCATGCCTGCCTACAGGTCACTTATGAAGATGACGAATGGGATGACTTACTGGAAGCCTTGGACAAGGGAATGAGAGAGGCCAGTCTCAAATTCTGCCTTTTTAGAAACACTACACGAATGGCACTGGACGCCATCGAAACCAAAGAGGCTAGACCTTGTCCCCCATATGAATTGCTGGAGGTGTGCGAACATATGCTGCGACATTGCACATATCCTCTGCGAGTGCCCCTCGATCCAACCTTTCTTGTCCTAAGTCGGATCGACCCTGAATGTCTCCATGCCTCTGCACCTCCCTCTTACCTCCCCAACCATTCTTCTCCATGATGTGCACACATCCCCAGAGCTCACTAGGTCACAACGCTGCCTTTTCCACACAGCAATGGCCACGGCCAAGATATGTATCCTCCGGCAATGGCGATCTCCTGTGCCTCCATTTCAGGAATCCTGGCTCGTGGCCATGCTGCAAACGGCCTTTCACGAACGCATCATCTATAATCTACAAGATCAGACCGAAATATTCAGGCAGACATGGGCGCTTTTTCTCTCTGATGGACCCAATAGTGGCTGAGACAATACGGACCCACCCCCCACCGCCAGCCCCCGCCTGAAAATAAACAGGACTGCATACCCTCTCCTCATCTCTGTTTCCTCCCCATCCCACCCCCACCCCTACTAACCCCCCCACTCCCCCAACAGTTCTTCTTCTTGCCAGTTGCAACTGCTCCCCCATCACCCCCCTCTCCTTCCGACCTCCCAGGATGCGCAGGTGCAGTCCATGCACCAAATGCTAAATCTGCTTTGGACCCCTCCCCTCCCCACCCCTCCAACCTTGCAAAGATCAACGCCCATAATAAGCCCCCTACCCATATCAGGAACCGTTATACACCTATTAGCACTGAAACTGCTTGCACACCTCCCCCTACGCCTGTTAGGATCATGGTGCTGAGTAGCACAGGCGACCCCTCCCTTTCTCTTTTCTCCACCAGTAACCTAAGAATACGGTGTGATCATCCTTTGCCCCATGGCGCTCGATCCCGTGGTCACGGATGCTTCCTGGACGTCCAGATTTCACCCTCCCCAGGGGTACATACCCCGATTTCCCCTCCCCTGTATCATACCACATCTTCAGACTCGCGGCTCTCTTGAGGGTCACGCCTGGACGCCAAATGGCACCCCACAAACAACGCATGGGTCTCTACCCTCGAGGTTTGTCTCCCGCACCCCTCTAACCCCTCCTTATCCTGTCCCCTTACCATGAGAACAAGACAATACTTTGTATCTCATCATTTTTCCAATTACTATTACATGTTGTCGTTCCCCTCTGGACTGCTGATTATTACAGACACTGCTGTATCGATTTTCTGTGTATCACAATAAATAAATACAACACAAAAAAATAAAAAGCAACATGAATGGGTTTCACATTCCATAGTTTACTTACCAGGCATGGTACAGGAACGGGCGGTAAAGGCATTTGCGTGGTAAACACATGTGTGATAAAATCTGCGTGCAAAAGGCATACAATGTAAAGGCAAGTGTTGTATTGTGATACAACCAATGCACACACCGTTACACTGTAGTGCATGCCAGCACTGGAGGAGAGAGAAACTCTCCATAGCTTAGCAGATATGGCACTGTTTTTCTCTCACCCATTGACACAACACAGAGCAGCAACCAAGGTTGCACCAAACTTAGTAAATCTGCCTCTAACAGTCTGTAATGAGTTGTGCCTGCCTAAGGCATGTTCAAATAATTGAAAAATACAGTAAAATCAGACTGACTCCACCTTATCACAAAAGGTTATGCTGCTCAGAAGAGCAGAGGACAGTCCACAGAAACATGTGGCTGCACCTTGGGACTTGCGGCACAATGTTGTTCACGCACATAATTGTGACTGATGTGCCCTTGGAACATGAATCACAATGACAGTCCCATAGCAATGTAAACACAGTAACCCAGGTCCCCTGTCCCTTGACGCCCCCCATCCTCGCCATCACAGCAATGTCTTTAGAGTGCACAGACGTGAATGACCAACCTAGTGAATACTTGTTACACGTTGTCTGTGACTGCATGGCCATTATCATTTTCTCTGTGGTCTCTCTCCAGTGACACAGCTCAAAAATGAAGGGTTGCAGATCGTTGCTGAAAGTGCGCAGTTAGGCCGCTTTCTCAGGCACAAAACATGTGACAATGTATTAACAACAAGCATTTGCAATGCAATAGGTCTCGCTTTTCTGAAATTTTTAGCTATTGGCGTTGCAAATGGTAGTATTTGCTATTTATTTTTGTTAAAAAATATCCCAGCAGTAGCATAAGTAATAAAATAAAATGCACGAAGCAAGAAAATGGTGCTGTACTACAGGCTGTTACTAGGTGTACTGTGCCCTTAGTTATGCTACTGCTGGGATACTTTTTAACAAAAAATAAAAATCTAATTGCAATTGTATTTATATAGCGTTTACTACCCCAACCGAGGCGTTGAAGCACTTTTTCAGCGAGTAGCTTGCTACTCCGGAACCCTAAGAGGATTAGTGGAGAATTAGTAGATATAAAAATAATTTGAGCGGTAGACATGCGAGTTTGTTATTTGAATTGAAAAGGATAGTGAAGGGATAGAAGAGGGACAGATTTTTATTTTTATAGTGCTCGCTTTGTTTTGATGAGGCGTCAAAGCGCTTTCTGGCGGGTAGCACGCTACTCTGGAACCCAAAGAGGATTAGTGGGGGATTGGAATAGGGAAATATGAAATTAATTTGAGTGGGGGTGATGTTAGTCTGTTAGTTGGATTGAAAAGGATAGTGGAGGGATAGAAGAGGGAAGGTCTAGAATTATTATTTTTTTCTTTACAGCTTCTAGTAGTAGGAGTAGTTTTGCAATGATTAAATGGGAGGTGGGGGAAAAGTCAGAGGGAAGGGTTTAGAAAGGTTTGTTAGGAGATGTGAACAACAAAAGAGGTATGAGGTGATGCAAGGAGGGGTAGAGTAGGGAAAACTCCAGAAAGGGCCATCCTGGGGACCATAGTAGCAGAATGAGACCTGACATGAGCCAGAGAGTGGAGGGATAGGACACGCCGAGAGAGGCATAGAGTAAAACATAGTGAAATGCATTGGAGATGCTGAATTAAAAGTAAAGGAATAAATATAAAGACACATAAGCACATGACAGTGTTGCTGTACTTTAAGTTAATTTATATATTTATCTATTGTAATTCAATCTATAAGCAATTGTAGATAAATAGTTATGATAAAAATCTGCCTCCATGGTGGGTAGAAGACGTTTTGCTATTCTTGGCCCAAAAAGGTCTTCCTATTCACCTTAAGTTTCAATACAAAGCAGCCTAGTGGTCGCCAGCACTTAGAAGCAGCTCAATCTGCATAGCGCTATAAAATGGGAGTCCTCACTCTGAATATATGCCTTGATTTCTTTCAAAGAGTTTTGTCTGGGAACATTGAGTCATGTTTGGCCTCTACTAGGAGGAGATACTTTGGACACCTTGAGAGATAGTGACACAGACAATGGAAATTCACACAATGAGGTTTAAACATGGGGGGTTATTCAAGAATAATGAGGAGCAGTTTTGAAAGGGGGGATAGTATTGTTCATTAGCAAAATATGTGGGGGAGTGACATAAAACAAAGTGATGTGATGTTGCCATACAGGACCAGCAGGACAACATTTATACATTGAATATGGATTTTTTTTTCATATTACGGAATTTTAGGAATAGTCCTGCTTTTTTGCAGGATAGTAAATATCTTTTGATTTTGATTTGTCCTCTGAAAATCTAGTGATCTGAGGAGTCGCAAAAGTACCCAATATACACTAGTCAGAAATTGATTCAGGCAGGGTACTTTATTTAGATAAGTGTTTAAATGAAGGTCTGCTATTGATGCCCGTAGAGGCACCTGATGAAAAATCTGCATCTGTCTATCCAAAGAACAGATTCACATTTTGGCACCCGGAAGTAAAGACTGCTGAAAATAGCAATTTGTAATCAATGAAAATGTCAAATGATGTATTTCTCCATTCACAAAGCAACCTGCAGCTTGTGGAATATTGATGCATTACCCTGCTTGTGATAGAGAAAAAGAATATTACAAGGCCACACCAATGAAAGTAACGAGATTCCACGTTTACTATCCCTTTAAAGCAAGGAGGAAATGAAACTCATCTAGAGACAAACACAACTCAAAGAACACACCAGGTTGCGCGGTTGCAGTAAGAATAATCAATAAATCACATAATATTTCCCGAAAGATAGTAAAACACATTCTACACCTGTGCCACATATAAGATTGTTTTCAGAAACCACAATTGACTCTGCTTCTGGTTCATTCCTTTAAAATCTAACATGTAAAATCCAAAAATTTAATTTACGATGATCCAGGTTACAACAAACCTACTACCTAGCATTTTATAGATCACATTGAACTATCTACATGATGTTTTGTAATGAAACTAAAAAAATCACACACAGCTGGTTATCCCCAGATGAGAAGAGCAGACCTGGTTTAAGATACAGAAAAGGAAAACGCAAAATTGAATGTTAAAATGCATATAAGAATTATCTCAACGCAAACAAATAGCTATAAGCTCCTTTGGTATACTGTATGCTGCCGGAAACCAAGCCTGAACTGATGTATACCCGTGAGATGTTTATCTTCAGAAATATATCAACATGAGGTAGTTGTTATCACTCTGTAGGAGGTGCAACATGTATGCGTCATGGCACGCACACACATGAAACATGCACAGAGCATGCTACAGCAGCATCCCGTTTAAGCAAATCAAGTCAGGTATTTACATTTCAACTTTGCTTTTTTAACCTAATTTTTCAGTGAAAAGGAAACAAAAATGGGCTGCCAATGGTTTTAGCTGCTCCAATCATTTGACCTCTAGGGTAACGAGGGACAAGAGCAAGAGTGTCTCCCAACAAACAGACAAACCCACTCAACGTGCCAACTGGAGTCAGCTGATAAGTGTCTGAACAAATGCACTGTCACAAAAGTACACACGCGCTTTGGCACCCAGTAGGACCGTCACAAATAAAACAGCTGCAATCAGTTATGAACAAAATAATTTAAATATATTCTCTTTTCCTCAAATATAAAACTTGGAAGTATTTATACTTTGAAATACAGAAGTACTTTTATCTGAATAGTTTCACACACATAAAATCGTATGTAATCAAGCCCCCTGCAGTACAACGGGATACATGTTCACATAAATTAAAACATGACTGTATTGTGTATAACCAAAAAAAACAGGCCTTTGCCGTGAATCATCGTGCTTGATAACAAAACAATAAATTAACCACAGGACGTTGCATACAACGAAAAAAAAGACTAACCTCAAGGTATGAAGCACTTACCATGCGTGATATTGGAAAAGCAGAACCTGGCCTAGACAGTCGCGGCTCCTGGAGGGTGTGCTGCGGGGCGGTGGGGCGGGGTGGGGCGGGGGAGGGGCAGGGTGGGGGGTAGTAAACTCCGGAATACGGCCGAACGAAGGTAAGTACATAAATAAATAAATAAAACAAATTACATTGCGCGCGCCGCATCGCCATTTGGAGTTGCAGCGCGCGCAATGTCATTTGTTTTATTTATTTATTTATGTACTTATCTCCGTTCGGCCGTATGCCGGAGTTTACTACCCCCCACCCTGCCACTCTCCCGCCCCGCCCCACCGCCCCACAACACTTCCTCCAGGAGCCGCAACTGGGCCTAGACCTCGCTGAAGGTGACACGTGGTATTCCAAAGGGCCCGATAATACCAAGGGTTAGTTGAAAACAAACAATGGCACAAGTTGCGGTTGGCAAAATTGCTTGATATTCCAATGCATAATACTGTTAATAAATGTAAAAATAGTTTTACGCTTATTTCACGGGCTAATGCTCTCGCCACAGCTGGGAAGCAGCCTCTTGTTATTAGGACCCAGGCAGAAGGGGAGCAGCCGACTGGCGGCCACTAGCTGATAGTCATTGTGAAGGGGGGCGCTGCTTCCTGTGTGGGGTTCCCTGAACTATTCCTGAAAGAGCAGGCGTGAGAGGGGGCCTGCTTTCCTCCTTCCCCGCAGTGCCTTGTTGTAAAAGAAAGTCTGTTTTTGTCATTGCTCGTCAGTCGTGTTTATTGTTGCTACGGAGAGTAGCTCCATTAATTAATGTGCAACTGATGTTTTCATAAATACCGACCCATGGCTAGTGGGAGGGGAGTCTGAGTGCCTGTACTGTGCAGTGACTGTACAGCACAAGTGTAGATTTTATATACCAGGGCTTCAAGTTGTATGTTGGTGTGATGGAGCAAGGTTACCATTCAAATAAATACAAATGTAGCTTCCCGAGCGCCGAACAGCCATTGTAGGTAAATTAATTGTAGATTTCAGATTTCAGATTTTATTAAGTTAGCACAGTTAATTAAAAACATTGCAATAAAAATGTCTCTGTGGCGTCTTTACCACGTTAAAAACAAAGCAAAGCAAACCAACAAATTCATAACACGTTTCTGACAAGGCAATCTTGTACTGTGACCATAACAGTAATTATAAGCTTCAGAATCATGGATAAAATGAGCCATTGTGGCTCAGTTTGGTAAAGAGACACGAGGACAAAGTGCAAAAATAGTCTGTGATGAGTTTTTGGGAAGGAGGGACCAGTTGGGGAGAGACAGGAGAGGGAGAGAGCAAGTTTTCCAAGAGTCTCACATATTTTCCGGACCTTGCGAGCGTTTGAATATCTGTGCAAGTAAAACAGAGGGCAGATGCCTTCCAACATCTGCTAATGCCCCTTTTTAGATATAATGGTTTTAGGAGAAGTCTTCTAGGAGCGTCTAGGGCGGGACAACAGCACAGAAGATGAAGCCATGATTCAGACCTGGAATTGCACAGTATACAAGCCCCCTCCTCACCAGTGGGAGCCCATCGGTTGAAGGCAGAGGAGCGCAGACCTAGAATACCCATAAACATTATATTTTTGCGGGCCACTGCGTTCAAACTATCAAAAAGGTATGGTTGCGGTACCCCAGGTAAATTAATTGTAGATTTTGACAGAGGAGCCCTGGCTCTCTAAAACAGAGGCCGGGGAGGAGGAGCTGATATTAGAGGTGGGTCTGCTGATACCACATGGAGCGCAGCTGGACGCAGGAGGGCGGGCAAACAGCTTGATAAGATGTGGGGCTTTATTTTTGTGTTTAAAAATGTATACCAGAACATGTTTACCCGCCGCAAGCTTCTATTAAATAAATAAAGTAACAGTAATGATTGTTCTTTTGCTTTCAAATTCATTTTTTAATTAAAAGGCATGCAAAGTAGACTGGAGACAAAGGAAAACAAACAACAGCAGGTCACTTTAAGCACCAGCATAAATTATGCCTTGATGAAATCAAAGAAAACACTGCACTTTAACCCACGCATTCCCTTAAACATTGGAGAATGGGAAAAAGTTATGTGCATGGGGGGAGCGAAGGGAAGTGAAGACACAAGAGCTGCGCCACCACACCGCCTCACCTCTAAGTGCACACACAGTCTGGTAGCCTCCAGTAGTCCCTTGTGTCCATGTCTGAGCAGGGGAGCGACACCGGGGAACGGCGGTTGGGTACAAAAAAGATGTTTACTGAGAAGGGCTCTGCTTTTAAACTTTTGTTGTGACACAAGTTAATTAATTATATTCAGAAAAAGTTAATTTATTCAGATACAACTAATTAAGCCATTACAGGTCGCCAGCGAGTCTCCAGGATTTTGACTCTAAAACCAATTCAGCATAAGGTTGCCGGAAGAAGAGCCAGCCAAATTTCATGCCACTGAAGTCACTCGATTCTTTCCGTCTCCTGTTGTGTCTGACCTCTGCTCTGCTCTGCTCGAGAACTCTGTTATTTTCAAGTGGAAGGAAAGTCAGAAACGATGCAGACCGCTGACAGAATCTTTAAATTGAAAACCAATTCTGACCTTTTACCAGCATTTCGGCTTTTCTTCTTGTCAAGATCGTATTCGGTGAATAGCCTTGACAGTCACAGTAAGAATACTCTGCAGATTCAAAACAATTGTGTATACAACGTGCAGTAGTACAAAGAGGACGTGAACTTCGCTCATGATGTGCTTGGCATCCAATACTGCTTTTACATTTAACTACCGGGAGGAAGAGGTGCTGTGGTGGCTGGTGACATTTGAAAGTGGTGGGGCGTAAACTTTCTGTCGCAGTGCACCGTGGCGAGCGTGCGAGCGCAGCGAGCGCGCCCGAACATCTTAAGGGGGTTTCAGGGGGGGGGGGTTTCCCCCCGAGAAAATTTTGAAAAAAGAGTGGGTAAATGGTGCATTTTCAAGCAAATTTGAGAAGCAAGAAGGTTAATAGAGCAATTGTGAAAGTGCAGTTATTACATTAATAAAGGGATGTCATATAACAACATGTAGATAGAAATGTTTCTGAAGCTAGGCCCTGCCAGTGCCACGCACCTCTGAGCAATATACACGCTGTGTTACCCTCCTCGAAGCCTTCTGCGACAGTGTGCACTGCCCTACTGTGCCTCCTGTATCACGGACTCCTTATAAAATGTGCCTACTGCAGCAGGGCACACAACCCCCTGTCTGTGTCTCAGGCAGCAGGGCACACTGCCCTCAGTGCCTCTTGAAGCAGGGCACATTTTACCTCTATTCCTCCTGCAGAACAGTCACCGGCCTCTCTTTGCAGCTTGACACATTGTCTGTCAGTCTCTTGCAGGAGAACAGTCTACCGGCCTCTCTTTGCGGCAGGGCACACTGCCCTTGTGCCTCCTGCAGCAGGACACACTGTCCGTCAGGTCCTCTTGCAGGAGAACAATCTACCGACCTCTCTTTGCAGCACGGCGCACAGCCCTTCTGTGGCCTGCCAGTACCTGGAGCAGTGGAGCACAGTGTCCCTCTGTGTCTCAGCAATATCAGACACTGCCCCCCTCTCTTTACCTCCAATGCGAACTGACTCCGCAGGTGAGGGCACACTGTCTCTCTGTTGCTACTTGCAAGATGCACACCTCCTGTAAAACAGTCTCCACCCTGAGAACAGTGCAACTACATAGCCCCTGCCCTACACCTCGCCAAATGGGCTCTCTCCCCTTCTTGTCTTTCTCTTAAATCCCCTCCGAATTCAGAGCCTGCTGTTTGAGCACCTAAGTCATAGGGCACATATATCAAGGAGCACACGTCATAGAACACATACAGCTGGAAGCATTTATCTCATGGAGCAGATATGTCCAGGCGTGCATGTCTTGGGAACACATATCCCAGGGAGAATATGTCCCCGCCTGCTCACGCGTTTCTACTCTCCACTATGACGCTTTATTTACCATGTTCCTCCGCGGATGTCCAAAGAGCTCCTCAGCAATTGCAGACCCCTAGTCCCTACGCCCTTTTCTGTTCTCCGTGCTTCACTCCCACCATTCACCCCGACACTCTCAGACCTCGCTGCGGCTGCTGCTGGGCAGGCACGCTCGGTGTCTGTGGCCTGCACACCACGTCTCAGGCTCCCCTGCCTTATTAACACTGAGACCTTGTCCCCTGAGTAAGACTGTGGTGTTCACCGACATTTACACCCCGTGCCAACTCTATTTGCTTGAACAGGAGGCGGTGCTCACTAGTGAAAGGAACACACCCCAGTGGTTAGCGACCACATAGCCATGCAAACCGCATCTTTCACTCATGAACCCATCTAAATAGCATACAGTAAACAAGCAATCGCCTGATTGCACAGCCGTTGACATGTAAACTCGCATGGCTCGTCACAACCTACCTGTCAATCAAAGGAGAAGTTGCACACCAACAGTTCTCAGTGAGGCCCGAATTGCACTTGATGCATGTGCCCAAGTTCTTCTCCCATGATGATTTAGCATATTAAATGCGTATATACTGAATACAATGCACTAATTTATCGCTTGAAATAACCGAACACCAAGCAGTGCCCATTGTTGTTTAACAGGGAAAGAGGAGACATTTAGTAGCTGAAATGCACAGTGTGCCACGAGGAAACCTGGGCTTAAATCCTAGCTTCCACACACGCCCAAACTGTGTGATCTTAGGCAGTTACTTTCCTTCACTAAGCATAGCTTTCCGTAATAGTCACATTCGACACCACATCTAAGTAATGCTGTTAAAGATTTGCTCTACCACAAACGCACCACATGACAAACTGTCGTTTCTTGGTTCACTAATGGCATCAGGACATTGGGGCTCTCATGGATGTTTCTAAATCATGTTAGAAATTATTACTTCCAATAACTGCCACTGAA
The DNA here is from genome assembly GCA_963921515.1 of Calotriton arnoldi. Taxonomy (NCBI): domain Eukaryota; kingdom Metazoa; phylum Chordata; class Amphibia; order Caudata; family Salamandridae; genus Calotriton; species Calotriton arnoldi. The sequence continues at coordinate 29,286 of CAWUFW010012049.1, forward strand.
TGCAGTGATATAATGTAATTTAGTATATTGAAACACAGGTGCTAAAGAAATTAAAAAATAAAATAATTTAAAGAGTCTTTGTCATTTAACAGAACATTGGTTGAGTGGTTTAAATGCCAAATATTTCAGTTGCTCGGCTAGTCCTTTGACTCTAAGAGCCAAGCCAGAACTTTGGCTAGGCATCTCCTATTAATGTTATGGCTTTCCTTCTTCCAAGACAGATAGCCCAAAATGCACACCTTTATGTTCCTCAGCACAATTCTCAAAATCCTACAGTTTGTCAAATACTGGACGTGTGACACACAAACGAGCACTGAATAATATAACACTAAGCATGTCATTTCGAGGTCTGGGTAGTTTCTTAAATATAGGGTGAATCCTAAGAATAAACACAAAAATAACCTAAACTTCTCTGAAGGGCAAGCTCCCGGATTTTCCAGTGTGACGTTGTCCTCGGGAAGGAATGGGTGAGACAGAACACTGGGACCCTGTTCTTCTCCAACAAAACCAAAAATAAAATCACCAACTTCAGAGCCAACAGAGCAGCTGTGAACTTTCTCTAAACGTCGAAGGAACAAGCAGTCCCGGGTGAAGGTTCTTTCAAGCGCCGGAGATGGTACACCAGTCTGCGCACACACAATTTTAAAAGTAACGCATTCAGTAATAAAGCATTATTGTAAAGTACGATAAGGTTGCGAAGAAGAGACAAAGAGGGTCCTGTGAAATAGAATAATTAGTTTCTAATAGAATGAAGTGAAAGACTGCTCTTTTAATCGACAGACTAAGCTCAGTTTTTTAGGGCATATCCACACTTCACTCTACCCTCCGAAGTGGGCAGATAGGTCCCACGGGAGCGGCTAGTTTTGCTCTGAAAGTTGCATTTCACTGGACAGAATTTGCAAAGAGGGAAGAAGTGCAGTGAACATGGTACATACAGTGTGCTGCGGCTCGGTCCTCCTCTGCCAACCCAGCACAAAGGACCAACCACTGACTGCCAACGACATAGAAAAGGGACCACCATGTCACACTTCAACCGAGGCAACCTCAAGATGCGGCTCAGAACAGAAGACAAACAACTCGAACAAATTATATTATCCGCGTCAATTAGCCTGGCTTTTGAAGAAAACACTTGAATATGTGAAAGAGACAGGATGCAGGTTTGCACGTGTTGCATTTTATGAAAACATTAACATTTTGTACAAAAGTAGTAAACATTGTCAAAAGACAATATGGTCATACAACTTAATAGTATACGGCATACACACAGATGACGCAGCACATGAACATCAATGCATGCAGACGCAGAGCAATGCTCGGTCATTCATATACACACTTAGACACAGTCGCGGCTCGCAACACTCACAGGGGGGGGTTAAAATTAAAAGAAAACTTACCTGACCGAGTCCGCGCCGCCTCTGCTCCTGTCCCGCGTTCTGAACAGGAACAGGCATGCTGCAGCTCCCTCCCCTCCTGTAAGCCAATCACAATGCTGCAATAGCAGCGTTGTGATTGGTGCGGAGTCCCAGACGGTGCCCAGCCGGGCACCAGTAGGGAGGCCATTTTCTCTATGTAGGCTGCATGCAGCCTACATAGAGAAAATGTAGAGTGCGCATGACTGCTTTGCAGTCAGGGCACTCAGAGTGGTGCATGCCACTCCTCTCTGACCCGCCCACCTGCCCACCCCAACCAGGCATACCCTCCCGCCCCCAACCAGGCATACCCAGTGCAGTCTGCTTTCTCGCAGCGCGAGAAGCAGAAAATAAAATGGTATTTAAAATACCATTTTATTTTCTGCTTCTCGCACTGCGAGAAAGCAGTCGGGCGGCGCTCCAACGCTCTAATGGAGCGGCCGCCACTGAAGAGCTGGCTGCAAGACTGTGGTGCAGCTCACAGTACACCCCCGAACAGAGGAGCATAAAGGGGGAGGGGGAGAAGCGGCTTAGAAACAGCAATAAAATCCATGATAATAATGAATCAATGCTGCAAGCAGCACCGGCGGGCTTTCACGCAACCTCCCGCTTGCGCTGTCTAGCTCGACCTAAAAAGTGAGCCCGGAGAGAGAGAGAGGAAGGAGGTTGGGTAGGGCAGCAAATGGCTGCGGGAGGAGGAATGCGAAGCATTTCCCTCCCGCTATCTGTGAAATGGCGCGAAGGAAAAAACAAGCATTTGCAATGCAATAGGACTCGCATTTACGCGAGACCTATTGCATTGGAAACGGTGCGGGCGGGGGAGTGCGGGCGGGGGAGTGCGGGCGGGCCTGAGAAGGCATGAGCACGACCGGGAGTGAGCGGGAGGGGGGCAGGGGGCCCCAAGAAGTCACGGACTGCGGGAGGGGGGAGGGACGGGAAGAAAGTAGTCTGTGCAGTAAAGGGGCCAGTAGCCATGGAAGGACACAAATGACGACATGGCCGTCATGGGGATGGACTAACAAGCCTAAAACCAATCGGAAGGCAGAATTTAGGACCTAAGCCAATTAAAAAGATGGGCGGAGAGTGGGCGGAGCTTTCACGAAGCTTCCACGCTATACTGAATACTCCATGCCTCGCAAAGCGTGCAGCGCATGCGCTGCAACGCTAGGCTCGACCTAAAAATAGCGTATATTCAACAACACTTCGTACCACAGTTTCCCATGTTATGGTGATGTAAATCAATCAACGCTGTTATTTTAATCCAGTTAAATGGTACCCAGTCTATTTACCCTCAGAATTGTAGAAGCGTCTTTTACCACTGACGGTATTTGAATCAGTGGCCATCAAGCCATAGTATGGGTCAGGAAAGCAAATGATTGTCAGATCCACCAATTGCGCTTTTTATTTTTTTCGTGAAGGTTTATATAGCGCGAACTAGACCCTAAGGTATCAGAGCGCTTTACATGAGCACCAGTTACCTTAGAGACGGACACATTCATTGGTGGGCACGGGGCGATCAAGTGATTTGCCCAGAATCACAGAATGTTGAGCGTCTCTGCCGAGACTCGAATCCGGTTCCCCAGCTCCGAGGCTGACCGCCCTAGCCGTTAGGCCACATTCTCTCCACAAACATAATCTGCTTTACACTTTTTTTAATATATTTTATTTGATAAAGCAGGTAGACAAACAAAATGTATGATATTAAAATGCCTCAATAAGATAAAGCAATTCGCATAGTCCTTAGCACAGAACATATCAAAACCATAGTTCAGAATTCATTTGACCCTTCACCTTGTTGTTTTCCCCTCTCGCAAATGTTTTGATATTTGGATAATGATCCCACTCTTAAAGAATATAGTTTTTCCCTAGCTTTCACCCGCTGCATTTTACTAACCCAAGAATCATAAAATTGGGCTCCCCGCGCGCTCCATTTTTGTAGAATAAGAGATTTGGCAACCAAAGATGCTATAAAGTATAGCTGCTTTTGCCGAATCGATAGACTTGATAAATTGCATATTCCGAATAGGGCTCCAAGGAATCGGGTACTAAGGGGGTCTGAAGTTTTGCACCAAGCCACTGAAAAACTGTGTTCCAAAAGTCAACTAGTATAGAGCAAGTTAAACAAACGTGGACCCAATCTCCAACTTTAAGCCCACTTCTAAAACATACCTCAGATGAGGCAGGGAATATTTTATGAACACGAGATGGTGTTAAGTACAGCGTCCATTTTGAGAAAAGTTGTCCCTTCTAATGACTTTATTGACCAAAAGATTGTATTGTTTCCATATACCTGATTCACTCCTACACTCAGTGGAAGTCTTGTTTAAGGCTAGAGGTATCAATTTGGCTTGCAGTTGTTGCAGAACTATACTATACCATTTGCCTGCTCCGACTAAACAACTTATATAAATAGCTTGACTAATGCTGGAGGCAAAAACATTCCTTGAAGGCTGAATCATTTGGATAAAATGTTGGAATTGAAAAAATGAAGAGAATAAAGTATAGGAAATCGCCGGATTTCTCAATTTCATCTGCCCCCAAGACTTCATAACCCCAGTCAAAAAGAAATCATTAAAACGAAGAATCCCTACTTTTTTTCCAATCCTGAATGCTTCTGTTTTCTACCTGAAGACAGACGAAATTGCAATCTTCTATCAGCATATCAGGGTGGAATTGGAAAAAACAGTACTCTACCTCTAGTTGGGTGATGCTACAAAGCACTACTAGAGCGAATTTGTATCTAAAACGTTGTGGTAGTTTAGAGTTTTGAGAAAGGGAAAAAGCTGAATTCCATTTTCACGAAGCATTTGATCAACATAAAATTATTTTGATGATCCTGCGGTGGTGTTGCCCAAAAACCGCAGTTTAAAAAGCGGCCTGGTAATATTTTATGAAATGAGGTAGAGAATTTTCCACACCAGATAAAATGTTGCAACATCTGATCAATTTCGCTAAAAAAACTCTGCGGAACCTTAATAATTACATTAGAAAATATAAAGAGGAAAACTGGGAGAATCATCATTTTGATTAATGATATTCATCCGATAATAGTTAGGGGGCAAGAATGCCATTGATGTAATAAGTTCTGAGCTTTGTTCAAGGTGGGTAGATAATTGAGTTGATAAAGTTGTGAAAAGTCATGAGATACGTAGATGCCCAAGTGTCTAATAGGATTAGCGATCTGGAAATGTGTCCCTATGTCTATAGGGAGTACAAGGTTTGAGCAGTTGAACAATAGGGCTTCTGACTTGGAGTTGTTAATTCTATAGCCCCCACAAATCAGAGAACACTTTAATTTTTGCAAAAGTTCTAGATATGTTATGATCTTCTGCGTTAAGATACAAGATCAAGTCGCCTGCAAACAACTTATCTTTGGGAGCTCCCTGCAAAGGTACTTGAATTAGGGGATCCTGCTGCAGTGCTGAGACCACTGGCTCTATAAACAGTGCAAATAGCACTGGAGACATGGGGCAGCCCGGGCGAGTGCCATGACTGATTGATAGTGAGCCTGCCATATGTGAGTTAACTAGAATTCTGGCTTCAGCTCGCCGGTATAGGCTTTCCAAAACTTTCACCAACTTAGACAGAAAGTTAAATCAATATAAAATGTTGAAAAGGATCTCCCATTGAACTAAGTCAAAGGCTTTTTTGGTGCCTATCATAATAATACCTGCTTTAGCTCGTTGTTTGCAAAAAAGTAAATAGCTTGCAACAAGAAGTTAGAATTAGCCAAAATAGTTCTCCCTGATAAGGAGCCGGATTGGTCGCTATGAACAGCCTCTTGTGCTAGTGGAGTCAATCTAGAGGCGATGATCTTTGCAAGTAATTTATAGTCATTGTTCAATAAACTAATGGGACGATGCGACCCTGGATTATCAGCCAGTTTGCCCTTTATCAAAAAGCCTTGGTATAAGAGCTGGGCACTTCACATCCCTCAAGAATTTCATCAAACAATTTAGTCAAAAAAGCTGCGATTTGACTACTAAAGAATTTGTACATCCCAGCCGGCAGTCCATCATTTCCACAAGCTTTGCCATTTGGAGAAGTTCTAATGCTTTCTTGGACCTAAATGTGCATGATAGGGGCCACTGCAGCAATCTTCATTTCTCTGCTACTAGTAGGGAGATCGATAGCCCCTAGATATTCCTTTATTGCATCAAAGGAAGAAATAGCTGGGGATGCATATAAATTAGTATAGTGTGCTAAAAATACTGTATCTATATCATCAGGCTGATCAACGGTTCAACCGCTGGCCTCTTCATAAACCAATTTAATGAATGCGTTATTACACCTCTTCTTTACTGGCCAGGAATCTTCCGGCATACTCACTATCTTCATAAAACTGTTGAAAGCAAGAATTTTGATTCACTATCTCCTGAGACGTATAATGATCCTTTATATCCATTCTGGCTTTCGTAAGTCTGAAGCCTGAAACCTGGGAATAAGATGCCAAATTAACCTGTGGTGCATGGTCCAACTTCAGTTGCAAAGCTAGCGCTTTTTCCATTTTTAATTTTAATATTTTTGATTTGTATGCAATTACTTTGTGTCTAGTCTATGCCTGACATGCCTCCCAAACTGAAAATGCGGAGGCTAAACCCTACATTCCGGTCTAAAAATCCAACAAGATTAGATCTCATAACTGCTCCCCACCCGGTATCAATTAGCAGTAATTTATCTAGTGACCATTGTGGTCTTTCAGCCTGATTGAAATGAAATGAATATAGGTTTTATAAAGTGCTTGATTGCCCTAGGGCATAGATTAGGACACCTAGTTATCGAGCTATGAATTAAAAAGCCAGGTTTTAAGATTCTTTCTAAAAACTTACAGGAAGGAGCTGGACTTTAAGTAGAGGGATAAGGCATTCCACCATTTGGTTGTTCCATACACAAAGCTTCTACCCCCCAACACGTTCTTCTAAACTTGGGAACTTTAAGGTTGGCTGCTGAGGAGGATCGAAGTGGCCTAGCAGTAATGTATCTGACCAGTTTATTTTTAGAGTAGTCTGGTCCTTCCCCATGTAAGGCCTTAAAGGCGATACAAAGTGCCTTGAAGTCTATCCTCTTCTGAGCTGGCAGCCAGTTAAGCTCCACTAATGCCTTAGCCACTGAGCTTTGTCTAGGTATTCAAAGCAATAGATGAGCTACCAACTTCTGCAAGATTTGTAGTTTGATAAGGAGCCGTTTCTGTAAGTTAAAACATAGACCATTACAGTAGTCTATTTTGGACAAGGTGAGGGCAGTTACTAATAGTTACTAGTAATTGAGATTACTTTTAATTGCATGGTGGGCACTGAGTGATCAGAAAAAGGGTTGGTAAGTATGCATGAGCTTCTCTGCCCATTGGTGTGAAATAATAAAAAAATCAATCCTTGAGGCAGAGTTAAATCTTTGAGAAAAGCATGTGAACTCCTGAGTTTATGGATGCGCTAGTCGCCACGGATTTACTAATGCTAGGTCCTTAGTCATTTCAGCTAAAAAACCAGAGGCCCTGGGTTTATTCTGTGATTTGTTCTTATGAGAAGAGTCTAGCCTTAAATCTTGTAGGATGTTAAAATTTACCCTAACACTATGAGGCAGGGCAGAGGAAGAAGGACCTCATATAAATCTTTAAGGGCGATTGTATCGTTCTCGATGGGGCCATAGAACCTGGTTATAAAAAAGAGTTGGCTTGCTATTTTCAAATTAATTATGGTCTACATTGCTTTGGGATCCCTGATAGCCTGCAGAACAACCCCTGTAAAATTCTGTGTAACCAAAATGGCCACCCCCTTACTGTAGCACCTACCGATGCCAAAAAAGCCTAGGAAATGAAACTCGGCATTTTAGGCAGCCTGGATTGCTAATTAAGGTCTATTTCTTGAAGCAAAATTATTTGTGCTTGTGTAGTTGGAAGTCATTGAAGGTGAATATAAGTTTAATTTGATTGTTGACCCCATTATTGCCGCATAACGCTATTTTGTGAAAGTTTCTACTCATCCTAGAGAATATATGGTAGTCTAATCCCCATTGATTGTCTTATTATTACTACCTGCTCGGTTTCTTCCTTTACCCCAATCCTGCTTACTTGAATTTTTCCTGTTGAAGGAGGATTTAAGCTCATCTGTTTGAAAATGTAACTCTTCTTGGCCTGACTACCTGATTTTTCTTTTTTACCCCTTCAAATACCCCCGTAACTCAAGTGCCCAATCCCACCTACCGACCCTTCCTGGGCCCCCAACCTGGCCACCCATACCCTCTCCCGCTTTACCTCCCATTCTCCCAATGTGAGTGCTTAGGCATGGCACTCATAGAACCCACTCCCGGGGAAGTTGCCACAAGACACAGATTTAAAAAGAAAAAAAAGGAAGTGTGTAGACAAAAGGAAAATAATAAAAAAGGAAAAAGAAAGGGGGGAACCGCCTATTCTACTTGGAAATAAGCCCTGAAAAACACAGAAGTCTTCCCCTATATCATTCAAGATAGTCTGCTACCTTCAGCCAACATGACACTTCAAGAGGCACTACTTCTCAGCCCTCCTTCTCCCACCTCCCTCTTAATTGAATGAAAAAAGTTATTGACCAGTTCAACAGATTGATAAATATGTATTGAAAAGGACTTTAAGTAGGGTTGGATGAAGAATTCCACTCTGCTGGTGGAGTTTGTGGAGTTTAAGTTCCGCCAAATTCTGTGAAGTGACAAAGAGCAGAGTTTCTTCTCTCGAGCAGATCAGCAACACTAAGGGCCCAATTCCGATGTCGTTTGGAAGGCCTCCGAATCGGATTTGGCTTTACCGGACCCGATTCGTAGCCCTTGTTTACAACCGAATCGTACACAAGTCTGAACGACCAAGTACGATGCGAAGATCGTGTAAGCGCCAACCGAATCATTTCCAGACCCAAACCGCTCTGTACGTCTCTTTTGTAGACGAATCGTGCCGCGCAATGGAGCCGATTTCCGAGCGAGTCCGATGCACGATTCGGACAGCCGCTTCGCCTCGGTCTCAGCGAGACGAAACAGCTGTCGGAAGCGTACTTCGGGGGGCCGTACCAGGCCCCCCTTCACCCGGGGCCCTCCGAACCTATCAAGGGGGGGTGCTCATGGGTCCCCCCGATCCAAGCATGCACAGTGTGACGGGCACCATGGGGTGCCTGCCACAGGGTGTAAGCTTTTCCCCACCCACCCCTTTTCTGCTATGGGAGCCTGTGTACGCGTCTATACATGGGCTCCCATAGAGTTCAATGGGAGACTGAGCGAACCGAGTCCGTAGGCATACAGCAGCATCGTACTCGCTAGTTCGGACTCCCGGAGCACGTCTCGCTCGGAAAGCCCTCCGGATCCGAGCCGTACAAAGGGCTTTCCTAGCGAGATCAGAATTGGGCCCTAAGTTGGCAAGCGCTCATGAGAAAAAATTGCATGCCAGATCTCCTCCTGACGAGATTCCTCAAAGCAGGTGGTCGTGGCAGGTCACGACTGCTCGTATTGAGAAATGTGCTGCCTCACATTGAGGAAGCTGCCACTTGAGTAGAATGTCTACTCAAGCAGCAGAAAGCAGCAGTGCCTTCTGGCATGATGAGTAGTGCTGTGCGCAATGATTTTACAGCACGGGACAAACTCCTGGCATGAAAAATAAGTGCGACTTAACAGACTCTGCTGCTGGTGGAACTCTGCAGAGTGCGGCAGGGTTTTTCTGGCGAGTTCCGCAGAGTAGATCTCTGCAAACTCCGCCCAGGCCTACTTTAAGTTTGGATTGCTGGATGGTGCCCACTGGAGTTCCTTGGCACTTGAAGTCGTCAATTAGTCCCACATTTCTTTGCGGCATCGTGCAGCCAGAATCGAGATGTCCGAAAATACTTGAAATGTAAAATTATCTGTGGTAGTAAAGGATTTGTTCTTAATTGCACATAACAGAATTTGTTCCTTAATCCTAAAATTCCCAAAGGTGGCCAGGATTGTTCGAGGATACTTTAAATTGTTAGGCCCGGGTAATTGTTAGGTACGCTCCTTCTTTTGCTTTTTCCAGAAGTATATGCTTAAAGATAAGGTCCGAAATTAACACTGTAACAGTCCGGCCAGCCTCGCAGTACTTCGGAATTCCCATGAAGGTTAGGTTTGTATGTTGAGCTCTATTTTCCATATCGTCCAGCTGAAATTGAAGTTCCTCAAGTTCCATTCAAATTCTGGTGTTGACCCCTTCCTGCTCATTACTTGACTTTTTCAAGAGACCCTCTGCTCTACTGATTCATGCAAGAAGGCAGCTGTTGAATACTGGTATTATTCTTCCCAAACTGCTCATCAGTTTCCCTATTGGCATTGTCTTGGGACAGTTTCATCTCCTGCAGTTCGCTTAGTATCTGTTTTAGCGTTGTCTCAATTGAAGGCATCTGGAGAGGAGATGTAGCTGCTATGGGAGACAACATGGTTTGGTTCACAATTCCATTAGCCAAGGAGGAGTTTGGTATTCCATCTAAAAACAGTTACAGAAATTGTAACCTAAAAATGTTTGTGGTAGTATGGATTATGGTGTAATGGTGTGCACTGGCTCTAAGATGTCATGGGACCGGTGTTCATGGTTATACTAATTAAGGATTTGCAATTTGCTGTGACTTTAGGTTACAATTTCTGTAACTTTTTTTAGGTATTGGGCTAGGGGAAGAAATATCCCCATATTGAATAAATCAATCAATACGTGAGTCGGTCATACCGTAAAATGGAACAATATGGCTATCCGGAGGATCAATATCAATCGAAATAGATGTGCAACAGCATATAAGCATGAGGTATATTTGCTTTGTATACATTAAGGTATTCATATAACATTGGGTGCTTACCAAATACTTATATTAAAGAACTATAGTAGCAATTGTTCGTGCTTGGGAACATAGCTGATTATGGGATATTCTTGGTACGCGCAAGACATTCCATCTAAAATGTATGAAAAATATCATGATTTGATTCCATTCACCAACTTATGTTTTTGCCTAATGTGTTTTAATAAAATTAGGTAATCATGTTTTTTCTGTTCTTTCTGTTTTACAAATATACGTTTATTACTATGCTTCTTTGGGATAGTTCTACTTAGTTATCAATTTATTAAACAATGGAATAGCATATTTTTGCTGCATTTGAAATTTACGATGCTTATTTCTGTAGACCCTTCAATAACTATGAGATTCATAGGCTGGTAACGTCAATGGATGTTTATCTCTTTTTCCTACTTTCTCCACTATTGGGTCAATAAGTGTTTATGAGCATTATGCCATGTAGTTTTGTGATGTTTTGTTTATTATTTAAAACAAAGTTCTGTCCTAGTGTTTTTATATATGTTGGTTTGTATACTATATGTGTGTGTTTGTATTTATGTCTATATTTATGTTGGGTTTATGTATATTATCTACAGCCCTGTGAAAGTTCAAGAGAGCTTGAATGAAGCACATTGGCTGGATGTTTTTAACCTTTGGACTTCACAACTTTGAAAATTGGATGTGAATAAAGCAAGAATTTTCCTAATGGACCCAAAGACCCATTGTACTGTTTGTGTACCGGTGCACAATTCCACCTTTTGTTTTGTCACTATAATAGTTTGCGTAGTTTTGTATAAATTGTAGTGGGAATAGTATATGTATTCCATTTTATATTATATCATTTATATTCATGCCGTTATAATTTTTATTTTTGGCTTTTTGTTTATTGAAAATTATAATATTTTTATTTATTAATGTGTTTAATGTGTAAAATAATTATTTTCTAAATTTTAAGAATTTTAAGTTGTTTACTTTTTTAATCGAATTATAACTTTTTCTAAAGATTTATTTGTAATATTTGTATATTATTTCAAACTTTTGAAAATATAATATGAATTAAAATTATCAGTTAAGAATCGTTTTTTTAAGTAGATATGTGTACATATATTTACTCACACAGTCCGGTAGTGCGGGGCTTAACCATGCGGTGGTCCTGGACGGGTTCCGGAAGTCCTCAATATAACACCAACTTTTCTCTCATTAAGAAAAATCCAGGACACTCCAGGATGCTCAATTTAATTTATTGCAGAAAACAGCCCTCTAACAACGCGTTTCACCTTTCGGCTTGTTCACGGTATGGCAAGCGTTTCTTCACTTCCGTTTTACATACAATAGTGAATAAATAGTGAAAGAGGACAAGCGCATTATTGGGCCCTTACATTTCATATTCATGAGCGCCATTTTGTAATGGTTATACCTGTATTGGCAAGCTCCACAAGTTTTGAATTAAAGTGCAAGTGCAAATTCCTTTCTTACAATATGTACAATTGGTTATTTCAATATATACATCTTAATTTTCTCAAGTGTAATGATTAGAATATAATATATGCATCTTCGTTCTCGGACAATTCTCATGCTCAACTGATGACAAAAGAGTTTTACTCTATACACATATGATATTATAATCACACTGTCCGTAATTTGCTCAATTCCAGTGCAAGGTTAACCATCCTGCTAAAGTGGGCCTAAGAGGTGGAGCCAGCCATTTAATATACAAAGTCCTAATACCGCCCCAGTGGGCACTTATCAATATTACGGTATTGTTACCAACTCACGGTGATGATTCATCTCATTAACCAAAGCATATAGAGCCTTACTATACAGTTATGTTGTTATCTCCAGATTGCGCTTGTTCCTATTTACAAACATAGAAAAACAAAAGAAGAAAAGAAGAACAGTAAACCAAATTTATAATAAGGTTAAAATAGGAAAATAGAATATATTTACATGTTAAATTCAATTTATGCAAATCCACTAAATCGAAAAGAGATCTAGTACCAAATACACCTATTTAGTTCATTATTCTCATGGTATATTAAATGTCTGGCTCCACCTCATAGGCCCACTTGGGCAGGATGGTTAACCTTGCACTGGAATTGAGCAAATTTTACATTACACTTGAGAACATTAAGATGTATATATTGAAATAACCAATTGTACATATTGTAAGAAAGGAATTTGCATTTGCACTTTAATTCAATACTTGTGAGCCTTGCCAATACAGGTATAACCATTACAAAATGGCGCTCATGAATATGAAATGTAAGGGCCCAGTAACGCGCTTGACCTCTTTCACTGTTTATTCACTATTGGTATGTAAAACGGAAGTGAAGAAACGCTTGCCATACCGTGAACAAGCCGAAAGATGAAACGCATTGGTAGAGGGCTGTTTTCTTCAATAAATTAAATTCAGCATCCTGGAGTGTTCTGGATTTTTCTTAATGAGAGAAAAGTTGGTGTTATGTGTACATATATATATATATTAATTATTATATTTGTGTGTTTAACTTTCTTTAAATTAAGTTTGTTATATTTGTTTAAATAAATATTACATAAAAAATGTTTATTAAAGTTAATATTTAATATATGTAATATTTATTATTTAATTTTATAGATATTTAATAAATGATATTTAATACAACAATAATAATGACATCGATATTTTATTTTATATATTTTTGTACTTACTATTATAAGTATAGGATGAAGATATTTTTGACATCGATATTTTGGTCATGATATTTTTGTATGGGGATATTTTGGGTGGTGATATTTTGTCAGTGAAACACTGCCATTTCAACAAATTTACCAATGAAGAAGGCATGCACCTCAGGATCATTGATGGCTGGCAATCTTAAGTCTTCAAAAGACGGATGCTCAGAGATACACAATCGCTTAACAGGATGCTGGCTGCAGCCCACCAGGAAGAGCGTGCTAAAAAACAAGCGGCCACCACGGAAGCATGGACGACCACCAAAGAGACCGTGTTGGCTATGGGGAGCAGCCATCAGGCACGCAAAGACAAGTACAAGCCCCTGTAAGCTGCAAGATCTTGCGACAGGTGTAGCCTGGCACACCCTTACGATGGGAAGAGCCCAGCCATCGTACAAGTGCACAAGGAATGTTGTAAAGAAAATCACTTCCAATCCGTCTGCCTCACTCAGGCAAATCACCCACCTCTGATTGTAGTAGAAGAAGAGATAAGACAGGTGGTGAGAGCCGATGCTACCAAAAGTCAGGTGACAGAGCCAGACATCACGTAAGGAACGTTGCTACATCACCCAGGTGTCAACCGCTCACCTTGCCTTCCTCCTAGTTCAATGCATCCCAAGTCAGTGATAGTGAGGAGGATTGTTACCTCTTAATGATGTCTACACATAGACACATGGACCCATGACCCACCGTCGCCCCGCAGCTGAATGATTGTGACATGAATTTTCTCATCACTCAATGTAATCAGCAGGTGAGATCTAGCAGGCCTCCAACAATCTGCATAGGGAAGTTCACAGCGACCCTCTACTACAATGGGCGAAGTACCTCCATCACATTTTACATCCCAGACTGCTGAGCACCAGTCTCCAGGGTCCGCTGTCTGCCTACTCTCACCAGTCTGGGACTTATGTATGTACACTCAGAGAATGAGACTATCCACCAGGTGCACCTGTTTTTGGAAGAAGGGATGATGCCTGATCCAGACAAAGTCCCTGCCCTCATAGCTACAAGTCCATCAAGAGACATTCTCATGCTCTGTTCCTTTTTTAGCATGGCGAGCTATTGTTCTAGGTACATTTGAGATTATGCCACCATCAATGCCCCACTTTGACACCTCACTATACAGAAGGTGATTTTCCAGTGGTCTCCAGAATCCAAACACAACTTTCAGCAATTAAAGGATGCACTTTGACCCTAAAGTGTCCACAGAGGTGACTGTTGATTCCACAGTGGGACTCAGAGCCATCCTGGCACAACAGTCTGGAACCCCACAGGCCAATACCATGTTGCCGCCTATGCCAGCAGAAGGCTCTCCAACACTGAAAAAGCCTATTTTCAACCTGAGAAGGAGCGTCTCGCAGTGGTGTGGACCTGCAAACATTTTCACGTCTTCCTTTATGGCAAAGAGCTCACCATCATAACTGATCACCAGGCTCTCCTCACCATCTTTAGAAATCCCAAAGCTGAAGTGCTCCTCAGAATTGAATGGTGGGGAATACACCAACAGTAATATGACTATACCATCATTCACAAACCATTACAGTCAATGAAGCAGCACTTGCACATTGTTGAAAAACACCTTCAATTCATAGTAAGCACTAGCATGCCCCCGCACTCTCGATCCCTCAAATAGCCATCGCCACAAAAGTAGATAGAGATCTCACCCTCGTCATTTGCCTCATCAACAGGCACAAGTGGAAGCACAGCAAAGAGTTGAGTGTTGACTCTGAATAGATCAAAGCCTTCCACAATGCCAGAGATACGCTGGCAGTTACACGAGAGGGACTAACCCTAAGAGGATCATGCTTCATGATGCCTAAGAGACTCTCCAAACAAGCCATCGACCAGGCACATGAGGGCCATGAAAAGGGCCCTCCGAGACAGAATATGGTTCTCCCAGGCTAGATGCCATGGTGGAGACGGAACTTCGAAAATGCCACCTGTGCATCTGTTTATCACCAGCCATGACACAATTATCCCTGGAGATGTCAGAAATACCGGAGAGATTGTGGAAGCAGATAGAGGTTGATGTTTTTGGCCCACTTGAGCCCAGCAAGTATCTCTGGTGGTAGTAGACAAATACCTGTGATTACCGCTATTCAAAATGGTTTCATCAACCAGAGCTGCCAAGGTAATACGGACTCTGGATGACATCTTTGTGACGTGGGGACTCCTCAAAGTCCTGAAGTCGGACAATGTGTCCCCATTACTAGCGGGCACTTCAGAGAGTTCCTATACCTCCTAGGTATCGAACATCATTGGATAACCCCACTTTGGCCCCAAGTCAACCGAATAGTGAATGGTTCATGGGCACCCCCAAGCCAACTGTGAAGAATAACAGGGGTCCATGTTTAAATGGGGGGAAGTGTAGAGTCACGCATAGGACACTAAAGCCACCAAGTGGCTGAAACTATGATGCCACAGCCAGCCAAAGGTGGAAGCAGGCAGGAGGTGGCAGGAGAGGTTGTTAAGCTGAAGGTAGCAGGCGTGCAATCAGCATGCTGGCCTGAGTCATAATAAAGATAATAAAGCAACCTATGCTGTGTCATGTCTTTCTTCTATGCACCAGACACAGCACACACAAAGGGCTGCGTAGGCACTGTAGTTGGTCTGGAGCCAGGGCAAGGAATGCAGGGCACCTGTGCATTTCAAAGGCATGCCTCCAGCAGCTTCTCCCCACTTCAAAGGCACAACTGAATATAAATACTGGACCTCGGACACCATCTCTTCTTTACACTTCTGAACCTGTGGATACTCTGCTAAGAAGAAGGACTTCTGTGCTGCTAAAATGACTCCCACTCTGCAGGACTGCTGCTCTGAAGGACCGCTGCCTTGCAGTGTTGACCTGCTGCTTGATACCCTCTTCCCTGTGTGAGAAGGATTAGACCTGCCTCTGTTGAATTTGTGACACTTAAGTGACTCCAAGGGCTAGTTCGTTGGTGTCCTACCTAACTAGTACCTCAGGGACAGACAGAAGGCTCAAAACCCAGCACCTAGACTCTGTCATCTGTGAGTCCTACCCTTTCAATTGGGTGCCACCCCAGTTCTGGACCCTTGGAAGTGGGTCTGAAGGTGCTCTGCCAGCCCATCTGTGGATCCAACAGAACCAACGCATCACCTCTGCTGTGTGGCGCAATCCCGAGCAGAACCAACTCATCTCCTCTGCTGCGAGGGTTCGCCTGGCTTTGTGAACCAGGCCCTATGATACAAAATACAGGGAAAATGTGATAAAACACTATTGACTAAGACTACAGTTTTCGCCCAGAGATATTAAAGAAATATCTATCATATTCCCAATTATTACACATACAATTACTGTGATAAACTGTGATGAATATAAAACCAAGAAAAGTTCATATTAAACAAAGTTAAGGAACGAGGATATTCTGAAGAAATACTGGGTCAAGTGAAACATAAGATAGCAGTAAAAACAAGAGAGAAATTAGTAATAGAACAGATCAAACTGAAGGAGGAGATACCAGTTTTTTGTGCAAATATTCAAGTACAAAAATCAAAATGATCCCATTGAAATATTTGCAATTAAATGAAAATGATGAATACTTAAAAAGACTGATTCCTAAAAAATCAATGATGGCACACAAAAGAGGAAGAAACATAAACAATATTAAAATTAAAATAAACATGAGTGGAAAAAGTTCAGAATCACATACAAAGCTAAAGAAAAGGATGTATCATTGTCTTAACTGTACTCTGTGTGGAAATATAATTAAAGGTTCATCAACATAACACGCAAATTGTATTACATTGAGTATTACCTAACGCTGGGTGTAAAACTCCGCTCCTCTCGCGGAGTTTGCGGAGTTTTGGCAACTCTGCATTCAATGTAGAACGCAGAGTTGCCGAAAAACTCTGCACTCGTCAACGGAGTGGAGTTTTTTTTGGTTCGCACACCCGAAATGTGTTTTTGCGCGTGCGAGTTACCAGGTGCCTGCGATCGCTGACGAGATTTCCAGAGCTGTTCGCGGGCGCCACGAGATTTGCTAGGTGGCCGCATGGTCCCGCAAGAGTTTGCGATCTCGAACACGTCATTCGGACGCACCATCGTACTTCCGGCAGAAGTTTTGTGAAGAACGCAATCCCGAACACGCAGAATCTGCAATCCGGAGAAGTTTCTCTTCCGAGCAGCATCAAAACCTTCTCGAAATGAAGATTTGGATTAAAAAAAAGTCCTCAGATTGACATTTGGCTGTACTTTTTTGTGCAAGGAGTCCTTTTTCTTTTTCACTTTTTTTTTAAGAGGAAGGACATGCCCCAGAGTCTCCAACTTCCTGTTCCTGTCCAGCAAGCTCCTCCCAGTGCTTTGCCCATCTCCTGTTCACTTTTCATTTGGATTTGGAGCTGGAAAGATCACTCTTTGTGTCTGCTGCATCATATATCATTGGATTTGAGGACTTTTGAATTTCAGATTTTACAAGTAAGTTAGAAAATTGGTGTTGTTTGTTTGATTAGGGCCATGCATCTAGATTTTTGTACTTTTCATCGTTTTAAAAAAAAATTATTGTGGTGGGTGGCCTGTAGTTTCAGTAGGAGCCTAGTTGTTTCTTTGTAAGTAATGTTCTTCTTTTATGAAGGAAACATGTTGCACAGTTCACTTCATTTTCTCCAACTTTTGAAATCAATTTGCAATATTTATTTAATTCACTATGTATCCCAATAGTCTGCCAATAGTCCTTTCAGCCAGTAGGCCCAGAGCTACTCATGGGTGCATGAAACAACTGTTTCTGTGGTGTCTGTTGAATTTAAACATCATTTAAGGCATGGATGGCATTGGATTGAAATACAAAATGTGTTTTATTTTGGGCATTTCACTTTTTTCATGTGCCTTTGTTGGATGTGCGTGGTTGTAACTTGCAAACCTTTTTTTAGCCCTGTGGATTTTCGTTTTTGGCATTGTTGCATTAAAGATGTGTTCTTAGCATGCCTCCTTTGTCTGGCCAGTGTGTGAGTTTGTTTGTTTGTAATAGTGGGCCATCATTTGCCTTGGCTGAGCCTCCACATGTGCCCAGGGGCCATTTTGTAAAGTCTGTGTCCATATAGGCCTGCTTGAGTTCATTGTTTTCCCAGGCCTCCTGCTTGTTGTTGTTGTAACTTGTGACCATGTGGCTGGTGGCCATTTTGAGGAGGCAGTTAGTGTGCTTTTGCCATATGCCTGCATGTCTTTCCTTTGTTCCTCTTGGCTTATTGCTCCTTGTTGTGGTAGACTGGCCATGTGGCTGGCAGCCATTATGTGAAGGCAGCCAGTGGGCTTTTGCCATAGGGCTGCAGTGTCTGTCTTCCCTTTCTTGTTGTTGTGGCCTGGCCATGTGGCTGGTGGCCATTTTGTGAAGGCAGCCAGTGTGCTTTTGCCACAGGGCTGCATTGCCTGTCTTCCCTTTCTTGTTGTTGTGTCTGGCCATGTGGCTGGCGGACATTTTGTGAAGGCAGCCAGTGTGCTTTTGCCATAGGCCAGCATTGTCTGTCTTCCCTTTATTGTTGTTGTGGCTGGCCATGTGGCTGGCGGCCATTTTGTGAAGGGGCAGCCAGTGTGCTTCTGCATTAGGCCTGCAAGCCTTCTTTGTGGTGGCCATGCCTTTTTGCTGGTTGTTGTTTTGCTTGCAATTTTTTCTTTTTTTATTGAGCAAAAAACGTAGCACAGTTCACTAGATTTTCTAATAAATTTGCAATATTATTGATTTGAATTGATTCACTATGTGGCCTAGTCTGCCAATGGGTTTTCTAACCAAAAGGTCCAGAGCTGCTCATGGGTGAATGAAACAACAGTTTCTGTAGTGTCTGTTGAATTTAAACATCATTCAAGGCATGGATGGCATTGGATTGAAATGCAAAATGTGTTTTTTTGGCATTTTACTTTTTTTCATGTGTGTTAAATAAATGCCTTTGTTGGATGTGTGAGGTTGTTGTAACTTGCAAACCTTTTTTAGCCCTGTAGATTTTCATTTTTGGAATTGTTGCATTAAAGCTGTGTTGTTTTGCATGCCTCCTTTGTCTGGCAAGTGTGTGAGTGTGTTTGTAATAGTGGGCCAGCATTTGCCTTGACTGAGCCTCCCCATGTGGCCAGGGGCCATTTTGTAAAGTATGTGTCCATAAAGGCCTGCTTGAGTTCATCGTTTTCCAGGCCTCCTGCTTGTTGTTGTGAGTGACCATGTGGCTGGTGGCTATTTTGTGGTGGCAGTTAGTGTGCTTTTGCCATAGGCCTGCATGTCTTTCCTTTGTTCCTCTTGGCTTATTGCTTCCATCCATTGTCATTTGTCAGCTGCAGCTCCCTGAATGCTGCATCCTACGTGATGCACAATGCCAAACCGGTACATTTGTTTTTTAGTTGTTGTTCTTCTTCTTTCCTATCCTGAGTGTACTGTACAGTACACCATAAAAGTCCTTGTTGTTGTCAAAGTCTCACAAATGGCTACACTGTATTGTTAATTGTTTTAATAACTGAGGTAATACATTTAATAATATTAATAAATATAAGTTATATTATACTTGTTTGTACTAGTAGTAATTGAACCACAGCAATGAATGCCACGTTTCAATGATGTTCTTCTAGCTTCTTTGCTTTTAGGTGCGCAAAAGAGGAGGAGACAACATCACCCATTGTACTGCCAGACAGAAGGCCTGCGCACGATGTCACGTGACGTGTGACCACAGACATCTCTTCAACTTGTGCCACTGCCTGCTGACATCTTCAATATGGCCCCAAAGATAGGTAACAGATCCAGTACCAAGAAAGTTGCCAGCGAGAAAAAGGCACTGCCACTTACCAAGACCGGCATGTCGCCCAAGACCTTTTTTGGGAAACCAAAAATTGCGCCTGCATCAGCGGTGTCCGGGGAGCAAGCTGGGAGCAGCACCCCCACATCAGTAGACCCACCCCACCAACCTAGGCCCAAGCCCATGTCTGTCGCAGAGGCAGCCAGTCTTATCATGAGTCCAACGCCGTGATGTTGAAATTGACTTATCGTTATCGCAAAATAGTACCCAATCAATGTACGAAACTCAGATAAGTGGCAACAACAGCCCCAACCACCCCCAATAGTAGTTGTTCCTCCTGAAATAGAGGCAGTTCAGGAGATCGAGCTTCCTGCACAGGAAGAAGAAGAGCAAGCCACTCTTTCAGAAGATCCATTGTCTTCCAGATCCACAGCAAGGAAAAGGAGGGTTAGTCCATCAACTTCTTCAGCTAACCCCCCTTCAGATGATCTAGACGCCACTTGGAAGCGACCTCAGTCTGAGAGTGAGACACGCCAGGTGAGGCTAGGGAAAAGGAAGGTTCCAGAAAGCCTTAGAGTTACGGAGGTAGATGTAGAAGAGGAGGGTGATGATGACGAGCCAGTCATCATGGACATTAGCCCCGCGCCAGAGGAGACCAACATTACCCCATCCCAATTGCTGTGAGGGATGTGGCACGGATACCACCTACACAGATACCACCAACACCACCTACAGCTGCCATATTTAAGTACCTGCAGCGACCTACACCAACCACAACAACCACCTCAGAAAAAGTAGGTACTACAGAGAGTCAAATGCCACGCCCACCTACGAGTTCGTCCGACATTGCAAGTGGCACAAGCAGCGTCAGAAAGTTGACCTCCCCAGTTTGGGACTTCTTTTTGGTTAGCAGGAAGGGGGTGAACATTTCTATATGCTCCATTTGTGGAGTAGGTGTTAGTCGGGGTAAGCTGGTACAAACTATGGTACCAGAGGCCAAACAATCCATCTGAGAAAACACCACTTGATCCAGTGGGAGGCGCATCTTAGCGGCCAAAAAACTGCAAGTGTTGTTGGTGGAGGGGATGAAGAAGAAGATCCGATCACGGTGGAAGGTGAACAAGAGGGAGACATTTTCTCTGTTACACAAAGCAGCCCTGTCCCCAGCAGTGCAGTGGTACCGCCCACATCATCATGAGCAACATCTCAATGGCACAAGTGTCAGGCTGAGAGTACACCAAGGGTCCAAGGCAAGAGAGTACCGTGATGAAAAAATGCGCATTGAGCCTAATTTCTGGTCTCAAGAAGTCACCTGCATTAGTGGCACCAGAAAAGAAAAAAATCCAGGCTACCATTCTCAGTATGTTTAGGTCGGAGGGTCAGTATGAACGCAACCACTCAATGGCACGTTTGTACAATGCGAAGCTGGCTAAAATGTTAGCGCTGGACCTCCTTCCTTTATCTTTTATGGAAGGGGTGGGTTTTCTTGAATTTGTGGCAGTCATCTGCCCAAAATGGAAGGTTCCCAGCCGGTCCTAATTCACCAGAGTTACTGTTCCAGCACTACATCACGATGTGCTGGAATCGCTTGGACAAGCTTTGAAGCAGAGTACTGTTCACACTATCCACCTGACAACAGACATGTGGACCATTTGCCAAGCCACTGATTACATGTGCATCACTGCACACTGGATCTCTTTTGTGGGGGTTAGAGAAAAGATATCTGCAGGCGTTGACACTGCTGAGATTTTTAATGCCACTCGGAAACATGCAACTGTAGCCATTTTCGCCATGGAGAAATCTCATACTGCTGCAAACATTTTGGAAGGCTTTGACAACAAGGTCTTTGAATGGCTGCGACCAAGAGGGCTTAACATTGGTTTTGTTGCCATGGACAATGGCAGTAATATAGTTAAGGCCATGGCCGATGGTGGCTATTTCAGGGTCCTGTGTTTGGCGCACTGCATTAACATCATTGTTCAAGACTTTCTGAAAAAAGAAGACAAGGTCAGCAACTTACTGACCACCTGCAGGAAAATCTGCACACATTTCAGCCATTCTTTTAAAGCCCGGAAGCAGCTGAGGATCATTCAACGTGATAATAGAATGCCAGTTAAAGCACTCATGCAGGAGGTGCCATCACATTGAAACTCAACTTATTACATGCTTGAACGTCTGTTTGAACAGTACAGACAAATCAATGAATATGTCGTGCAAAGAGGGGATGCTACTGTGAAAGGCATGATCATTGAGATAGACCAATGGGGCCTAGTTAATTGCCTGACAGAGATTCTACTTCCTTTCGAGGTCTTCACACGTGAAGTCAGCAAGGCGGACTGTACAATGGGCCAAGCTATCCCATTGTTGCACATGCTACAGGAACAGCTGAAGGGGGTGTCTGCAATGTACGAAGGTGTGGAGGAAAAAAAGAAGCATATGAGTTGGTGGAGAGCTTCACCCTTCGCTTATCTGAAAATACAAGGGTGAAAAGAGGCATTGTGTCATCCAACCATTACATTTGTGCCACAATTCTTGATCCACGGTATAAACCATTACTGCAGACTTTCATTCCTTTTTCAGACGGGGATGTTGCCAGCTACAAAACTTGGATAGCTGTGCAAGCCAGTCAGCTAGAAATAGAACGGCTGGGAATTAGAGGCCCCCTCCTCCAGGTCACAACAAGTACTGCAGGGCAGCCGGCTTCAAGTTCAACTTCAGAGCCTGAGGGCAATGCGTTTGGCTCACAGCAGCGAAAACCACCAACAACACTAAGAACAATAAAAAGAACAGGAGTATCAGCCCCAAAATCGGCACAGGAATGGTTTCTACAGGCAGGGCTTAAGTCCAGTGCGGAGGCTAAGGCAAAAGAGGCCGAGCAAAGCGGAGCCCCCATGAGCATTGAGCGGATGGTCCAGGCCTATCTGGATGACCCAACAGAGGTCTACTTTGATCAACACCCATTGCTGTATTGGTATGGGAAAAGGGACCAATGGCCAGTGCTGAGCAGGCTGGCGATAAACTATCTGGCTTGCCCTGTCGCAAGTGTCTCTGCTGAGCGTGCTTTCGTGCTGCTGGTGCCATTCTGACAGTGAGAAGGACCAGTCTCTTGCCCCAAAACGTGGAGAGGTTGACCATGATCAAAATGAATCAGAACTTTATACCACCGGATTACACCATGCTTGAAGTAGCACAGCAGGAGGATGATGACGGTGACTCACGTCATGGAAGTAGTGTGTTAGGTGACCTACTTCTGGGTGAACCACCAGAGTTTGAGGACGAGTTCTACTTCCCTGACAAGTAGGCTTTCGAGTTACTTTTGTCATGTCCTTTAGGTTAAACCCATCATGTACATACCGATTACATACATTTTGTCCCATCCACACGACATAACGATCTTACACAGGTGCCCTTCTACCCATTAGCTTACTTCTGTCTCTTAAGATATGGTCTTTGAGACCATATCTTAATCCCTGTACCTGACGTACATAAACATGTCCCTAGGCACAGTAGATTTATTCTGTACAAGGGTCAGCACTTTTTTCATCCATGGCCAACAGCCAGCAGTGCATGATCATATTTGTTTAGAAAAGGATCTGCAGGGGATTAGCAAATGTTTTCAAAACATTTCGATTCGGGAAAAACCCTGGAGTGACCACTTTAGTATAAAAGACCCTCACTCTCCCACAGAAAACAGAGGAGAATTCCTTCCGAGCTGGACCAAGACTCTGCAGGCTGATCCCTCGACAGGCAGAAACCTGACATCCCTTGTGGGGTGCCATCCTCGACGCAGAGACGGGATCCTTCATTCAGAACCATCAGGTGAGGGGTTAGCACTTCCCTAGGGAATTCTTGGCTCCATTAGGTTCCATTAGGACATATCCTAGCACTTACACATACATGCTTCACCTACACCTCTAGACTAGGCACGGTTAGGTAGGATACTCATCGTAGGAGTACGCCAATGCTATTGTTTCATATAATATGCTTTTATTTATCTTATTAGCACTATGGTAGAAATGTATCTGCTATTTACGATATTGGTACTAGCAATCACATTTGTCTGCTCCTGTCTTTTGATTGTCGCAGCTAACATGTTTTATACTAGACTGACTCTTGACCAATAAATGATTATTGAAACCATTCCAATCATCATTCTATGTATTCTGAGAAAAGTAAGCACGAGTGACTGAGCGAAAGATACCGTATTGTTTCCACAATACCTGAGGAATCAGGGTTGTTATGTTCAGTGGTTGACAGAAACTACATACACCACTGTAGAATACAGGGGGGTGGTAGTTAAGCCTGTGCGTAGTCCGCAGAGTTTTGCTAAGCGGAACTTCGCGAAGTTACAAAACAACTCTGCGAAGTTCTGTGAGTGTAGTGTGAACTGCTGTTCGTGCTGGTCTTTCTGCTGCTCGGGTAGAAATTCTACCCGAGTGGCAGCTCGCGCTCGCGAACTTACAGTTCGCGAGCGCAAGCGGGGGAAAAACTCCGCTGCACTACGCGAAGCGGGGTTTTCTTGCACTCCGCGAGCTCCGCGGAGTGCAGAAAACTCCTCAAACTTTGCGAACAGAGCGGAGTTCAACGTCCAGGCCTAGTGGTAGTGGCACCGTAGAGCTAGCTGGTCTAACGGCTGACTCATCCTGTGGGGGTGTCCAGAGTCTGTCTGCACACCAAGCCTTCAGTTTAGGTCATCCAAAACGCGCTGGTCCTGGGGGGGTCCTAGGAACTACACTACATGGTGCCGCCAACGTTGGTTTGGTTCTTATATTAACAGTTAAATCTGAGTAGTTCAGTCGTGCTTTCTCAGGCAATCCTACTCACATTATTCAGAGACGTCTGAAGTGGGAAGGTTAATCCACCTCAGCTGAGCAGGTACACCCTGTGTATTGGCTGAAGGTTTTAAACAAGCCTGTAAGGATTAGAAGTTCCCTATCGTGCTAGAACCCTAACTTTTAAACTACTTACCTTCTTCTCCCTTCAAAATGACTGAAACCGCAAACAGCAGTGGAAGCGTGGAAGGAGATGAATTTGATAACGCTCTTAACATTTCAGAGAACTGCAGACAGTTAGTAGCTCTAAAATTACTAGAACATGGGTTACCTGCAACAGGTGGCCATGTTACCTTCGTGATTGAGGCACACGAGGTGTTCAGATCAGAGGAATTCTATTCCTGGGTGAAATTCCCACCTGCAGATCCACAGACACTATTATTTCACGAATAAATTGAAGTGGATCCACCAGAAGAATACATCTCATACAAGGACATAGAAGTCCCGTTAACTTACCAGCAACATAAAAACTGGTTTAAAGGCACCCTAAAACATACAACTTCAGTTGTAAGACTAGGTCCGCTCAGCATAGGAGGAGCGACATGGCCGGACTTAGCGGCTTACACTCCACATCCAGAGATAGACACACTCCCAGTAGGGAAAGTGTGTACACTATACAAAGAAATAGTCAGGCTATACAAACATATTGTCCAGTTCGTCATGTGAACACTCACATTACAACCTGCGAGAGCTGCTCCACCTGGATTAGTCCAGACCCAGCCCACACCAATAATTAGTCCACAAACACTAAAGGCAATAATGGGTGTGTTCCCAACAAGAAGGGATCAAGTACCATTCTGGTTTGCTAAAAAAATAGCACAGTTGGAAGCAGTATTTCCCCGTACGGGTCCGCAGGAAAAACACAGAATGTTAGCAATTTGCTTGCCAATGGGAATGATTCCTTCAATTGAGGATTGTACCACCTGGTGAACAATCTTTGCTGCAGTTTACATTAGAATACACGGTACCCCAACCATATCAATTATTCCTGATGTACTGAAACAAATACAGAATGAGTACGGGGCAGGACCTGCCCTGGACATGGGGATGAAACTGATGGGTAATTTTGACCAAGTCTTGGCAATTATGCTGAGCAACATTAAGGGGTAGGCAGCAGCGGTGGCTATACACCAATGCCTAAAGGAAACAACTTCTGCAAATCAGGAGCGGGCATTACCGAAAATTATCAAAGACAACTATGCTGCACTAGGTAGAGATAGTTTGGGAGCCAAACTAGGGAAACCACTAGTGGTGAGTAGTTCTGAAAAAGACAACTCAAAGCAAGCACCCACTTCTTCTAAAAAGAAATGGGATAATAGTCAACCTAAAAATAATAATAACAGAAACACTTCACGATCAAGGGGTGGGTCTCCCCAAAGGGAGTCCTCTGAAAAGAGGTACAACCTTAGGAATCGTGATAATATTAGGAAACCTGACAGGTATCAGGATACTGATACACGTTCCTTTTGTTCCTTTCAGGGTTCGTCAAAAAGCTCGGAGAGGCAAGGATGGTCAGAACAAAAAATTGAAGATCAACCAAAGGGAAAAAGGGAGACACATCGCACTTCAGATTTCATTATCAAACAGGAAGAGCAACCTAAAGCAAAGACTCAGTTCAAAAAGAAGAAAGTAGCTTGGTTAAAAATTAGACATGCCCAGGTTACTGCTGACTCAGCTTCTGAACGGGAAATGGGCTCTGACAATGCTAGACAGCTTGGCAGAAGTAACAATAGCTCGCCAGAACCTGAAGTAATTTCTGGTGACAGCAGTATTGAATGAATACATCACAATGGAAACACCAGATACACGAGTGAGTGTCCCACACCGTCTACACGGAATTAATCTTCAAATAGAGGGGGACATCTCAAGAAAAATTAAAGGTCTCTTTTGGGAGAATTTGACATTTGGATACGACATCCTGTTAGCAGAAAAAGATTGGCCACCTGAATTTATAATGGATTGCCCAAAAGGTGAAAGCGTCATTTTGCCTGCTTTTTCCGACCTCGTTCCTGTTTCCTTAAAACACTCATACATGCGGGAGTGGGCGCAAGCGCTAGCTCCGGCATTATACCGCAACCATGTAGGGTGGGACGTGGAGTCCAAACACCACAAAATACCATTAAAAACCACTCCAACTCCACAGAGACAGTACCCTAATAAAAATGAGGCAAAGAAACAGGTCAAAGAAATCCTAGACCAACTTGAATACCAAGGTGTGATTGAAACGTGCACCTCCTCAATGAACAACCCTTTGTTTCCCGTAATGAAACCTAACAACACATACTGTTTGGTTTTAGACTACAGACATTTGAACACATGCACAAAAACATTTGCAGTTCAACACACATAGTGCCGCATTAATGAATAACATTGTGCAGAAGAAATACAAAACAACACTAGATATTTCAAATGGATTCTTCTGCCAAAATATAGCTCCTGAAAGCCGATATTTGACCGGATTTTTCGCTCCCGGCACTCAGCATCAGTCTGGTCGACTGCCCCACGGCTATAAGAACAGCCCCGGGTTATTCTCGGCAAGAGTGTCAGAGCTTTTACAAACTTACGATGAAGAGGCAGTGTCCTATGTAGATGATATTTATCTGACGGACGATGAATTACCTGATCACTTGTGCAGGGTGAACAACATAATTGTTGGTTTTGCCAATTTGGGCTACAAATTTAATTTAAAAAAATCAAAAATTGCCCATCTCAGCATCCTATTTTTGGGATAAGAGCTGTCAAATGAAGGCAAAAGCGAACTTTTTAGAAAAATGCGTGCTGATCCAGCCTCCAAAAACTCTGAAGGGTTTACAATCCATATTAAGATTTTTAAATTTCGGCAGAACATACATTCCAGACTACGCAGAAAGAGTCAAACCTTTCTATGATCTATTCAGACTAGACTTCACAGCAAACAAGTGGACTCAAAAACATACAGACACTCTGCGTTCAGTTCAGGCTGACATGATAGCTTCAAAACACTTGCAGACACGAGTAAACGTCCGCAACCTGGTAATACGGGTCGTCCCCGGGTTATCAGGGAACACCTATATCACGTTCAATGAAGGTCAGACAGTTCCTATCGCATACAAATCTCATCTGTACACAAATGCTGAAAATCAATTTGCAGCAACAGAAAAAATTCTGCTGTAGTGGAGGAAAGGGCACTAGCACAGGGGAAATGCATTATTGTTGTGACCCCAATACCGACTTTAGAAGCGGTAACTAAAGCCAGCATTCCAAATGCAAAAGCACTGCAACCACGATGGATACAGTGGGCTAATTCTCTCACTGCAACAGATGTAGAATATAGATATGTTCCAAGACTTAGAACACAAGCCTTCTTGCAGTACGAACAAGAATACCCTCTCCCGAATGAAATCTTGCCTCTAGATCAGTATGAATACATCATTTATACTGACGGCTCTGCGCAACCTGCCATAGGGAGTAAACAGCAGTATAGCGCTGCATGCGCTAAAGTGAAAGGTCGGATGCAGGATGGTAAGTTCTACCCCAGCAATACGACTAAGCAATCTCTAGGAGATTGTACCGCGCTGCTGGCAGAACTAAAAGCCCTGATACTAGCACTACAGTATACAGATCGGGAATTCCCCACACTGATTGTGCGCGATTAATTTTACTGTGTGCAATCTTACAATGAATATCTTCACTACTGGGGCCAGAATGGATTTAGAGATGCCAAGGGTGGCACGATAAAACACAGATGGTTATGAGAACAAGTGGCAAAGCTGAAAGCAGGCCTGCCACGGGCTCAAGTTATTCACACCTTGAGTCATCAGCGTGTTGGCATACACGTTGAAGGGAATTCACTGGCTGATGAAGCCGCCAAGGCGACAGTGCGAACTGCTGCCGTTGCCGCAATCACTCGTTCACACACGAGAATAGACGGAAATATACTAGTAGCTATCAATGCCTCAAAGAACAGCTCACCCGTCCAACAATTTAATTATTGAAGCAGCGTTACTGGTGGTCGGGTCTGAAAAAACAAACAAAGGACTATGTCCTGACGTGTGATATTTGCCAGCAAATGAAGGGATCCACCATTCACAAGCCACCACAAACACCATTACTCATTTCAGACAGACCTCCCGCATGTGTCTATTTGGACCACTGCGGCCTCTTAAATTCTGACGGGGCTTACAAGTATATCTTGGTGGCAGTAGATTCATGCTCTAGATTCCTATGGGTTTGGCCCCAACGCTCAGCTGACGCTCGAACTGTTATAAAGGATTTGCGAGTCTTCATTGGGACATACGCAATTGGCACGTTACATTCCGACCATGGTCCTACGTTTAGCTCTAGTGCTAGGAAGCCAAGGAAAGTATGGGCGTGGCCTTGCGGCACTCCTCCCCCTACCATCTCGAGGAAAATTCAGTGGTGGAGAAGAAAAACCGGGACCTACAACAATCCTTAACAGCAAGGGTATTAGGCGCGGGAGGTACATGGGTCAATCACCTATATGGGATCCAGAGGGCACTTAACAACATGCCAAGAAAGTCCTTGGGAGGCCGTACCCCTTATGAAATCCTGTTTGGGACAAGAATGTGGGTACCTGATCTCGATTGTGCCAGCACAGTGGCGGATGCAAAACCATTTCAACTGAATGACCGTTTGGCTGTTTTACAGGAGCTCAATGAATTCCAAACATTACAAAGCAACGTGCAAGTCAAACGCACCGCCACTGGGGAAGTGAAACCAGTTCCGGCAAGACCTGCCTGGGTCCCGAAGATTGGGACCTGGTCAGGGAAAAGATCGTGGACGGAAGAGAGTTTGGGCCATCTTACAGAACAGCTGTACCTGTCCTGGGGGTCGTGGGTACAAGAACAATACTACTTCCGCCTCTTGCCGGCAAAAAAGAAAAAAGATTTGTCTCCATTGATCTGATCAAACCACATCATGTGGCCGATTCTCAACTGTAGGCCGCGTGGGGTCCTGAGTAGCCGCAGACCTCCTCTTGCAACTATAGAGGAAGTTCAGATGGAAAGACTAATAACTTCCAGACTCCACTACACACAGTGAAGGAGTAACGAATAATGGAGTACAAATCACACCAGTCGAAATTGAAAAACATCAAGAAGAAACAACAATTCATGTTGCAATTCGGCCCAACAATGATGTCTACATTAATGTGCCCTCAAACGACACATCTGCCAGCTCTACAAAACCTGCGGAGCTACCAAAGATAGATCGAACTGCGTCTGGCTACTTCATCAACTTCGATGATTTTTCTTCAGATCCAAGTGAACCTGATCAAACGCCACCCACTTCAAAGAGAGAAAAATGTTGCCTATTCTATCTTTTGCTCAAAAAGACTTACTTAGTGCCACCTTGGTTGCATATTTGGTTCGCAATAGAGGTAGTATACCTGTTAATTTGGATTGGCACAGTGACTGTCTTCTTTCTGCTTCTGAACCGACATTATCTCCCAGAACGCTGGTATAGTTTGGGATAAAGTTTCTTATGATGGATATGGCCCCACTGAATGTTTGAAAATTCCACATTTGTTTAAAATTTCTTTAAATGATTTCATTACCCCCAGTACACTATCTGATGATTGGGACATTGAGACTGTAAATACTATGCTCACAGATTTAGAACAATCTGCTGCATTTTCTTACAGGGAAATGTATGAGGATACAACTGACTACGATGCCATGTTTTGTTACCAGCATTATGGTCATCATTTTTTGCATAGAGCAAGTGTACCATGCACTGCTAATGTGTACCACCATTGGGAACATTGCCCAACACCACCAAAAGGTAGCTCTGCCACATTCACACAGAAGTTTGCATACTTTTCAGGGTTCAACACATCAGACCCAGAATCATTTTACTACAAATTTGCACAATCTAATGCAACAGCGAAGAAAATTATGCTAACAAACACAACGCTGATATATTCAGCACCTTTCATCTCCCAACTGTCTATACAGGGTTTCGACTACTGGAGAGACACCATAGACACAAAATCAATCTGGGGGAAAAGAGAGTGGCAGGATCAGGGATCAGAGGCTTTATTTAGAGCTTGCCTCATACCATTACAGATGATTTTCCTGAACATAACAGTGCAACAGACTACCTGTTATGGGTTTGCAAAAATCAAAGACCTGAAAACACTGAGCATCCCTTCACCCACACCTATTAAGGGTATTTCCAATAACACACTAACAAGTGAAGGGACACATGGTACAAGTACGTACAATTCATCATCTCCCGATTGGAAGGGTTGGTTGGTTTGGCCAGTAGAAATGAATAGGTGTCACTCAAGATTCAGGTGTGCAACCGAAGGGTTCAGTATCCATAGGCCTGATCCACGTTATGTATACACAGATGACCCAGGGGTAGAGTCTGTCTGCACACCAAGACCTTAGTTTAGGTCATCCAAAACGCGCAGGTTCTGGGGGGTCCTAGGAACTACACAACACTTTCTTTCTTCCTTTGACACCCAAAAAAAGCCCCGCAAAAAGATACAGCTAAGGAATATTATTTACTTTATTATTTGTGTGTGCCACTGTCTTTCTGGTTCGAATCACAACAAGTCCATCACCACCGTCTTACTCTTTTATTGCCGAATTGGAGTTGCAACTGTGTGCAGTCAGTGAAGAAGTAAGTCCATTCCTCCTGAGTCCTGACTCGCCCTAAATCCATTTCCCTCAAACCAGACATTGGATGGAGAATACATACAACTAATCTGAAATGTGTGCCTGCCTCGAGCCCAAAGTCCAAACCTGATGATATATATCTATCCTTTCCGAGCCTAGAGGGACTGCCCCGGAAGAACAGGTAAATGATGGCATGCATTGCATGCTGAGTGATTGGTGTTTGTTGTGCATGATGTCGACTAGTATTCTACACACAAAAAAAGTGACTCAAGTCAATCTTTCCCTTCTTGTTGTTCAATAACAAAATTGTACTACTGCAGGCGGATCCATTGCATTTTGAGTCTGGACGAGTCTGGACTCACTGACACTTTTTGTACAGAGTTGGAAACCATGACCATACTTTACTCGCAGTCAGAGTTAGTAGGATTGGAGATGATTGATGGAATAACTTGGGGTTTGAAATGGCCTAAAAGGTGAACAACAACACCAGACCTATATGTCTGTGTAGTGGTGGAGGCGAGTGTGGTGGTGTGACTGACAGCGGTGCATTGATTTTGTAACTTAATTTGGAAAATGCTATGTTGCTATGTGTGTATGTGTGCTCAGTGCTGTCTGGCTCAAATTCAAAGCTAAGAGGAGGTTGGTTGGGGGAGGCCTGCTCCTGTTGTTGGAGGTAACTGCTGGAAACAGACATGATTTAGCCATGCCACCTCTGAAAGTCTTCTTGTTGCACTGCTCCTTAATTATGCAGTTTAACTTTTCTCCTTGATTTTTCAGTATCCTTTTTGTTTTTCCATCTACAGGCCGGTCTTTACCCTGTGCTATACTGGGAAAAACAACTCACACTTACCTTAACAAACCGCATCCACCATGCACCCAAGATTGATGGACGGACAGTCTAAGGAAGGACCAAGAGAAATGCGGAGATACAACTCCCAATTTGGCAATAATTATAGTATAATTTCATTTGATTCATTTTTTCTCTTCAATCATTACAACTGTGTGTGTTATTTATGTTTGCTCATATTTGACTCCTACAGATATTTATTAATTTTATTTGCTACCTTTCAAAGGAAGCCCAGTACAACAGAACATAAAATGTATGCAACTTTGTTCTCTCTGGGAGCAGACAGGCAAGGTAATTGCATAATTAATAATATACTGACCTGTACTAGTCCATTACTACTCATCAAGTCATCATCATGAATGTATATCCTTTTTCTCCCTTAACAGATTTATGATGGTCGGCTGCCAAGATGAATGTGTGTAGTCCATGTGTAGTGTTTGTCTTTGTCAAACCTTTCCTTCAAATCCCCCTTCCCAACCATTCATCAAACCCTAACCCTCTTCCCCTGGGCTGTGTGATTTATATTGAGGTGTGACTAAATTAAATTCACACCTATTATTGATCACACACTTACTGGGGTGGATGTCACTAACTCAAGGCAGGGCGAGGATCTTCTTGTGCTCTAAGCATATATACTATAGCCCACACTGGCAATATATAGAGATTAGATTGCCCAATTAATAAAATAAAAAAATATCTGTAGGAGTCTGTCACAGAACAGAACACACAATATTAATATAATTAGCTACTCACCAAGCCCCATGACCTCAACACCTAGCAGGTCCAGCAGGTCCTGCTCCCGGTCCAGGATGTTGGACCACCGGTGCGTCAGTTGGTTATGGGTGCGCCAGACCTCAGAGCAGCGAAACACTGCCCAGCGCACCTTTGCCCACCGGCGGTGACGCTCCTGGATCCCGTACCCGGAACCAGGCCTGCCGCCTGCTGCCAGGGTTAAGGGGAGGTGGCGCTGCACAAAGAATACAAGTGTAGCCACCTCCATCTCAGAGAATAAGGTCCGAGGCTGCACCCCTTCCGGGCGCCGCCTTCCACAAGGAAGGCGGCTCCTCCTGTTTTCCCGGGAACTGGAGGAAGCACTCTCCATAGTCTTGGCCATGGTTCTGGGGGGCGGTGATCGGAAAAGAAAATGTGGGAGTAAAAATTAAGTCAGGCGAAAAAGAAGGGAAGTAAAAAAAAAAGCTAGTAATAGAAAAACAGTACAAGAACGCAGGAAAACACACAAAAAGTAGAAAAAGTAGGAAAAAACCCCTAAATATACACTTGGGACGAGAGAGGGATAGATATTAAATAAAAAAAGATCTGAAAAAAAGTTTTAGGGACAAAGGATCGGAAAGATTTAGGGAGGATTGAAAAACAGACCCCAGAACCATAACCAGACAAGAAAAACAAGATGGCCGCGCCCATGTGCGACCGCATGGTGTAGTTTGTGGGATATTTCCCCTCGAACATGCAATCCGTGTTGTCGAACATCAGAAATGTCTCGCGAGCATGAGGAACAAGCAACTGAGCATGCTCACAGAACTCCGCGTAGCATTGCAGAGTTTTTTTACCGCTTCGTGGAGTTCTGTGTTGCGCTGCTATGTGAACTCCGCCCGGGCTTAGTATTACCTTGAAGCATTTTACATGTGACACCAAAAATTGCATCCATTACATTCAGGGACTGATTACGATGTCAGGTAGACTTGCGTCCGCCCAACACCGTTTTGGTCTGGAACAGCCCGACCATAGGTTGGTGGTTCCGACATCACAATTTGGATGTGACCATCCATAGGACGGTCAGAAGCATTCACTTCATTATGGCAGCTTGTGCGGCAGACGGAAAAGGCCCGCAACACAAGCTGTCATAGTGAAATGGATGTTTTTAAACATCGCCGCATCGTGTGGCAGGCACCAAGCGGAGGGCCATGTGGGAATGGGGCCCAGCTATGGGCCCCCATTGTGCTTTCTGACAGCGTTTCCATGTCAGAAAGGCTGACATGGAATGGCTGTCAGAAAACAACATCATAATCCCGATGGCAGAGCTGCAGTCATTAAGGGATTATGCTCTCTTTCCGACAGAATCATGTTGGAATCCCCCCTCAAGTTTAACTCCGACCGCCATCATCATAATACAGGGGTCGGACTGAAAACCTACCATGACGGGCGGAAAGCCTTCGACCGCTGGTCGGAGGATCTCCGTCAGACATCGTAATCAGGCCCTAAGTGTCTATCTGTTCTTGCTTATGTGGGGAAATAAGTAGACAGGCAAAAGTGATATTTAAAGAATACAAAAGTAATTCTGAATAAGTAATATACAGGCCCTGGTTCCTTGCACTAGATGCACATAAAACACAATTTGAACCAATTTCTTTTCAAATTTTGAAGGAAGAAAAAAAAAATAGGCAGAGATATCAAGAGAACAGCTTGGGACAAAAACATTACATGTAATATCCACATGGAATAAATAAAAAATGCTTCGTAAAATTTGATGTACACATATTTATTGCTTATGGAATCTGTTTTAAGATAGGATTATTGGAAATCTGTTTGTCAATTAAAAATCACTTTGCTCATGGTGCTATAATAAAAAAAAAATAGAAGAGAATTTTTCCTACCAATCAGACACTACACAAAAATAAAAATATAATTTCACATATCATGTCTTGATAATAATCCAATTGAACTTAAACGAATCAACAGATAAGCTATATCAACTGTTGGATAGGCGCAATAAAATTCAAGGTCAAAATATCTTATTTGTTTATTTTAGCTTACTAGATTATTATGTAGGTTAAATGTTTGAGGCTTTCATCACCTTTTTTTATTATGCAAAGTATCTTATTCATCTATCAACAATCCACTACACAGGTGCTATTTCTTCTTGGGGGATTCAGCAAAACACACAGCATATAAACAGTTATTACTTTGGTCTTGTGTTTACCACTGAAACATAATCAATGACAATATAAAGATAGCAGATAGACGTACCATATGCATTTGATTTTTATTTGTTTGATATTTATATTGTTGTTCATTTGAGACAGAATGATCCATAGATGTGTAGTAAGAATTAATAAACTGTTCAGGTTATAAAATGGAGCTACAGCACAAGCAATAGATTTTGAGATGCAAAATACCAATGGTTGCAGTATTCATGTCAAGATAAACTCACTAAAAATAGGTATTCTTCTAAAGTACAGTGCATAAAGAATTCAATAACACTCAAAGGCAACAATACTAAGGTACGGTGCTGCTATCCAGGTATAAAAGGGATATTGTTAGAAAATATTTGATTATGTTGCCCTTATATGGCAATTTAAATAACTAATATCTTAATAAACATGATGTCCTATGTGTAAAAATACAGATATGGCCTTAATTAGTGAAAATGCTTTATTTGGACACACGAATAATGGACCAGACTTGTTGTATGTTAAGATACATTTTTTAAATTGAAGCATTCATATCATCACAAAGTCTTAGCAAGAAACACAAAGGTAGGACTACTAATGTATTTTCTAACAATGGAGGTAAACAAAGCATACTGCAATAAAGTATCTTTAGCATGCAGCATATGATGACCATTAAACATAAAAAGCAGGACACCCAACATGGGGTCTATTGTGAGAAAGTGCCTCTTTTTGTGTGGTCACCACAATTTTATGTTAACTGGTATTGTTCGTTTTATAACTCTGACCCCTAAAACATGGAAGAAATGGTTAATTCCCAATTAACATATTTAGCTTTACAGTAAGACCATAGTATATGGTGCAGGAAAATACACCAATAGCATGGAAATGTATATGTCATCTATGGACTGCAGCTCTAACTGTGTCATTCACTAGAGTAATAAAGAAAACATGGCTTTAGACCCACCTATGTAGCCTGCCTACAGTAGCTTTTTAAACCTGCAGGTGAACCTGTCAAAATAACAATTTCTGACAGAAAAGAACCTTAATTTTAAATATTAAATAAGTAATTCGTAAGTAGGACTTGTAGCTCACAAGGTAGAGTGCCTAGTATTTAAAAGTGGAACATGCACAAATTTAGTGATGGCATGTACCTATAATGACTAACCCCTATCAGCTATACTCACTGTGAATGACTAAAGCAGTCCTACGAGAAAAAAAAAAGTCCTGATTAAAACCATTACTCTGCTATCTTTGGTTTGGTATCAGCTACCAGAGAAATTCAATGACTTTTAATGTGTATTAAAAATTTAATTTAGTGGTGAAGTAGGATTTTAATAAATATTTAGGAAAAGTGACATTTGAAAAGTCATTTGCAGCAGCTGGTCTGTCAGTGCTTTTCCTTATCATTTTAATGTGGCCATTGAACTGTTTCCAACAGCCACATTACATCTCCAGTGTGGTCAAAGGCAATGGTTCAACACTAGGTGGGAGCTCGGGAGAACCTCCTGTGAAAAGCACCAGAGGCTTCTCCCTTCAATTTCCCAGGTCAGGCCTGAAGCAGAATCACTTCTGCTTTATGCCCCCACCCCTCCTATTTTTTCCATTTGTTGTTTTCCTTCCCTGGGGAGGGATTGGGTCCATGACAAGTGCCTGATCAACTGCCACAAGGAGCTGAAAACATGGCAGACATTTTCTTTCATGACATAGCTACCATGGCCCATAAGCCTCAGCCTCAGTCAGTAAAAATCTATTTTGTATTGTTGGTGGGAAGTGGGATATGTACATAATGGGTAAAGTGGGCTTATCCCTACTCATCTGACTTTTGAGATTTTGCACAAATATTTATATGATCTTTTAAATTAATTGTTGTTTCATTTTTCCTGTCTTTTTTTTTTATCTTTAATGGCTGTGATTACTGCCAAATAAAGATTATTAATATTACTCATCGATGTATGCTGTGATGGAAGGAGGCAAAATGAAAATGGCACAGTAACTGATCAGTAGCTGGAGTAGGCTAACACATTTCCCTGTACCATGGTAGGTGGAAGCAAAGTATGAATCTCATAATGGTAGAAGTATGGATAAAGTGTGCTCAACCCTTGCCCTGCAAAGTGTTCTGTCGTAATGCGTATGTTTCAAGTTGGATCAATAATTATTCTTTTTTTTATCCCTTTTAGCTTCTTTATTGATGTTTTTTGTATCACAAAGAAAAGACTGAGTTAAGTTCAGCTAATAGTCATTCTTTTTCTCATATACTGTATTTCAGCTTATATCACACAGGCACACACACACTATTCATTGCTAAGAGTAGCTCTGCATTCTAACTAGGATGTAGTATTTGATGAAGAAAGTTTTAGAAAACAGAAAAGATGTCTTGGTCTATGACTGCTGCCCATGCCCTATCTCAAATAATAGAGGAGAGCTCTTAGGCAGGTTCTGATACTGAGATAGTATCTGGGAGAGACGATTGTGGAAGTGAATTTTCAGTCGCTGGTATTCCATGTG
Organism: Calotriton arnoldi; assembly: GCA_963921515.1. Taxonomy (NCBI): domain Eukaryota; kingdom Metazoa; phylum Chordata; class Amphibia; order Caudata; family Salamandridae; genus Calotriton; species Calotriton arnoldi. The sequence continues at coordinate 66,635 of CAWUFW010012049.1, forward strand.
ATGAGGATTTGTCTTTGCAATGATTCTGTGGAGAATGGTCATGGAAGGCACAATGTCCCTTTACAAGCACAGGCCCATCTTTCTCCTCCCCTTCGCCGTCAAAGTGATCGAGAAAGTCGTCAACACCCAGCTAACGCACTTCATAGAAACCAACAACATTCTCGACTCCTCTCAATCTGGATTCCCCAGCAACCACAGCACCGAGACCGCCCTCATAGCCACCACTGACAACATCCACACCCTGTTCGACCAAGGCCACACTGCAGCCCTAATCCTACTAGACTTGTCATCAGCCTTCGACACTAGCCACCAGACTCCACGACGCCGGCATCCAGGGAACTGCCTTAGACTGGCTTCAATCTTTTCTCTCAAGCAGAATATAAAGAATAAGACTCCCGCCCAACCTCTCCAAACCCACAGATATCAGAGGCGGAGTACCCCAAGGATCCTTCCTTAGCCCCACGCTCTTAAATGTCTACATGGCCCCCCTCGCAACCATTGTCAGAAAACAGACTCAACATAGTTTCATATGCCGATGACACCCAGCTAATCCTCTCCCTCACCAAGGAACCCCACATCACCAGGCACAGTTTCCAAGAAGGAATGAAGGGCATCGTATCCTGGATGAGCAGCAGCTGCCGGAAGCTCAACTTGGAGAAAATGGAAGTCCTCATCCACGGGTCCACCCCCTCCGCATGGGACAACACCTGGTGGCCCTCAGCCCTTGGAAACCCTCCCACCCCTTCAGACCACGCCCACAACCTCAGCATCATACTTGACTCCTCACTCACCATGAACCACCAGATCAACACCGTGTGCTCCACATGCTTCAACACCCTCACATAGTCCGCAAGACCTTCAAATGGATCCCCCGACTCCAGGAAGACCGTCACCCACTCCCTCATCACCAGCAGACTGGACTATGGAAACGCGCTCTACGCCGGAATCAACAAAACAATCCTCCGCAAACTCCAGACCATTCAGAACACCGCAGCGAGACTCATACTCAGCATCCCACGACATGACCACATCACCCATCACCTCCGCGACCTCCACTGGCTCCCAATTGAAAAAAGAATAACCTTCAAACTGCTCACACACACCTACAAAGCCCTCCATAACACCGGACCCCAAAACCTCAACGAAAGAATCTCCTTCCATGCCCCCAAGGGAAACCTCTGCTCCGCCGACCTAGCCATAGCCATGGTCCCCCGCATCCACAGGGCCAGAATGGGTGGCAGATCCTTCTCCTACCTCACAGCCAAGACCTGGAACGAATTCCCCCTCTGCATCAGACGAAGCCCGACATTGCACCTTTTCAGAAGAGATCTCAAGACATGGCCCTTCGGATGACCACGGAGCTGCCTGTACCCCCCAGCACCTTGAGACCCTCACGGGTGAGTAGTGTGCTCTATAAATCCCTGATTGATTGATTGAGCACCATCTGTGCAGTAGACAGACAGTGGCAGGGGATGCTAATTCAGAGAGCAGGCAGGTTCCATGACGAGCACAGTCAGCAGCCCCACTCACTTGGCAGCCGCCTAATTTAGTTCAGTCCCAAGTTCTCTTATTCATTGCAGATAGTGGATGTAAGTTCAATAGAGCAACATTTTTGCCTCTTGACTACTTCCACATCCTTCTGGATGAAAATGTGTGCACTAAAGGCCTTATTCTAGGGCACACCAGTGGCTTCTTCTTAGTGCACCAAGTTGTTTAACCCTCAGAGAGCTGGGAAACACATCTTATGAGTGGGTCTCCCCCCATAGGGACTTTTGTATCAAGTCCTTGGAGAGGTGATCCTAAGAGAGGGTAGTCAGGCCCTCCAACAGGGGAAGTATGGTAGCAACAAGAATAAAAGTTCTCACAAAGGCCCCACAAACCTGTCCAAGATGGGGAGTGCCACACCTTTACTAAGGGGTCGATTACGATGCAGTTCAGAAAGGCTCCAAGTCAGATTCGGGTCTTCCGAATCTGATTCGGAATGCCTCTGTCTGACCAATTTGGAAAGGTTTCTGAATGATCGATTACGATGTTCGTAAAGCATTCAGACTTTCCAAATCTGTTCCGGATGGCATTCGAAGGAACCGAGTCATTCGGAGCCAACTCGTACAGGTCTACAAGAATGTGTTTCCGACCGAGCGATTACAATTTCAGATTTGGACAGCCTGTCCGAATTGGTTGCTCCGACTCGGATCGGCTATCAGAATCTGACTTTGGGGGCCTGTAGCAGGCCGCCTTCACCTAGGGCCTTCTGCATGGGGCCCGTTGGGGTACCCATGGGACCCCCCCTTTCCAACCATGCACAGTGTGGCAGGCACCAAGGGGTGAGTGGCACAGGGTTAACGATTTTCCCCAACCACCCCTTTCTTCAATAGGAGCCTGTGTATTCGGTCGGAACACAGGCTCCCTTTGAAGTCAATGGGAGTCCGACCGAATCGTATCCGGAAGCATTGTAATCGTTCGGTCAGACTCCCCGGATCCGATTCAATGAATATACCTTTACCACGAATGCCTTTACCACAATACCACAAAAATGTATCTATTTTACAGTTAAGTATAAACCCTCATATGTATTTATGTAATGGGCTTGTATGTACTTGTAAAATACTTCAATTTTCATGGTAAAGGCATACATGGTAAAGACATATGTGTGGTAAAAATATTATTGTAATTATTAACTCTCTCTCTCTCATATATATATATATATATATATATATATATATATGGTGATTTTATAACTGCTTGGGTTTTGGCGGAGTGATTGGATAAGTACATAGTGATTGGAGGAGTGCATGGGTAGTGACAGAGGGATTTCTGGAGTGCATGGGTACTACCTGGGTAATTGGAGGAGTGAATCAGTAGTGTGTAGGTGGTTAGAGGTCTGCATGGGAAGTGCTAAGGGGATTGTAGCAGTGCATGTGTTAGTGCCTGGGCCATTCCATGAGTACATGGGTACTGACTGGAAGACTAGAGTACTGCAAGGAGAGTGCATGGTGAATTTATAAGTGCTTGGGTTTTGGTGGAGTGATTGGATAAGTACATGTTGCTGGCTGGGTCATTGAAGGAGTGCATGGGTACTGACAGGGCGATGGCTGGACTGCATGGGTAGTGCTCAGGGTATTGTAGCAGTGCATGTGTTAGTGCATGGGTCATTGCATGAGTGCATGGGTACTGACTGGATGATTAGAGTATTGCAAGGAGACTGCATGGTGAATTTATAAGTGCTTGGGTTTTGGCGGAGTGATTGGATAAGTACACACATGTCACATCAGTCCCGCCCCCTCCCTTCACCACTCTGCAAACGCACCCCCTGGCAGGTTGTAAATTGGGGAATTAATTCCCCTTGAATCCTGAGGGTCCCTTGGGTCCAACTAGCCCACCAGGTACCTCCAGTAAGCGCCACAGAGCTGCGTTGCAGAGAGGTGGTCCAAGGCCACGCCCCTTTTTACTCCTCTCTGCAATGCAGCTCTGTGGCGCTTACTGGAGGTACCTGGTGTGCTAGTTGGACCCAAGGGACCCTCAGGATTCAAGGGGACTTAATCCCCCAACCTACAATGCACCAGAGGGCCCGTTTGCACAGTGGTGAAGGGAGGGGGTGGGCCTGATGTGACAAGTGTGCAAACGCACCCCGTGGCGCGTTTTAAGTTGGGGATTAAGTCCCCTTGAATCCTCAGGGTACCTGGGGCCCAACTAGCCCACCAGGTACCTACAGTTAGCACCACAGAGCTGCGTTGCAGAGAGGTGGTCCGAGGCCACGCCCCTTTTTTCACCTCTCTGCAACGCAACTCTGTTGTGCTTACTGAAGGTACCTGGTGGGCTAGTTGCCCCCAGGGACCCTCAGGATACAAAGGGATTTAATCCCCCAACTTAAAATGCTCCACGGAGCGCATTTGCACACTTGTCACATCAGGCCCCACCCCCTGCCTTCACCACTGTGCAAACGCGCCACGTGGCTCGTTTTAAGTTGGGGGATTAAGTCCCCTTGAATCCTGAAGGTCCCTGGGGTCCAACTAGCCCACCAGGTACCTCCAGTAAGCGCCACAGAGCTGCGTTGCAGAGAGGTATAAAAAGGGGCGTGGTCTGGCCTCGGACCACCTCTCTGCAACGCAGCCCTGTGGTGCTTACTGGAGGTACCTGGTGTGCTAGTTGGCCCCCAGGGACCCTCAGGATTGAAGGGGAATTAATTCCCCAACTTAAAACGCACCACAGGGCATGTTTGCACACATGTCACATCAGGCCCCACCCCCTCCCTTCACCACTGTGCAAAGGCGCCGCATGACTCGTTTTAAGTTGAGGGATTAAGTCCCCTTAAATCCTGAGGGTCCCTGGGGTCCAACTAGCCCACCAGGTATCTCCAGTAAGCGCCACAGAGCTGCTTTGCAGAGAGGTGTAAAAAGGGGCGTGGCCTCGGACCACCTCTCTGCAACGCAGCCTTGTGGCGCTTACTGGAGGTACCTGGTGGGCTAGTTGGCTCCCAGGGACCCTCAGGATTGAAGGGGAATTAATCCCCCAACTTCAAATGCGCCACGGGGCACGTTTGCACAGTGGTGCAGGGAGGGGGCGGGGCCTGATGTGACAAGTGTGCAAATGCGCCCTGTGGTGCATTTTAAGTTAGGGATTAAGTCCCCTTGAATCCTGAGGGTCCTGGGGGCCAACTAGCCCACCAGATACCTCCAGTATGCGCCAGGGAGCTGTGTTGCAGAGAGGTCTTTAGAGGCCAAGCCCCTTTTACACCTCTCTGCAACGCAGCTCTTTGGCGCTTACTGGAGGTACCTGGTGGGCTAGTTGGCCCTCAGGACCCTCAGGATTGAAGGGGACTTAATCCCCAATTTACAATGTGCCAGGGGGTGCATTTGCACACTTGGTATGTCAGGCCCCGCCCCCTCCCTGCACCACTGTGCAAACGCGCCCACTGGCACGTTGTAAATTGGGGGATTAATTCCCCTTGAGTCCTGAGTGTCCCTGGGGGCCAACAAGACCACCAGGTACCTCCAGTAAGCGCCACAGAGCTGCGTTGCAGAGAGGTGTAAAAAGGGGCGTGGCCTCTGAACACCTCTCTGCAACGCAGCTCCCTGGCACATACTGGAGGTACCTGGTGTGCTAGTTGGCCCCCAGGGACCATCAGTATTCAAGGGAAATTAATTCCCCCACTTACAACGCACCAGGGGGCGCGTTTGCTGAGTGCTGCACTTAGTGGGCGTGGCCTCCGCCGCGATGCCGGCTTTTTTTTTTTTTTTTTCAAGGGGGGCTGTGTGGCCCCCCTCCTTTTAAATTATTTGGGGCCCTGGGGACCCCATTCCCCAGGGCCTGCTTTTTTCCAAAAAAATCAAAATAAAAAAACGGAAAGGGGGCCGCGCGGCCCCCCTCCCAAGGCCAATTTCGGCCCCGGGGACCCCATCCCCCGGGGCATGGCCACATTTTGATATTTTTTAATTATTTTTAAAGGAGGGGGCTGCATGGCCCCCTCCTTAGGTCTCAAGTGGCCCTGGGGACCCCATCCCCCGGGGCTGTGCCACAGTTTTTTTTTTTTTAATTGATTTAAGGAGGGGCCCCCTCCAAGGCCACTCCTGGCCCTGGGGACCCCATGCCCCGGGGCCTGGCCTCTTCGTTGGGGACTGGGGGAGCCCGATGACCCCACGGTCCTGCCGGCTCCCCGCCGCCTGCGGGAGCCGGCATTGCTTTTCCACACGGGGAGCTGCTAACATGCAGCTCCCCGTGTGGAAAAGCAATCTGGTTTGGATTTTGGAAGAGAGAGCAGGTTTCCTGCTCTCTCTTCCAAAACCCAAACCACAGTTTGCTATGACAGGGCGGGAGCTGCGAGACTCCCGTCCTGCCATAGCAAACAGCAGTGTCCCGGGGTGGGCACCCCGAGACACTGCAGGAGCCAGCTCTGGGGGGGTGGCGGGCCCCAGGGCCATCACGGGCTCCAGGAGGGGGGCCATGCGGCCCCCCTCCCTTCAGTTTGAAAGCCCCGGGGAGGTGGTGGTCCCCGGGGCTCGGGGGTCCGTAACAGACCCCCAAATTTACATAGTTAGTGCCCCGGGAAGGTGGCGGTCCCTGGGGCTGCAGGGGGGCCATGTGCCCCCGCAAATAATTAATGAAAGCCCCGGGGGGTGGCAGTCCCCGGGGCTTGGGGGGCCTTGGAGGCCCCCCACACATTTAAGAATTAGCCCCGGGAGGTGGCGGTCCCCGGGGCAGTGTGGCCACACATTTTTTCAGTGCCCCCGGGACTTGGCGAATTCGGCCGTTTAAAAAAAAAATGCTTTTTTGGGCCCTGGGGGTCCTTGTGGGACCCTCTGAGCAGGCCTAGGGGGTCAGGGTGTTTCTATCCTGCCCCCTTTTCTTGTTTTTTGCGTTTGTTTTTCTCTTTTCTTGTGACTCGGTTCTACCGAGTCACAAGATGGCTGCCAACACTTCCTGGTTTGGAGTGTTGACAGCCAATTAGAATAAAGCTCGTGGTCGGGAGGGTCCGCGGATCCACCGCGCCTCTAAATATCGAAACTTTTATTTTTTGATTTTCTCAGCAACTACTGAACGGATTTACACCATTTAAAAAAGGGCGCTTTCTGAACCAAGCACTACCTTTTTGCCAAATTTGGTGTAATTCCGTTCAGCAGTTCGAGCTGTAGCTGTGTCTAAAGTTTCTTATGGGAAATTAATTTTCCGACCTCTTTATTTTCAATTTCTCAGGAACTACTGAACGGATTTACACCATTTAACAAAAAGGGCTCTTTCTGAACCAAAGGCTACCTTTTTGCCAAATTTGGTGTAATTCCGTTCAGCAGTTCGGGCTTAGCCGTGTCTAAAGTTTCCTATGGAGAATAACATGGAGAAAACACGCTTTGGGACCCCCCTTTTTTCTCGGCCCCCGCTTGGCGAATCACCCCGAGACTTTCAGGATAGGAGCTGACCGGAGCGAGCCACAGGTTGTAAAAATTTTGCAAAGATTCGTCAACCGGCGCCAAAGTTATTGGGAAAAGAAAAAACGCTTTTCCTATGGAAACTAGGTCCTAACTATAACTATCTACTGGCGACCGCCAGTAGATAATATATATATACATATATGTATATATATATGTATACATATATGTATACATATATATATATGCATACACACCCCGACTCACTCTTAACGTTATAAATTCCCTTTCCACCCAAAAACCTATACCCACGCTAAACATTAAAAATACCCTTGCAATCCCAAAGACCCACACCCACCCTAAACCCTAAAATTACCCTTGCCTCCGAAAAACCAATGCCCACGCTAAACCCTAAAAATACCCTTGCCACCCAAAATCCCATTCCCACACTAAACCCTAAAAATACCAGTGCCTTGCAAATACCCATACCCACCCTAAAAATACCCTTGCCACCCAAAAACCCACATCTACCCTAAACCCTAAAATGTCCCTTGCCACCCAAAAACCCATACCCACCCTAAACCCTAAAATTACCCTTGCCAACCAAAAACCGATACCCATCCTAAACCCTAAAATTACCCTTGCCACCGAAAAATCCATACCCACCCTAAACCCTAAAATTATCCTTGCCACCCAAAAACCCATACCCACCCTGAACCCTAAAATTACCCTTACCATCCAAAAAAACACACCTACCCTAAACTCTAAAAATACTCTTTCCACTCAAAAACCCACACCCACCCTAAACCCTAAAAATACCCTTGCCACCCGAAAACCCACATCAACCCTAAACCCTAAAATTACCCTTGCCACCCAAAAGCCCATACCCACCATAAACCTTTAAATGTACTTTTTTTTACTACAAGTATGCCTTTACCTTTAATGCATGTACAACAAAATTCGTTGTAAAGACATCCATGGTAAAGACATACTCGCTGTAAAAAAAGCGTTGTAAAAATATGTGCTGTTAAGACGTTGTCATTGTTCAGCCTTCGTTATAAAGGCATCTCGTTGTTCAGCCTTTGTTGTAAAGGCTGTTTCCCAATTTTGCTGCCATTGATCGTAGTGGTCTGGCAGGGTCCTGTGTTGTGAAGTGCCTTGAAGGCAATACTCAGAGCCTTTTTTTTTTTTTTACAAAGGACAACTTCTGTGCTGGCAGTACATACCAAGCAAAAAAACTCATTATGGTATCAAGATGTACATATTGTACGAGAGATCTTGTGGTTATGTATACAATCTGAGAGTATAATTTGCAAAGGACTCCAATATAAATGCTGCTGGTGCCCTTTCTGCACTCAGAATTAGTTGGAAGATTGTATGGGAGCGTGTCTAAAAACTCCTTCATAAAGGTTAAAACCTAAATGTGGACATTTTATATACTGGGTACAAGCTGTTAAGCTTACTGTACAAAGCTGGCACTGTAACTCACAGTATAATTTGAAGGCACCAAACAGAATTCCCTCAAGAGAGAAGCTCCAAAAGCCCAGAGCACTGCACTGTTTTCCAACAAACTATTTGCAGTCAAATTCTTAGATATGTGGGAAGTAAATGTGCTCATGATAATCCCTGATTAGCACCCTTCTAGGGTCACTATTTGGGGTCATTCGGTACAAGTCAATAATGCCAATGGTTTACTTAATTACAGATATCACTTGAGCAGAATGGATAAAAATGGCCAGGTTCTTCAATCATATAATGCGTGTTGTAGAATTTCCACATGGAAGTTGGCTAACCACCTGATTCAGTGGGCAACTGTTCTGGAGGACGTTGCAAGGCTGCTGGACTAACACTTTACTGACCATGATCCTGCAACAGAGAAAAATAGTCAAACAGAATGCAAATGCAGAGTTTGCTCTAGGTAATGAAAGAGGCACAGAAGTTAGTATTACTGCCTCAGTGCCTATCTCAACCAGGCTTATGTTTTTTCCAAATTAATTCACTTTGTGACACACAAAAGTGAAGTTTTGGAAAATTTACTGGAGTGGAGCTGTCAGACTGATAGTATGTTTCTTTAAATGGCTGTGCATGAATACATACCTTCCAATGGCCACTACTTGACGACCCAAGCAACCTTTCAAATTGCTGCATCTAGTTTGAAAAATCTTTGTAAAACATAATATGTATTTGTAAACTGCACGTTCACCAAAGCCTTGCGTCTTTTAGCATAGAAATAACAGATGCTTGTTACCCAAGTAATGATACTCATTATTCTCCATTAGTTTGCCACTAAGCAGCATCACAACCCAAGACTGATTTTCTTACTAACTTAGATTTCTGAGTCTTTTCTAACTCTAGTAAATAGGTAACAATTGATCTTGCTTATGTCCTGCTTGCCACCTTCATCCTTCATCATAATGTGGCAGATGTTCTGTCCATGGTATTGCAAGTACATTAGAACCCATGGACACTACATAACTGTGAGTTGGACATGCACCATGGTGTGATGGAATATCCAGTCTACCAACCCCTAAGGGCCTTAGTCTTTCTGGCCGTTTTCTTTAGTAGGGAGCTCAGGAAAGGCTGTCTCATCATAGTTACCCCAATGTTACCATGTATAAATGCTCACACACTGTCTGACAAACAGGCCCTTAGGGCATTCTCAGACACACCCCAACTTATTCCACACACTGGAAGGAGTTGATTGTAGCACTTGTTGTGCTCTAAAGGTGCATGAATGCAAGTCTTTCTGAGTTTAAACAGGTTATCACAGGAAGGCATTAATAGAGGTACATCTGGCACCTTTGCAGGTTTAGTACTCCAAGTGAGACCGGCTTGAACATGTAGTCAAAACGTAGCTTAGGGTTTTCATACGGATCTTGTGCAGATAATAGGTAGATGGTCACGGCAGAAGTGAAACCCAGATCAATGCGCTAAGCCTTATCACTGGCTGGCAGTATGTGTGCAGTGGTGATTGTGTGGGTGGTGGCTGACAGAGTGTGTGACACTTATCTTGCAGTATGTGTGGTTATAGGCTGGCAGAATGTGTGGCTGTATGCTTGCGGTATATGTGGCTGTTGGCTGGTGGTATATGTGGCAGTTGACTAGTGGTATTTGTAGCAGTTGGCTAACAGTATGTGTGGCTGTTGGCTGGCAGTATGTGTTTATTGATCTACTGGTGTCAAGTGTGTATATTAATTGGCTAATGGCTGGTTAAACTGAGAACTGACTGGTGACACCAAGCTTGACATGTTTACCTGTTCCCAATCAAACGTTTGCACTAGTTACATCTAAAAGGGCAACCAAATGTTATGGGATGGGTAAACTTCACTTTACTGAAAAATTTGTTTTCACGTTTTTCACTACCAGGACATGTAGAACTTACAAGTACATGTCCAACCTTTCAATTACAATGCACCCTGCCCAATGGGCTTACTAGGCCCTACCTTAGAGGTGATTCATGTGCAATTAAAAGGAGAGTTTAAGGCTTGGCAAGGGGTTTATATTGCCAAGTCGAACTGGCAGTTTAAAACTGGATTCAGGCTGCAATGGCAGACCTGGCACATGGTTTAAGGGGCTGCTTAAGTGGGTGGCACAATAAATGCTGAAGGCCCACTAGTAGCACATCATGTATAAGCCCTTGGTATGTGGTATACCACTCTACAAGAGATTTATAAGTAAATGTAATATGCCAATCCACTGTAATCCAATTTTGCCATGTTTAAAGGAGAGAGCATAAGCACCTTAGTGCTGGTTAGCAGTGGTAAAGTGCACATCGTTCATAAAAACATAATCTGTGAACATTTTAAAAATCTAATGAAAATAGATGTGTTGGACAGCCAAATTTATACTAGTTGAGAGAATTGTGATGTGAAACTACGATTAAAAGCATAATAAATTTCGGAATCGTTGAATTTTGTACCTTTAAGTTATGACAGATCAATTATTTTTAGAGGTATGTCAGTTTTTAAGAAAGAAATGTGGCCGGGGGGCGTGACGCGCACGCAGACAAGATGGCCGCACCTGCTTAAGCTCCGGAGAGCCTCCGTGAGGCCGTCCGGTTTTTCAGGGAACGGAGTCCTGGAAGGGCGGTTTTAATGATGGATATCGGCAGCGGAAGGTAGCGAGGGCACTCAGGAGAATTTGCGGCGCATTTGGAGCGCTTTTGGTGCCTTTTCCAGCAGCATCTGTGTTCTCCTCAGAGTGGCGCCTAAGATGGTGGCGGCGCGAGGAACACGGGCGCATTAACCCTCACAACTTGGAGATTCCAGGGTACAGCGATTGACAAAGTAAGAGCGCTTCGCCTGAATCGCATACCACGCTGCTGCTGAAGGTTAATACATGCTCTGAGGCATTTGAAGCTAAAGTCCATTCAAATGAAGTGTCTTTTAAGCAGAGCTGAGAGGCTGTATATGTAAACGGACAGTGGCTGCGTATGGGAAATTCTGCTTGCCCTGAGGGGATCTCCAGGGGTCAAAAGAGTGCGAATATTTGCAGCGTTGTTTTCACCTGTAAATAAAGCGCTGTTCTTTTCTGAGGTGATATGTTTCTCCTGAGGGGCAACACATCTAATATGGAAGCTCCTTGAATGTGCGCTGATGTGCAATGTTGTTCTCTTCACCAGCTATGTGGAGCACTGTTTTAACACAGGATCATCAACAACCCTTTTGTGCTTAAGACCTGACTGGAAGTTCATAAGGTGTACTGCGATGATAACCTTGTCTACCAGTTTTGGAGTGGCAGAGGATTAATACCTACGCCTTAATGAGCTGGTTTTGCTACGGTGATTTGCTGCAGCTGCACCTGTTTCCTCTACCTCTGTTGCGGGTTGGACACTAGTCTCTCAGTGGCGCACATTTATTTAAGTGCCTTTTAACCATGAGGTAGAGGTTGCTATCTGTCTGGACAGTGTCTTTTTGTAGGGCACAGTTTATGTGTTTGGTCACTGTTCTTTGTCCTCTGAGGGACTTGTTCCGCCATATTCCCAGGTAACGCTCTGGTGGTCTGGAACAGGGAGTGGCTGGCAGTGCTGTTTTTCTTTTCACCTATATTTGTCTTTTCCAATGGCAGATAATATGGGCCTCCCTGTTAAAGATAAGGATGGAAAAGGTGCTCTTAAGAGATCTAAACAAACGTCTCCCACGCCAGAGGTAACATCTAAAGACTCTACTACTACTTTAGACGCAATACTTCTACGTCTAAATACGGTTCATGATATTGCGCAGAGTACTAAAACAAATACAGATCTACTTCAGGTTGAAGTTGCGGCGATTAGAAGTGACTTCAAAAGTTTATCATTACGTGTCTCAAATGCAGAATCTCGCATAAGCGCAGTTGAGGACACATCTCATCAGCAGACCAGGCAGGTACAGAATTTGGAGCGCTCTATGGCTTCTTTGCGGAGGGACCTTACAGAACAGGAAGATAGGAATCGTAGGAGTAACCTACGTATTTTTGGTCTACCAGAGGATGCGGAGAAAGGTGCTCCTTCAATGCTTGAGTTTCTGCTGGACTGGATCCCTACGGTTCTCCATATCTCTTTTCAGAAAGACTTTGAAATAGAACGGGCTCATAGAGTTCCCTCTTTTCGCCCTAAGTCCTTGCCACATCCTAGGCCTATAGTGTTCAAGCCTTTACGACACCAACACTCAGAACTGATTCTGTCTCAGATGAGGAAGATCAGATCGATTACATGGGAAGGCCACAGGATTGCTATATCTCAGGATTTTGCTAGAGATACTGTCATCAGGAGAAAGGGTTTTTTAAACCTGCGGCGGAGACTTTTGGACATGAACATTCCCTTTTCCTTCGCCGGTCCCTCACGATTCAGAATAACTGTTAAAGGTCGATCTCAAATTTTTTATGAACCATTAGAGTTAACAACTTTTTGGATAATCAATCTGAATCGCGAATGGAATCTGACTCTCCCTCAGTCTCCTCTGGTTCTTGAAGGGATCATTGCTTTTATGGCTGGACTCTAGTATTTTCTGTGCCTATTTTTCCTCTTACAGGGCTTGAGGCTTCTTTTTCCTGTGGGATGTTGGAGGCTCCCTTACTTCACCCACGGTTATGGGCCCTTCAAGTTTATCTTTATCTTTTTCTTTTTTGTGTATTAACCTTTCCTTGCAGGTTCATTTTTTCGCTTATAACTTATAACAATAGTTTCTGAGGGAAGGTTGTTGTCAAATAAGATTAGGCCCTTCTCTTAGTGTTCTTTATTCAAGATAGAATAATTGCCTTTTGTAGGTATGTTCCATTAATTCCTTTTCCTTTGCAGGTTTTTAAATGAAGCAGCTATAGTAATTTCTATTTCCTCATTTCATTGTGTATTGATAGCTGGTGGGACGCTCTTACAGTTCTCATTATCTAGCTTCATAGCGTAATTTATTTCCTAGATATGGTTGAAGATTACTATGTGGCTGCTTATCTAAACATTAACTGTTTTTTAAGGGATATGTTTATTGTGACAGCTGGATGCCCTTGTAGAATCCTTTTTTCCGCAGGCGTCAAGAGTGTATCTATTTAACTCTTTCTTAGATATGTATTTTATAGTACGTGTATGACACGTAAAATGAGACTCGCTATTCAGGTTTTTATCAAATGGTAATGTTGCGAGTATGCTCATTAATTTTTGCTAGTCGTCTTCCCCTTTTTTATCAATTATAAGGGTGTTCACGCATACCCTGGATTAATTTCTTATTGTAGGAATAATATAGTACATGTTAGCTGATTTGTAATTTGTCGGATGCTTATTTACACCAATATTGTGTAACTTATAATAATGAATGTTATATACTATCTATACCCTATCCCTTCTATGGCTAGTGGTAAACAATGGCCTCTTCTTGAAGGGATCATTGCTTTTATGGCTGGACTCTAGTTTTTTCTGTGCCTATTTTTCCTCTTACAGGTTTTTGAGGCGTCTTTTTCTGTGGGAAGTTGGAGGTTCCCTTACTTCATCCACGGTTATGGGCCCTTCAAGTTTATTGTTATCCTCTTTTTTTTTGTATATTAACCTTTCCTTGCAGGTTAACGATATCTTTTTTGAGGGAAGGTTGATGTCAAATAAGATTAGGCCCTTCTCTTAGTGCTTTTTATTCAAGATATATTAATTGCCTTCTGTAGGTATGTTCCATTAATTCCTTTTCCTTTGCAGGTTTTTTAATGAAACAGTTATAGTAATTTCTATTTCCTCATTTCATTGTGTATTGATAGCTGGTGTGACGCTCTTACAGTTCTCATTATCTAGCTTCAGAGCGTAACTTATTTCCTAGGTATGGCTGAGGATTATTAGGTGGCTGCTTAACTAAACACTAACTGTTTTTTAAGTGATATGTTTATGGTGACAGCTGGATGCCCTTGTAGAATCCTTTTTTCCGCAGGCATTAAGAGTGTATCTATTTAACTCTTTCTTAGATATGTATTTTATAATATTTGTATGACACGTAAATTGTGACTCGCTATTCAGGTTTTTATCAAATGGTAATGTTGCGAGTATACTCATTAATTCTTTCTAGTCGTTTTCCCCTTTTTATCAATAATAAGGGTGTTCACTCATATCCTGGATTAATTTCTTATTGTAAGAATAATATAGTACATGTTAGCTAATTTGCAATTTGTCTGATGATTATCTACACAAACATTGTGTAACCTATAATAATGAATGGATTATGTTATATACTGTTTATACCCTATCCCTTCTATGGCTAATGGTAAACAATGGCCTCTTTGGCTGCTACTTCATGTTCCCCCATATATGGTTCTGGTCTCTTATAGACTTCCCCTGGTGGGGTTATTCTTTTTACTTTTACAGTATGTGTTTTTCTCCTCACCTTTTCTTTCTCTCTTCCATTTCTGTTTCTTGCTTGCTGTACTGAGTTCTTTCTTTCTATGGACTTCAGCCTTACTCTCTTATTTTTATGTGTATAAGTCTTCTTCCCGTGACGTCCATCTCATGCAATCTACATCCCTTAGTGTTTTTTATTTACTGACTTTTCTTATCTTTACTGATCTCCCTTACTTATGGCTGGCTTAAATGTGATGTCACTTAATGTGCGTGGTTTGAGCCACCCAGTAAAAAGATCAAAAATTTTGGATTACTGCAAAGGCCTTTCTACTGATATTGTGTTATTGCAAGAAACTAAGATAGCGTATAAGGAGGCTTTATTCTTGCGTAAGCAATGGGTTTCTGATGTGTCGTGCTCAGAGGCTTTTGGGAAGAGGAACGGGGTGGTTACTCTTATTTCTAAAAATTCGGGACTGTCCATTGTCTCGGCTGAACATGATCTTGAAGGTAGGTGGCTGCTTACGAAATTGTCTAATGGGTCCTCTGATCTCTATATTATGAATATATATGCTCCCAATAGTGATGATCCTTCTTTCTGGCGAACAATAACCAAGAAGCTTTCCGAAATACCTATTTGTGACAAAGTGGTTGTCGGGGAGATTTCAATCTGCCAATGGATCCTATCTTGGATAGATATTCTGCATTCCGATTCCGTCCTCCCAGGGCGCATAAACAAATGCTTAACATGTGTTCTTCCCAACGACTCATTGATGTGTGGAGAATGCATAATCCCACTGGCAGTGACTTTACCTTTTTCTCTTCTCCTCACTCCAGCTTCTCTCGCATTGATTATCTCTTGGTTCAAGCAAATATGTTGAAACATACTACAAATGTGATAATCCACCCTATAGTTGTCTCTGATCATGCCGCAGTTTCTTTCACTCTTCTTAATCTCACAGATAGTCGCGGACCGCGTACTTGGCGTCTCAATACAGAAATCTTACAGGACGACAAAGAGGTTGAGTTGCTTGATGCAGCTATACATAATTTTTTCCGAGAGAATGAATTATCCGTGACATCTCCTGTAGTACTATGGGATGCTTTCAAATGTACCCTTAGAGGCAACATTATTCAAACTATGGCACGAAGAAACAGTATTATTAAAAAGAGCTTCTCTCGATTACAGACAACATTAAACAAAAAGAATCATTGTATAGAGGTTCTAAAGATAAAGTGATACTGCAAGAAATTAAAAATCTTAAATATAAATATAATTCTATTTTGACCAAGAGGGCACACATTGGGGTACAATTACAAAAATCAAAACGCTTGTTACTAAAAAACCGAGCAGGTAAAGTTCTGGCAGCTACTTTAAAATATCAGGACACTAGTGTTCGATCAACTCAGATTACCTGTATCACAGACACGGCGGGAACGCGGAAATTCTTGACTAAAGATATTCTGGAGGTATTTCGTGACTTTTACTCTAATCTATACACCCCTGAGCACCAATCTTCTTTAGCGCAGTGCCAACAATTTCTGACTTCTATTCCTACTAGCACCATTGCCGACACGGATATTGCTTCTCTAAGCAAACCGATTGAGTCTGAGGAAATTGTTCAAGCCATTAAGGCAACTAGATCAGGGAAAGCGCCAGGACCGGATGGTTTTTCTATAGAGTTTTTAAAAAATTGTAGTTCTTCTCTAGTACCACGTCTGCAACAGGTTTTTGATGCCTTTGTTTCTTCTGGGAAGGTTTCGGGTTCGGCAACGGAGGCTACTATAGTGGTTATTCCCAAGGAAGGTAAGGATCATTCGGACCCTAAAAATTTCCGCCCAATTTCTTTGCTAAACATGGAAGCAAAAATATTTGCAAAAATTTTGGCAAAACGACTAGAGTCCCATATTCCTACTCTCATTCATTCCTCCCAGACGGGTTTTGTCAAGGGAAGATTAGCTAGGGATAATATCCGCACTTTCTGCCATATCTTAGAGAAAGCTAAGAGTTCTAGTTCGCCGGCGGCAGCTATTGCACTTGACGCCGAGAAAGCTTTCGATAAGGTCTCGTGGCCTTTTCTTCAGGCGGTACTTCAATCCCATAACCTGGGGGATGCATTTATTGGTATGGTTATGTCCTTATATACTCAACCTAAGGCTAATATTAGAATTAATGGAATTACCTCACCCTTCTTTGATCTAGGCCAGGGTACTCGTCAAGGTTGTCCATTGTCACCACTTCTCTTTTTACTGTCTATCGACCCGTTACTTCGCCTACTTAACCTTAATCAGGACATTCGGGGGTTTCAATTTGGTTCACAGCGCATTAAAACAGCCGCGTATGCGGATGATGTTCTTGTCTTCTCTGAAGATATAGAGCAATTCCTGCTATTTCCACTATTATCAAACAATTTTCTCTTGTCTCAGGGTATACTTTAAATAGAGACAAAACCGAAATGTTTCCTCTTAATCGGTTGTGCTTTTCTTCTCACATGGGAGATGCAGGATTCAAATGGCAGTCTGAACGGCTTAAATACTTGGGAATTTGGTTTTCTGCGAATTTATCGGATACTATATCTTACAATGAATCTCAGGTACTGGATAAAGTTAAAAAATTATTGGAGGCTTGGTCACCTAAGTTCATCTCATGGTGGGGACTGCTCCAGTCATTAAAAATGATGATAACTCCTATTGTCAATTTTGTGTCATCCATGCTCCCTGTAAATCTTTCCTCTTCCTTTTTTCATGAGATAGATGTGATCACTTCTAAATTTCTCTGGAGCGACAAACGTGCTAGGATTGCATACAAGCAATTAAGGAAATCTTATGATATGGGTGGTTGTAATTTCCCAGATTGGAGTTTATATCAGTCGGCGTTTTTAGCCTCTCAGGGGGCCTTATGGTTTCCCTCTGATAATAGACACATTCCACCATGGTTATGTATTGACAACATTTGTGCTCTCCCTTACCCATCTCAGCTTTGATGACTGCGTCTACATTGACTTTTCCTTTCTCTGGACGTATCATAACAGACACGATTTTAGCTTTAAAAATATTGATAAGAGAGTTTCTTTACACATTCAAAATTCTAGGTGGTCTTCTTTGTGGCACAATCCCAAGATTAAGATTCAGTTGGACGCGGAGACAAGGTCATATTGGGCCAACAAAGGTGTTACATTGGTCAAGCATTTTATAATGCTAACAATGATCCTTTGCCTTTCTCCTCGTTGGCCCCAGATTATTGTCTTAACTCTATTGATTTCTACTCATTTCTTAAAATTAAAGTAGCTTTGTCCAAGAGTACCTTTCATCCAGATTCACATATGGTCTCTGTTGGACCTGGCCCTTTTTGGCAGGTTCACCCCTGAACTTTTTGCCTTTCCCTGGCATGGTGTTAGTGGTTCTAGGCCTCTGGGCACTTGGACACAGTGGTCCAGTGCCGAGTATGTGCGCCCTCTGCGTGTGTGTAGTAAGCTTGGCCTGCCTTCCCATAGGAATGCATGGAGGATGAGTGTGTCAGTGGTAATTCCTGTTATGAGAGGTGCAGCATGGTCAAGTCTAGTATGCCTGAATTCGTGAGAATAAATGCTGCGCAATGGTGTGCGCAGAGTTCTTGTGACTGGTGTAGAAATGCCACTTCTAGAAGTTGGCATTTATGTGTGCTCTGTGTCTGCCTGCCTGATGTGGATTACATGTCTGGCTCTGTGAGTGACAGGAGCTGGGAGGTGTGTGTGGCTGCAGGAGGGGCAGGGTGAGTCAGCGCTAGGCTGAATGGGACACCTGAGCTGAGAGTGGTGGGAGGAGAGATCCCCTGACCCTGAATAGGACTGTGCCTTCCCTCTACAATGCTGGCTCCACCTCCTGTGGTGCGTCTGATGTCCCTAGCCTGTCCTGTGAAAGGAGAGAGGAGCTGAGCAAAACAAAGTGCTCCAAAGCTCCCCCCAAACCAGTTGCATCTGGTTTTCCCCAAACCCTACACCTTTAGACAAAGGAAAAGGGTGTATAAAAGAAGGGGCTGTGACCCCATGTAGATGTGCAGAGTTCGGTGCTGTTCCTGCGGGGCGTGCTGCTGCTGGGGCCCAGGGGGGGCTGCCATGAGGGCTTGCCTCCCTGGGCCCTGCATTGCCCCTGGATACCTGAAAGGACTTTCTTTGGGACCCCTTTTGCCTTGCTTGTGATCCTCCAGGACCTTGGAGGAGCTTGTGCTGAATCTAGCGCCTGGGGAGCGCTACATTGGATTTTCATCCCAGGAGGAGCGCGTGGGCTCCGCAGCGCTCAGCTGCCGCCTTTGCTGCTAGAGGGAATCCCCAGCGTAGGGATTCCCCCGCCTTGTGCCTGTTGCGGGTGCCCACCCCGCTTATTTCTTTATTTATTTCACGGGTGCCCACCCCGCGTTTCACCGCCGCAGCCACAGGGCTGCCGAGAAAATCTATTCCCGGCCGCTGCAGCGCGACCAGGAAGTCAGGCACGTCTGCCTGGGACATGGGCGGGGCCTACCGCCGGACCGGAAGAGGCCAACCGGACGTGACAGCGCGGGGCTCCCATGCTTGAGGGAGAGCCCCGCGGTGGCGGCAAAAGTGAAGAGAAGTCCCGGGTCCCAGGAGGGGGCCCGGGTGAAGAGAGATGCAGTCGGGAGCCTTGCTGGCTCGACACTGAAGTCCCGAGATGGGGGACCGGGTGAAGTGTGGCGCCTGGTGACGCGGGGCTCTCATGAATGGAGAGAGCCCCGCAAGTGCTGCAGCCTGTTTCCTGCGGAGGGAGGGGCGCGAGGCATATTGCCGGTGCCTGCCTTCGCCGCGTCCAAATGAGAGGAGCCCCCCGCGCATAGCCCGGTGAGTAAGGGCTGAGGGGGGAACCTGGCCGCATTTGCGCTCCCGCACCACGAAGGAGCATAGTTTGCTCTTCGGTGCTAGTGCGAGGCACAGTGCTATCCCTGCCGTATTTCTTGAGCGGTCCCGCCGTTGCGGGCCGCTCCAACGAGGGGGGCAAAGTGATTTAAAGCCCCGTGGGGGGGCCCGAGAGCACAGTAGTGCCGGGCCTCTCTTGCCATGATCACAGTTGCCCCGCTTGACAGCGGGCAACTGCAACGATGAGAAATTGTTTCAGAGCCTAGTATGGCTCCAACGCTTAGGGGCAAGTTCTTGTAGGGCCTCAAAGAGCCCCAGAGGGGCCCGTGAGCATTTTATTTTTAGTGCCCCCAGTGAGGGGCTGATCTTCACAGCGGCGCCGCAGTTGCGGGCCGCTGCAACGTCTGTGGCATGTCTATTTTAAGGCCTGTGGACCCCAACATGGGGCACAGTGATCCTCAGAGCCTAAGAGGCTCCATCGTTTGGCCGAAGTATTTCAGAACCTATGTGGCTCCAACAGGGCAGGCATGTGTTGATGTGAGAGCCTGTGCGTGGCTCCACCATGTGCAGATTTATTTAAAGCGCCAGTGCGCTCCACGGTGCTTGGGGGCAAGTTCTTTTAGGGCCTCAAAGAGCCCCAGAGGGCCCCGTGTCTAGGGGGGCAGATCGAGGCGCATTGTCGGCGCCTGGGCGGTCCCGCCAGAGAGCGGGCCGCCCCAAAGATGGTGGCATCTGTTGTAGTGCTACCTGGGGCCCAGAGGGCACAGAGGTGCCAGGCACCCCTCCTTTATACAAAGTGCCACGAACGGGGCACCAATGAGAGAGAGTCCCTGAGAGGGACAGAAGCGGCCCAGGGGTGCCAGGCTTCATTTGGAGACTCACAGCTGCGCAGCACTTAGTGCCAGCTGCACAGTTTAGGCGTAATTCTTTGGGGGCATTATTGTTGATGTGGACAGGAGTAAGATGCACTCCTTGGCCCCTGACTTTCCCAGCTGCCCAGCAAGTAGTGGGCAGCTGCTACGTTTAGGTTTGCGCAGTGCGCACCCTTGACTTTCGCTGCCCTTGCAGCGCGCCCTGACATTTTGGACGCAGGGCATTTGAGCCCCTTTAGAGATGGCCAGTTGGCCAGGGGGACAGTTAGGTTTTTATAGGGCGCCAGGCCCTGATCTGAGTTAGGTGCTAATGTGATTTTGGGTGCTAGGAAATGTGATCCCTATATTGTGGTTTATGCACCCTGTGTTATACCTCTAAATGTGTTTCATGATTATGAGGTTTTGCATAATATGTTTATGCTTGTGATTTTATTATTACCTAATGCGTTTAGGCTGTGAGGTATTTTCCCCTGAGATTATTTCCTAATGTGATTTCTACTTAGGATGTTATTGTCTAATGTGTTTAGACTGGAGAGATATTGGTATAATATGTTTACGCTGGTGAGTTTGGCGCATAAGGTTTTGCGTCTAATGTGATGCTGTGCATAATGGGGTTTATGTTACAGGCTGATGCTAGATACAATGGTTGCCAGCAATTACTGGTTGTACGTTCCTGATATGTCCTACATTTATTATGTGTTCTACATCTATTACCTTTTACTAAGTGAGGGTTCTGACAGTGGTCCACGTGGCCCTGTCATGTGTACATAATCCCCTGTAAATATTGTCCCGTGCCAGTTGGCACAGTGTATTGTATATGCGTACTATTCTAATGTGTTATGATAATACAAAGGCTATTTTTATATATAACCTTGTGTGGAGTTCCTTTTGTGGTGTGCCTTGGGTGTTGTGCTGTGTGTGTGTTGCGCAAACGCTTTACACATTGCCTCCGGGATAAGCCTGACTGCTCGTGCCAAGCTACCAAGGGGTGAGCAGGGGTTATCTTGGGTGTGTAACTCTCTTGCCCTGACTAGAGTGGTGGTTTCTGCTTGGCTTTGGCGCAAGCCTTAGCCAACCAGAAATCCCATTTCTAACATTGGTGGATCAGCGGTGGGA
Source organism: Calotriton arnoldi (assembly GCA_963921515.1). Classification (NCBI taxonomy): domain Eukaryota; kingdom Metazoa; phylum Chordata; class Amphibia; order Caudata; family Salamandridae; genus Calotriton; species Calotriton arnoldi. The sequence goes on from CAWUFW010012049.1 coordinate 88,110, forward strand.
TAGGACTTGCGTTTGCGCAGTACCGCAGCGACAACTGGCTGCACTACAAAACTCTGCATTTTAGATAGTCACATGTTGGGGATTATTGGTCTAAGATTTTTTTAAGTGTCATTTCATTTTTGAAATATGTGTTCTTGTTGCAGTGTAAGTTTTCTGGAATCCCCAGATGGGTGGGATCCAGTGGTGGCAGCAATATGTAGTCCAGTGTAGGAAGTCCCATTCCCGGTTCCCATAGTATGGTACCTAGTTCCCGGTTGAGAGGGGTACAGGTTGTGTTTCAGGGGCAGTAAGATGCTGTCTCACCAGTCTTATGGGGGAGTGTGGATGAATGTTGTGATGCACTGGACGTTTGAGTAAATGGTGTTAGTGTGTGAGTTCTTTGATTGTAAGGAACTAGCATTGGGGAGTGACCCTAGAAGAATGGTGCAGGTGTCTCGATAACCCTCGCGGTTTAAGATGGTTCAGAGTAGCCCAGCTGGGTACCCTTATTGTGAGGCGGTTGTAGGGACTCACATCCTGTCTCGCAGGAGGAGGAGTGAGATTGGGCTTTGTCCCAAAGTGCCCGCACCTCAGTCTCCAGTACTGGTTGGTTCCATGAGGGAACACCAGGTAGGGAGCCTAGTCTGTCCTGTTGGACCGTTCTTCGAGGTGGTTTTTCCCGCTTTAGGTGAGCTGGGAGTGCCTGTAATCAGACCTCCAGCAGTTCTAGTGTCTGGCAGTACCGCTCCAGTTGGGAGGGTGCAGAGGTCCAGTTTTGAGGGGTGAGAGGGGGAAAGAGTCCCCAGTGGGAACCAGTGGGTCAGGGACCAGCCAGAAGGGCTGAGTCGCCAATGATTGCCCATGGTGTGCGCCACTTCTGTCCTGGGGCATCTTCACGCACTGTCAGAGGGACAGGAGGTCGTGAGCTCTGCGCCACGCAGACTGTCACACGACACGCTAGGGATGTGTCACCCTTGTGAAGTCCTGGTTTTCCAGGCATCTGACCCAAGAGGTACGTCCCTGGGTTGGGGAGCCAGTAGCCGGTGTTTCCGGATCTGGACTTGCATTTATGATAGCATACATTTTTGAGAGTTTTTGATCCTATTGCTGATTGATATTGCCCATGATTGTTACAATGGGCAAGCCTATTGCTTATTGATATTGCCGGTGATTGTTACTACCCGCATATATTTTTGAGAGTTCTGCTGATTCTATTGTTGATTGATATTGCCCATGATTGTTACCATGGGCAAGCCTATTGCTTATTGATATTGCCGGTGATTGTTACTACCCGCATATATTTTTTTTTTAGAGTTCTCTTGATTCTATTGTTGATTGATATGGCCGGTGATTGTTACTACCCGCATATATTTTTGAGAGTTCTTTTGATTCGATTGTTGATTGATATTGCCGGTGATTGTTACTACCCGCATATATTTTTGAGAGTTCTGTTGATTCTATTGTTGATTGATATTGCCCATGATTGTTACCATGGGCAAGCCTATTGCTTATTGATATTGCCGGTGATTGTTACTACCCGCATATATTTTTTTGAGAGTTCTCTTGATTCTATTGTTGATTGATATGGCCGGTGATTGTTACTACCCGCATATATTTTTGAGAGTTCTTTTGATTCTATTGTTGATTGATATTGCCGGTGATTGTTACTACCAGCATATATTTTTGAGAGTTCTTTGATTCTATTATTGATTGATATTTCCCGTGATTGTTACAACGGGCAAGCCTATTTTTTTTATATATTTGATATTGCCGGTGATTGTTACCCGCATACATTTTGTTGAGAAGTTTTCTTCTACTTTTTATTGAGATTGCCCGTAATCTCTGGTCAGCCTGAGGGTGCGGACCCTAGGCTGGAGGATCAGTGGTAGTTTGGAACTACACTGAGAGGGAGAGTGGAGAATGGCTATTGTATGCCAGGGGTTACTGCCCCCACTCTGTGGATTGACAAGGACCAGTGGCATCTGGGTGGCCTAGGTCCTGGTACTGGCCATGAACAACTAGAAGAGTACCCGTAGGATAGCATAGTTGATCCTGAATTTTTTTCTTTGTTTTTTTCTTTTCTCCAGAGTTTCAGGGTGGCGTAGAACCGGAGGGTGTCCCTGCCGTGCGGGCCCGTGTCCGTGTTCTATCGCCCCAAGCAGGGAAGCCCATCACGGTGGTGATTGGTCTACCCTGCGTTTTGGCTGGAAGGGGGTTGTGTTGGACCTGGCCCTTTTTGGCAGGTTCACCCCTGAACTTTTTGCCTTTCCCTGGCATGGTGTTAGTGGTTCTAGGCCTCTGGGCACTTGGACACAGTGGTCCAGTGCCGAGTATGTGCGCCCTCTGCGTGTGTGTAGTAAGCTTGGCCTGCCTTCCCATAGGAATGCATGGAGGATGAGTGTGTCAGTGGTAATTCCTGTTATGAGAGGTGCAGCATGGTCAAGTCTAGTATGCCTGAATTCGTGAGAATAAATGCTGCGCAATGGTGTGCGCAGATTTCTTGTGACTGGTGTAGAAATGCCACTTCTAGAAGTTGGCATTTATGTGTGCTCTGTGTCTGCCTGCCTGATGTGGATTACATGTCTGGCTCTGTGAGTGACAGGAGCTGGGAGGTGTGTGTGGCTGCAGGAGGGGCAGGGTGAGTCAGCGCTAGGCTGAATGGGACACCTGAGCTGAGAGTGGTGGGAGGAGAGATCCCCTGACCCTGAATAGGACTGTGCCTTCCCTCTACAATGCTGGCTCCACCTCCTGTGGTGCGTCTGATGTCCCTAGCCTGCCTGTGAAAGGAGAGAGGAGCTGAGCTAAACAAAGTGCTCCAAAGCTCCCCCCAAACCAGTTGCATCTGGTTTTCCCTAAACCCTACACCTTTAGACAAAGGAAAAGGGTGTATAAAAGAAGGGGCTGTGACCCCATGTAGATGTGCAGTGTTTGGTGCTGTTCCTGCGGGGCGTGCTGCTGCTGGGGCCCAGGGGGGGCTGCCATGAGGGCTTGCCTCCCTGGGCCCTGCATTGCCCCTGGATACCTGAAAGGACTTTCTTTGGGACCCCTTTTGCCTTGCTTGTGATCCTCCAGGACCTTGGAGGAGCTTGTGCTGAATCTAGCGCCTGGGGAGCGCTACATTGGATTTTCATCCCAGGAGGAGCGCGTGGGCTCCGCAGCGCTCAGCTGCCGCCTTTGCTGCTAGAGGGAATCCCCAGCGTAGGGATTCCCCCGCCTTGTGCCTGTTGCGGGTGCCCACCCCGCTTATTTCTTTATTTATTTCACGGGTGCCCACCCCGCGTTTCACCGCCGCAGCCACAGGGCTGCCGAGAAAATCTATTCCCGGCCACTGCAGCGCGACCAGGAAGTCAGGCACGTCTGCCTGGGACATGGGCGGGGCCTACCGCCGGACCGGAAGAGGCCAACCGGACGTGACAGCGCGGGGCTCCCATGCTTGAGGGAGAGCCCCGCGGTGGTGGCAAAAGTGAAGAGAAGTCCCGGGTCCCAGGAGGGGGCCCGGGTGAAGAGAGATGCAGTCGGGAGCCTTGCTGGCTCGACACTGAAGTCCCGAGATGGGGGACCGGGTGAAGTGTGGCGCCTGGTGACGCGGGGCTCTCATGAATGGAGAGAGCCCCGCAAGTGCTGCAGCCTGTTTCCTGCGGAGGGAGGGGCGCGAGGCATATTGCCGGTGCCTGCCTTCGCCGCGTCCAAATGAGAGGAGCCCCCCCCGCGCATAGCCCGGTGAGTAAGGGCTGAGGGGGGAACCTGGCCGCATTTGCGCTCCCGCACCACGAAGGAGCATAGTTTGCTCTTCGGTGCTAGTGCGAGGCACAGTGCTATCCCTGCCGTATTTCTTGAGCGGTCCCGCCGTTGCGGGCCGCTCCAACGAGGGGGGCAAAGTGATTTAAAGCCCCGTGGGGGGGCCCGAGAGCACAGTAGTGCCGGGCCTCTCTTGCCATGATCACAGTTGCCCCGCTTGACAGCGGGCAACTGCAACGATGAGAAATTGTTTCAGAGCCTAGTATGGCTCCAACGCTTGGGGGCAAGTTCTTGTAGGGCCTCAAAGAGCCCCAGAGGGGCCCGTGAGCATTTTATTTTTAGTGCCCCCAGTGAGGGGCTGATCTTCACAGCGGCGCCGCAGTTGCGGGCCGCTGCAACGTCTGTGGCATGTCTATTTTAAGGCCTGTGGACCCCAACATGGGGCACAGTGATCCTCAGAGCCTAAGCGGCTCCATCGTTTGGCCGAAGTATTTCAGAACCTATGTGGCTCCAACAGGGCAGGCATGTGTTGATGTGAGAGCCTGTGCGTGGCTCCACCATGTGCAGATTTATTTAAAGCGCCAGTGCGTTCCACGGTGCTTGGGGGCAAGTTCTTTTAGGGCCTCAAAGAGCCCCAGAGAGCCCCGTGTCTAGGGGGGCAGATCGAGGCGCATTGTCGGCGCCTGGGCGGTCCCGCCAGAGAGCGGGCCGCCCCAAAGATGGTGGCATCTGTTGTAGTGCTACCTGGGGCCCAGAGGGCACAGAGGTGCCAGGCACCCCTCCTTTATACAAAGTGCCACGAACGGGGCACCAATGAGAGAGAGTCCCTGAGAGGGACAGAAGCGGCCCAGGGGTGCCAGGCTTCATTTGGAGACTCACAGCTGCGCAGCACTTAGTGCCAGCTGCACCGTTTAGGCGTAATTCTTTGGGGGCATTATTGTTGATGTGGACAGGAGTAAGATGCACTCCTTGGCCCCTGACTTTCCCAGCTGCCCAGCAAGTAGTGGGCAGCTGCTACGTTTAGGTTTGCGCAGTGCGCACCCTTGACTTTCGCTGCCCTTGCAGCGCGCCCTGACATTTTGGACGCAGGGCATTTGAGCCCCTTTAGAGATGGCCAGTTGGCCAGGGGGACAGTTAGGTTTTTATAGGGCGCCAGGCCCTGATCTGAGTTAGGTGCTAATGTGATTTTGGGTGCTAGGAAATGTGATCCCTATATTGTGGTTTATGCACCCTGTGTTATACCTCTAAATGTGTTTCATGATTATGAGGTTTTGCATAATATGTTTATGCTTGTGATTTTATTATTACCTAATGCGTTTAGGCTGTGAGGTATTTTCCCTGAGATTATTTCCTAATGTGATTTCTACTTAGGATGTTATTGTCTAATGTGTTTAGACTGGAGAGATATTGGTATAATATGTTTACGCTGGTGAGTTTGGCGCATAAGGTTTTGCGTCTAATGTGATGCTGTGCATAATGGGGTTTATGTTACAGGCTGATGCTAGATACAATGGTTGCCAGCAATTACTGGTTGTACGTTCCTGATATGTCCTACATTTATTATGTGTTCTACATCTATTACCTTTTACTAAGTGAGGGTTCTGACAGTGGTCCACGTGGCCCTGTCATGTGTACATAATCCCCTGTAAATATTGTCCCGTGCCAGTTGGCACAGTGTATTGTATATGCGTACTATTCTAATGTGTTATGATAATACAAAGGCTATTTTTATATATAACCTTGTGTGGAGTTCCTTTTGTGGTGTGCCTTGGGTGTTGTGCTGTGTGTGTGTTGCGCAAACGCTTTACACATTGCCTCCGGGATAAGCCTGACTGCTCGTGCCAAGCTACCAAGGGGGTGAGCAGGGGTTATCTTGGGTGTGTAACTCTCTTGCCCTGACTAGAGTGGTGGTTTCTGCTTGGCTTTGGCGCAAGCCTTAGCCAACCAGAAATCCCATTTCTAACAGTCTCTCTCCTACAGCTTTGGGGAAAGGTAGGACATATGGCTTCTAGGATATATAAATTTTTGTTCACTTCCCCATCATCATCCTCTACGGTCACACAGCTCAAATGGATGCAACATTTTGACGCTGATGTAGTCAAACATATTACATCGGATACTTGGAAAACTATTGGGAAACTCTCCCTACGGAATAAAGTTGCTCCTTCTCTGATTCAATCAAAGTTTTTTACTATCAACCTTCTACATTGGACCCCAGCTCGTTTATATACACTCAAACTTAAAGATGATGATCTTTGCTGGAATTGTAAAAGTACTGTTGGTACTCCTCAACATATGTTTTTTGAGTGCTCCCTTCTCCATGAGTTCTGGGAACTCATCCATAAGCACTTATTATTAATCTTTGATATTCAATTTGAGCTTTCCTTTCCTTTAGTCGTGTTGGGTCCTTGGGCAGCTCCATCTCCACTTCCTTTAGATGAGTTAGATTTTCAACTCTTGGATTTACTAATATCCATAGCTGTTAAAGTTATTTTGTCAGAATGGAAATCATTTAATGCCTTATCGTACCATACATGGTGGGCATGGGTATCATTTCTCCGTGGTGCCCATACTTCGGTAGAGGAGAAACATTATACTCCCTCCATTTCCTCTGGTGTCTGGAGATCGCTTGATAAATATATACATTTAGCCTCTCAGGGCCTAATCGCTCAGTACCCCTTTTCTACCGCTGGTTGATTTTTCCTCTTTATTTTACTAAGGCTGGAGTCCCTTTCTCTCTTTCTTTCTCTCTCTCCTCTTCTCTCTTTCTCTCTCTTTTTTCATCGGTCTTTTTTCCTATTTTCCTTTTTCTGCTAACGTTCTCTTTCTTTATTATTTTCTTTTGTATGTTCGTCTCTTGTTAGTCAATGTAATACAAATGAATTCACATGAATAGGTTCCTATATTCCTGCTGGTTTTAGATTTTACCCACTAGTTATCATATTGCTCATATTTATGTGTTTGTTAATTATTTATTGGTCAAGATGACTTGTATGTATTACATGCTGTAGTACCTTAATTATTTATACTCTCTCTTAAATTAATAAAAACTTTTGAACAAAAAAAAAAAAGAAAGAAATGTGGCCTTACCTCGATGTAACTGGTGCCATATTTGTGGTGGCACATTGAGTAGATTGGAAATATTACTTTTTGAAATTTGAATTTCATACTATCTTCTAAGCGATACTCGAAGCATGTAAATAATTTTGATTTTTCTATGTAAATTATGCCTTTTTTAAAAATAAAAAATGTGTGGTATAGGTATGCTCGTTAAAGGCATACTGCTAAAGGTATGCCAGCTGAAGGCACCTTTAATGATATCCTATGTACTTGCATGACAAATGCATGCGTGGTAAATACTGCATGGAAAAGGCATGTGTGGGAAAAGTATGCATGGCAATGTCATGCAACCCTATTCGTTACACTGCCCCTCATCATGACTGCATGCCCCTCAATCGGAACCTCATATTCAGAACCTAATGAGTTGGTTTTCAATTCCTGGATGCAAAGCAAAACGAGGTGCATTTTGATTGGACAGTTACAGTCTGAAGGAAATTGTCAATAAAACATGAAGATTGATTTTTTAAAAGATTCTGGGTGCCAGAGGAACAGACTGTATCAGCAGTCATCTCTCGGTCTTCAGCAGAATAAGAAAAAACAGATATGCATGTCTAGAAAGTTCTTTCCTATCAAAGAGATAAAATAACGTTTGGGGAAATTAGCCTGATTTGTATCCACTTGCTCCATCGGAGTGCACTGCCTAGCCAGTGATTGACGGAATAAAATAAATCAAGATGGATTTTTACTTATTAATGCAATATGAACTGCGAAAAGATTAAAGGTTCATTTGCATAAGCTGAGAGGAAAGAAGGTGAAATATTGTAATTATCTTTTCAAACTAACTTTGCACTTCAGTTTAAAATTAACCTATGCAAATGACAGGTTAAACTCACTAAAATCTTTGACTCCATAAAATGTATATGTAAGTAAGGCTATATATTGGACAGTCAATTACCTCTCATGTCTAAGACATGTATCAATATTTCATAAAAGACTCACAATGCCAATCTTTTTTTCGAAAATAACAAATTACAGCTTTGAATGCCTAATTTTGTTCGCGCCTGCAAGCAGTAAAGTTGAAAATGATCAGAAACCTAAAATGGAGAAAAAAGTTAAATATGGTGTTAGTCCAGTCTAGCAATTTAAATTTTGCAATTTATATATTTAATTGGACGAATTTAAGAAAAGCGTATGCATGGTTCCGTTTGTACATTTAATTTTTTAGTTCCTCCAAGACAAAAGTTTGTAACCTGAACAACTGCAACAGAAACCCAGGGTAAAGTTTCTGTGATTGACATGAAGGCATGGCTCTCAATCTCTTAAACTATTAGAGATGAGGCAAAGCGGCTCTTTACTTAAAATAATATCACCACTGCTCACACGCTACAAATATTTTGTGACATTATTCACCAGAATTCAGTTGTACAGAAACATCAGTCATGTTTATTTTAAACACACGTAATTGGACTATAGAATTGGAGAGAGAGATGCGGGATTGATCATGAGATTGTTGATACAGTAATCAAAAAAGACCTAATAATTTTTTTTAGGGCAATAGCAAAACCTTGAGTGAAAGCAAGAATTATCTTTCCCATCGTAACTCATGCCAGGACCGGCTTTAGCGCTGGCATGAGCGACAATGTTTGCTGGCGCCCCCCCCAATGACCATCTCTGCCACGAATTTCCTCACTACCATCCTTTCACAGTACCCCTGAAGTCTCCATAACCACTCTCTCTCAGATGCATTTAATTAATTATGTAGCGCCACTCATACTTTTGTAGGGTGTCAGAGCACTTTACATCGCACACACACTAACTACACAGAGACAATCAATCATAGGTGTGTAAATCAGTGTGCATGAAATGTTACGTAAGACAGAGGACTACAAGGTAGAGTCACGTCATCCATACTGGTAGGCATGATAGTTTGAGAGTGCTTGGTCTGGAGAAGCACAAACTTAGGAGATAATTTATGAGCCCTTGCGTCACTTTTACGCCGCCGGTGCATCACTTTTTGTGACACACTGGCAGCGTAAAAAATGCGCCATGTTGCGCTCTATTTACAAAGTGACGCATCTAGGCAGATGCGTCACTTTGTAAACCCCTGAACCACATTATACCTGTGCCAGGTATAATGTATGCAGGGTGGGCGTTCCCCCTCAAAAAGCCTTGTAAAAGTGGCGCATTGAAATCTATGAGATTTCAGTGTGCCACTTCTAGGACGCCATTGCATCAATATCTTACGCCTGCCTCACAGCAGGCATAAGACTGACGCAGGCCCTTTCACATGGGGCTTGTGAAAAGACACATTGCTGGAATTGCGTCTGTTTTCAGACACACCCCAGAAATGCGTCAGTTTTGCGCCGACAGATACATCAGAAATACTGACGTATCTGTCATTCCTTGCGACATGATGCATCATATAGTAAATTTGACGCATCAATGGTGTCGCAAGGAGGGGGCACTGAGAAGGGTCGCATCGCTGCTTTCAAGCAGCGATGCAACATATCTCATAAATGAGGCCTTTAGAATTTAAAAAATAAAACCATGGTTGGAGGTTGTCTTTAATAATAAGAATTGATTTTTACCCTGATGAACCCATTTTGCAACATTAGGATAATGAAAGACTGCGGAAAAATCATAACGTTCCAGCCAATATCTTGCAGTTTTCTTGCAGTTCTTTGATGACAATTAATAGCTCACTGTTCTACATTAGGATTCTAACTTATAAACTGCAAGTAACAAAAGGATCTCTGTGACAAAAGCAGTAACCCACTGACCAATTTACATTATATGCACGTTGTGATCTGCATGGTACAAGTTGTTTGCATCAGGTATATTAACACTCTGGGGCCGATTCCGATCTCGGCCGGTAGCGCACCGAATCGGATTCGGCTTAACCAGATCCGATTCGGGGCCCTCTTTTCCGACCGATTCGAACGCGCGTCCGGCCGAGCGAGTACGATTCAAGCGCACGCGAAATTGCCGACCGACTCGTTCACGGGTCCGAACCACACCGACCGACTCGCTCGGACTCGACTCGCACCGCGCGATGGAGATGTTCCCCGGCCGGGCAAGTACGATGCGCGCCGCGAGCAGTCCGACCGACCCGCACCGTCCGGCTCGAAACAGCTGTCGGAGCCAAACTTTGGGGGTCCGTGTCGGACCCCCCTGTACGCGTAGCCACGCGAGTCGCACACAGGGGGGACCTATGGGTCCCCCCTACCTGTGCGTGTGCGGCGCGAACCGCATCGACGCGAACCCACTGTAGGGGGCACCCTCGTTCACCTCGCACCCATTGAGTCAATGGGAGCCCGCGTACGCGGTGTACGACCGGCTCCCATTGACTTCAATGGGAGTCCGACTGAATCGAGTCCGATAGCATGCGCGCGCATCGTACTCGTTCGGTCGGACTGCCAGAGTCCGATTCGGTCGGAAATCTCTCCGGGTCCGGCTCGGTCGGAGAGTTTTCCGGCCCGAATCGGAATCGGCCCCTCTGTGTTACCTTAGGATGAGTAAAAACGTCCAGGAGACAAAACTCCGACCTCTCTCTCTCTTCAGAAAGAACATTAATCACTGGAGTTACTTTGAATTTTTTTTTGTTGGCTGAAAATTGCTGGAGGCAAATAGCACAGAAACAGGTGCTTTTAAAACCATTGTATATGACGCCCCCACCCGCAGTCAGCACCCGGTGTGGTGGCACCGGTCGCACCGCACTAGAGCCGGCCCTGACTCATGCACATTAACGAGACAATTTGAATGATTGAATAACGCAGTACCACCTGCAGACGAAAAGTTTAAAGTTACCGAACTCTACGTAGCAAGTGCTAGGTTCAGATAAATGGATAGACCGAACAGGAGAACAGCACAATTAAGGAGAGAAGAAAACCCACACACATCGCTGCCCAGATCCCATTGACAGCACCAGAAAGAAAGAACACAAACACGAGCATCTTGTCATTTTTAATAGATTAAAGATATTTATTTATATATGAATATTTTTTGCTTTCAACATGGCTGGACTGGGAACTGAAAGCAGCTCTGGCAAATTTTGCCAGACCAGCCACAGTCCGGCGTGTAGCTGTAACTACTAGGGGAGTTAGGGGGGGTTCGCCCCCCAAGAAAATTTTGGAAAAAGACAGACCAAAATGGTGCATTTTACAGCACATTTTTCATTACATATATAATTGTATTAACAAAGCACAGTAAATAGTAGATGATAACCTTAAAGAGCACTAGGTTACCCAGTCATATGTACCCATAGACATTCTTACAGAAAGCACCAAAAATAGACATGAGTAGTGAATCGGAGAGCACAAAGTATAAGTGAGACCAGCCCCCATACGGTGTGTAGCGAGCAAGCGCAGTGAGCGACCACTACCCGGGGGAGTTTGGGGGGTTCTCCCCCAAGAAAAATTTGGAGACAGAGAGGCCAAAACAATGCATTTTTTAACACATTTTTCATTACATATTTAATTGTATTAACTTTTAAAGCATAGTAAATGATGACCTTATGGTGCACCAGGATAACGAGTCATAAATCACAGACATTCCTACAGAGAACACCAAAAAATGAAATGTCGAGCACGAAACATGAATTTAAATGTAACCGTTTTATTCTTAATGTGAAATAGTATAAAGGCATTTAAAAACACACTTAACCTCAAACAATTGTGCAAAGGTTTAGAGGAACAAATGTACAAGACAATGTGCAAAGAGAACAGTGCTAAAATAAAGCATCTTATGTAAAGTGCAACAGTGCACAACATTATGATTGTGGACATTTTTACATTTTAAACAGTTGACATGACCTGCAGCGATTTCCTTAATAAGAAATACGGAAAAACATAATAACGTACTTCATCTCAAACAAGTGTTATATTCAATCGCACTTCACACTACTTTACATTAATTTGTGTCAAGAGGGTGTTTCACGGGTGAGATGTGGTAGTCCCCAAGCAACCACCCATGGGTTTTGATGTAAAGCCCTACCTACTAACAAAGGTAGACTTACATTTAAGCCAAAAACTGACGCCTTGTTGAGGTTTTCCAAGAATGCATGTGTGCTCTACAGTACAGCATAAATACCGGGCAGTAAACATTTTAAAGTTAGGCTAAGCATAGGATTTTGTAGTGGATGGATATTGTATCAGTGCGAAACCTATGTTAGACATAATGCTCACTGCCTTTCACTATGGTGCAAAGATGTGTGTGTGTGGTGCAAAGCAGGCTCAAATAGAGCCAACGCATGGAGGTCAACTCTGGTTATTGCACTGCGTTGTTTGATATTTATAAATCGCCCTCAAAATGTTGACTGTAACATGCAAAAGTCAAATGCTTTTCATGTCCAGAGTGCAGCCTTCAAATAACATATTTTATTAGAAGTGCTCATCCTCAAAATGTGGCAACTTAAGCTCACATTTTAAAGTGTTACCATCCCTTGCATCAATTTGCTTTTGGAGACAAAAAGATCAATGGTTACTCGCATTAAGGCATCTTTTTCAACAGACATAAGCATAAAGGCTTTCAAACGTGACTGAGAGAGAGAATTACGCAGCCTGTTCAAGATGTACTTCCGTTTAGAAAAAGATCTTTCACAAGCCACCTGAGAGGAGGAAAGAGTCAATGTCAACTTATAGGCATTAAAGGGAGAAGAGTAGGCTTTACTGTACATGTTATAACGCAATAATAAACTATAGCAGGAAGCAATAAAGTCCTTGCAAGTCTTACACTTAGACTTTTTTTGCCCAACATTAGCGTATCTCATCCTCAAATTTGAGGTAACGGGTGTCTAAGTCTTGCTCATCTTGAACTTCTTGGATGACATTGTACTCTTCCTCAATACTGAGTTTTAGTCTGCTCCACTTAGATGCAAAATCAAACAACTCATGCTGCAGTTTTTCAACAGATGCTTCCAGATCAAATCTAGTTAGCAAGCCACTTAGGGCCCCATTCCGATGTCATGTGTAAGGCCCTCCCAGATGCGTTTCGAGGCGAACGGTACAACCGACTGGTACTGGGAGCCGGTTAAACCAAACGACGCAGTGCGATGCACAGAACCCTTTACTTACCGGACGACATGGTCACTCCGATTCCATCCTCATTGTCCAAACGATAAGCCCCCGGAAACGCAGAAAGGAGTCATCTGGAGGCATTTCCAAGTCCGATTCCGAATGCTGAAGTACGATGCGTACTTCCCATGCGCCGAATCCGTCGCTACAACCAACACGTCAGAGCAGCCAGAAGGGGAGTATTTCAGCTCTGACTCGCGCCACAACACGATTCCTGCAAACGAGACGGTGCAGCCATGAATCCGATCGTGCATTTCATCCACATACTCTACCTCTTTGAGCACCACTACAACCACAACTGACGTGTTCATCGCAGAGGGTAAGTCCGACACCTACACGTACAGAATAACGTAGGTACCCCGCGAAAGACAATACAACAGAAAGCAGGGGAGCAACTACAGCCAAAAGGGGTGGGGGAGAATACTACTTGCATTGTAGTGTCAACTTGGTGGTTGAGGGGCAAATACCCACATCAATGTAAAGTGAATAGGGGTGTGGCAAATAACAACAGCAATGTAGAGTCAATAGGGGGGTGGCAAATACCTACAGCAATGTAGAGTCAATAGGAGGTGGCAAATACCCACAGCAATGTAGAGTCAACATGGGGTGTGGCAAATACCAACAGCAATGCAAAGTCAATAGGGGGGTGGCACATACATACAGCAATGTAGAGTCAATAGGGGTGGCAAATACCCACAGCAATGTAGAGTGAAGAGGGGGGTGGCAAATACCAACAGCAATGTAGAATCAATAGGGGGTGGCAAATACCTATAGCAATGTAGAGTGGATAGGGAGTGGCAAATACCCACAGCAATGTAGAGTGCATAGGGGGTGGCAAATACCAACAGCAATGTAGAGTCAATAGGGGGATGGCAAATACCCACAGCAATGTAGATTGAATAGGGGGTAGCAAATACCAACAGCAATGTTGAGTCAATAGGGGGTGGCAAATACCTACAGCAATGTAGAGTCAATAGGGGTTTGGCAAATTCCCACAGCAATGTAGAGTCAACATGGGGTGTGGCAAATACCAACAGCAATGTAGGGCCAATAGGGGGGTGGGAAATACCTACAGTAATGTAGAGTCAATAGGGGGGGTGGCAAATACCCATAGCAATGTAGAGTCAACATGGGGTGTGGCAAATACCAACAGCAATGTAGAGTCAATAGGGGGGTGGCAAATACCTACAGCAATGTAGAGTCAATAGGGGGTGGCAAAAACTCACAGCAATGTAGAGTCAACATGGGGAGTGGCAAATACACACACCAATGTGGAGTGAATAGGGGGTGTGGCAAATACCAACAGCAATGTAGAGTGCATAGGGGGGTGGCAAATACCTACAGCAATGTAGAGTCAATAGGAGGTGTCAAATACCAACAGCAATGTAGAGTGAATAGGGGTGTGGCAAATACCAACAGCAATGTAGAGTCAATAGGCGGGTGGCAAATACCTACATCAATGTAGAGTCAATAGGGGGTTGGCAAATACTCACAGCAATGTAGAGTGGATAGGGGGGGTGGCAAATACCAACAGCAATGTAGAGTCAAAAGGGGGTGGCAAATACCTACAGCAATGTAGAGTCAATGGGGGGTGGCAAATACCCATAGCAATGTAGAGTCAACACGGGGTGTGGCAAATACCAACAGCAATGTAGAGTCAATAGGGGGGTGGCAAATACCTACAGCAATGTAGAGTCAATAGGGGGTGGCAAAAACTCACAGCAATGTAGAGTCAACATGGGGAGTGGCAAATACAAACAGCAATGTTGAGTCAATAGGGGGTGGCAAATACCTACAGCAATGTAGAGTTAATGGGGGGGTGGCAAATACCCACACCAATGTGGAGTGAATAGGGGGTGTGGCAAATACCAACAGCAATGTAGAGTGCATAGGGGGGTGGCAAATACCTACAGCAATGTAGAGTCAATAGGAGGTGTCAAATACCAACAGCAATGTAGAGTGAATAGGGGGTGTGGCAAATACCAACAGCAATGTAGAGTCAATAGGCGGGTGGCAAATACCTACATCAATGTAGAGTCAATAGGGGGGTTGGCAAATACTCACAGCAATGTAGAGTGGATAGGGGGGTGGCAAATACCAACAGCAATGTAGAGTCAAAAGGGGGTGGCAAATACCTACAGCAATGTAGAGTCAATGGGGGGTGGCAAATACCCACAGTAATGTCGAGTCAACATGGGGTGTGGCAAATATCAACAGCAATGTAGAATCAATAGGGGGTGGCAAATATCTACAGCAGTGTAGAGTCAATGGGGGGTGGCAAATACCCACAGCAATGTCGAGTCAACATGGGTGTGGCAAATACCAACAGCAATGTAGAGTCAATAGGGGGTGGCAAATACCTCCAACAATGTAGAGTCAATAGGGGGCGGCAAATACCCACAGCAATGTAAAGTGAATATGGGGGTGGCAAATACCAACAGCAATGTAGAGTCAATAGGGGGTGACAAATACCTACAGCAATGTAGAGTCAATAGGGGGTAGCAAATACCCACAGCAATGCAGAGTGAATAGGGGGTGTGGCAATTACCAACAGCAATGTAGAGTCAAAAGGGGGATGGCAAATACCCACAGCAATGTAGAGTCAACATGGGGTGTGGCAAATACATACAGCAATGTAGACTCAACAATAGGGTGTGGCAAATACCTACAGCAATGTAGAGTCAATAGGGGGTGGCAAATACCCACAGCAATGTAGAGTCAACATGGGGTGTGGCAAATACCAACAACAATGTAGAGTCAATAGGGGGTGGCAAATACCCACAGCAATGTAGAGTCAACATGGGGTATGGCAAATACCCACAGCAATGTAGAGTCAATATGTGGGTTGGGCAAATAGACACAGCAATGTAGAAGCAAATCTATTGTTGGAGGGGAAATACCCCCATATGTGTAGATGCATATCTGGGGTTGGGGGAAATACCCTCATATGTATAGATGCATTTCTGGGGTTGGGGGAAATACCCTCATACGTGTAGATGGATATCTGGGGTTGGGAGAAATACCCACATACATGTAGATGCATATCTGGGGTTGGGAGGAAATACCCCCATACATATAGATGCATATCTGTGGTTGGGGGAAATACACCCATACGTGTAGATGCATATCTGAGGTTGGGGGGGAATTAGCTCCAGAAATGTGTACATGAACAATGTAATTTATGATCAAACCCAGTCCCTAAATCACTACATGTGGAGCACATGCTGCAGAAATGTCTACATAAACAATCACACATGTCTTTTTCAATCAAAGGCATTCACACACTGTTGCAGAAAAAGTAACTGGCAACGTTGAGGAATGGGTAGAGTGGAGATGCAAGTGCTCCAGGGACCCTTAACAAACAAACAAAGACTCATCATTTACTAAATGGTCCCTTACAAAGCTGTGAAATACTGGGGACTGATATGCAAACGAGACAGACAAACCAGCTACCGCAGATCAAAGACTGTATATGTGTGGGGAACCTGTCTTAGCTTGGGATGACACACATGATGGGTGGCTGAAGCCCACAGACCCTCATGGGTGTTGACATCCAATCAGAAAGTATTGACCATACCCTTGGAATTGCCATGATGGCATTTGCGCATTGGTCGATGGGCAGGTGCACCAGGGTCACCTGTGGGCCATTGTTTGGTGGGCCTTCCTATACCACACCAATGGACTTACACACTTTCACAGTCCCCACCAGGCCACTGCAACATTAGGCCACGATTTCCATGGATCACCAGCTGTTCTGTAAATAGAGGCTGGGGGACAGCCTTTGGGGCATAACCACCATGGTGCACTGCCTTACATGGCTTGACAGAGGTAGTGTCACCTTGACCACACAAACATCACTTTCAGGTCATGGCAGGTGCAGGGAGTTTGCACTGAATGTATGGTCCTTGCAGGGAGGCAAGTCACAACTGGACAGTCTGACCCTTATACCACACCCTTTTTCAGCAGCAGTGTTCATTTTACTACAAAACCTTTTACCGGTAAAAGCACAGAGGCCAGGTTCAAGAGATGATCACAGATTGTGTGTAAATTACTTTCTGAGGCCCTGAGCATCATTGTGATCACAATCCAAACATGGGTCAATAGCATGTTGTGTATGTATAATGAGGGAATGTCATCATCATATAGGTACAGTTAGCCCGCTAAATACTAGGGGAATCACACATTTGACGCAGGAGCAGGAATTGCAATAAACACACATATGTGTGTATCACAAAGTGAATGCATAAGTCCACCACAACACCCACAGAAACATCGCAGGACAACACATCTCCAATGTACTAACAAAAGTATGACATTGTGATGCATCTGTGTACAATTAAGCACAGAGGATATCAGCACAGACAACACACATGTCCACAGACACAGCCACTCAGTACTGCGTTCAGTGTCTCCAATTACAACAACACAGAAGTGGTTGTATCACGGTTGTCATGGAAATATTTCTAGTCAATAACAATATTGGTTTTGGAAGAAGCATGGGCCAACAACAATGTAGGATACCTGTCCCCATATGTGAACTTGTGCCGCTGTACACAAATACCAATCTGCATGTGTATACGGACATCTTTTGAGAATGTCATTTGCAGCCAATCTCAATCTAGCACCTCAATCTGTAGTGTATGCCAGAAACAAATAATTTCATTTTGAATGTGCAGATTGTGTCCTGAATAGTAGTAGAGTACGCATGAGTCACAGGATGTAGGATCCACAAGCAGTGTTGGTTTGTTTAGTGCACAGCTCATTGTGTAAGATAAGCTGCCAGCATGGGTGAGGATGCTGGGGTGGTGGATCAATCTGTGGCTCAAAAACACAAGTGACTTAGTCATCCTGAAACAAGGAAATATGGGTCCATCTTGTGAGGATGAAAGACATGTGCAGAATTAAGTCCGCTTTGTCCACATTTGGCATTGAAACAATGTCCGACAATCTATTGAAACATCAAGGAGACTTTCAACAAACACATATTTCCATTAGGACATAAGTCAGTATTTAATGTGCACAATGGGAGCCCTCATTGACACACACAAGGGCGACCCTTGCTAAACCAGATCAGAGGTAACAAAAGTTGTGAGAATGCAAAAACTCATGGAACTGGGTGTACTGTTCCAGTGTCAAATGGGTGTTTATTCACAGTGCAATGTGTTTTCCTCAGCACAACCAGAGACATCATCACAATGACACCATCTCCCTTGGTGTCACCCTACCTCAGACAGTCAGAATCAGAATGCCAGCAATAAGCATGCATGTGTAGTGTACTGGCAAGTGTGGGCCTGCATACCCGGGGTAGTCTTACCCCAGGTAGAACAACAACACACATTCATTACTTGGACATTGATGGGCCTGTACCCCTCAAAGGGATGGACTGCCATCCATTGTTCAAGAGTCATGACGTTGCAAATGTAGCAATCACCACATCCATCCCATAGCAGTTTCCAAGGCCAATAATGACCAAATAATGAGTACAAATACCTACAAAGGGTGAAATGCCACATATGCCAACACCCAACTCAGACAAGGCAAGGCTAGGTTGAGGCTACTTTTCCAGTGATGCCAATAGGTCTTGCATATGAAAGTGTACTCAAAGTGGACATTCACACAATCAGTCATGAAAATCCATTGGCAGACAGCAAGCTGCAGTCAACACATTCCACATCTTCATATCTACTATGGCAACTGTATTTGACTACTTACAGAAACATAATCTACACATATGTACAAATCAACATTACCTCATGGCCTGCATGAACTATACTTGTGCAGGTATGACCCCTCTCACATCCACCCCAAAGTACATGCTCACATTTCAAAACTAGCAAACACACAAGCATGTCAAAAGCCACCTCTGCTGCAGCTAGTTGGAAAAACATGTTTGCCCCGCAAGCTACAGCCTTGTACTCAAACTGCTCAAACACAATTGTCACAAGCTCACTCATGTGCTCCCCTTCTCACATACACACCTATATGCACAGCACCACTCTTCATCACTATGTACACAACAACTTGCACATGCATGACATGCACACTATGTACTGTACTCATCACCTCCTCAGCAGACGACAAACTTTACATGTAAAAATGACCACGCTCATCACCATTAGCACCCTCAGCAATGTATTTGGAATACACTCATATCACAACGTGCAGCATCACTGCCCACTCTGACAATCAAACTTAATACATCACCACATTTGACAACAAGACACTTACAGTGCTCAATGGATATGTCCTCTGTCAGTCACATATCATCACACACACACCCTACTCTGCTTAAGTTACACAGATTGTCATTTCTACAGCACATGGATACACAGATGCAATAACAACATACATCAACTATATGGCACTACACATTTCACCTTTCTGCATACTAAAGGACACAACTGGTGTATACCCTTCACATACACTTATCCACTTTGTCATAAAGTACAAGTTGAACCATGTCTCACTGTGGCACTGTCACATCCACATATTACTCACATGTTCAATAACACCATTGACTATTGCACAACAACAACTATCCTCACTCATTTGAAAATGCCTAGTTACAGTCATCCCTAACTGTAGACACGCAGACCACAGCTCACCACCTGCCCGAATACAACCTTGTCTAAGTGCTTCAACACCTATCTCATCTACCCATTCATCTCATACCTTGCACAAGATTCAAACAGTTGCATACTCAGAATCACATAATTCTATCTGTAAACACTCACATAGGGGGAATGTGGATACCTCATGTCTCCTACACAAGATCTGCCTATGCACTCAACTCATACCTCACACTCTCTGACAACCACTAAATGTGTCATGCCACCATGATGTATGTATCTCCACTCAAACCAATACTTTAAATACTAGTCACTCTCACCTTCACCCTTTTTCAAGCAAGCTCAGCACATGCAACATGAGCCATTGACTATACATCTGCAGCCAGGACGCAAATTTCCATCAACACATCCTCCCATGTGTGGCAACTAAGAGCATGGTGGAGACTCAAGATCTGGGAGCATCTACACAGTAGGCAGACACACATCCGTTCTGTGCACGCACTGTCCACTTTCCCACCTCACCACATGTACCACCTGGCAATTCAACAGACAACACAGCACTCATAATACAGCTTGGTGTGACATGGAACAGCATAAATCTAAGCTCAAATCAACACCCTTGTCAGTCATTCACAAAATACATATGACACACAATTCATATGCTGAACTACGACTTGTGTGTGGTTGCAAAATGCAATCCAAGCTGGGACAATCCATAAACAACATACTTGCAATGTCACCAACCAAAAGCAGGATGGCATGAACAACTGCTAAATAAGTGAGCAATAGACTATTAAGAAAACACACACCTTGCCTAACAAAAACCCATGCAGTAATTGGAGTCCAGTAGAAGCAGAGGGTTAGAAGAATGTGAGACTACTGCTCAGCTTACACTCACCATGGGCTCAGGAAATGCATCAGATGTGTTCACAGCCATGAAGGGTTTTTGCCCACAGTGGCATGCCACCTGTTGCAAGGTTGACATTTCTACTATTCCACAAGATCAGAAGAAGACACAGACATGGGTCCACCACTATCAAGTCACATACAAGTATTGTAACATCACTTTGTGTACATGGGTGTGTACAAAGTCACTGCCGTGTAGTAACATTCACATGTATCCAGGTGAATAAATGAGACAGGTGCCTTTCTGCACATCCCAAACATATGCATAATGCTAAGCCTAAACTGTTGCACTTTGAGACAGTTGCTCTAAGTTGACAAATGAAAGCATGATGTATGTGTGTGTTTGTGTAGAGATTCAAAAACTTGGTGACTTCATGTCACACTCTTACTCAAAACTGATGTTGACAATGCCACCCAGGATATGTAGACACAACATTTTTGTATACATACTCTCAAAGTGCTTAGACTCCATGGAACATTTGCAATACATGATTTAATAACAGCATTGGATATGTAAACTACAGATTGTACATGTCATACAGTTAACCATAGACACGTTCTTGGACACTTAAAATTGTAATCAAAAAATATAAAATGCTTTATTCAGCTTCAACTTAAAAATCAAAGGATTTGAAAAAGGCCATTGGTCAGTCCATCACTGTCCAGTCTCATGATGAGAAAGAAACAAATATTGCCCATATATTCTTGCCTGCACTAGTTCTGCTAGGGCACACCTCCCCTGGGAGGGGCATCTTGGGGGCATGCCAGGCACCAAAGGAGACAAACTAATGGGAACTGGGTTGTGTTTTGGGAGTGATGGTATCAGGATGGGTGTCAGGCTCCCCTGCACTGGTAGGGTCTGATGGCGGGGGGTGGGACTCCACTGCAGTGGGTGGCTCTAATTGTGAGGGGGCAGCTGTAGTGGGATGGTCAGTTGGAGCTGGGGATGGGGTGACTAGAATTAATTTGGGGATCTTAAATTTTTTGAGTGGTGTGTCAGAAATGGGGATAGGAGAGGTCTTTTTGTGGGGGGCTTTGTGGATTTAGAGGCACTGGGCTTGTCTGGGGAGCTATGGGTTGTAGGAGTGGATGTTTTAGATTTGGACCGGGTGGATTTTCTGTGGGGAGTTGTTACCATCTGTTCCTTCTCAGGAGGAGTGGGATTGCAGATACTACTGGTGGATCATCTTGGAGGTACTTCCTCTTCTTAGTAGGAAGGTGTATGTTTGGGGAGGGAAGAATTCAATGGAAACAAGGTGGGGTGTGTGGTTTGCAACTTCTGTCTGTGTGTTTGTGTGCTGCGTGTGGATGTTGCAGCGTGTGGATGTGTATGTTTGCATGTGCTTGGGTCAGGGAGAGTAGTTGGGACAGTGGATGAGGAAGAGGTAGGAGGGGGGGAGGTACTGCTGGAGGAGAGACAGTGCTGCCATCAGTGTTGAGGCCATAGCCTGATTTGATCTCTGTAGGGCAGACATGTTTGAGTGAATGCCCTCCATGTACAATG
Source organism: Calotriton arnoldi (assembly GCA_963921515.1). NCBI lineage: Eukaryota > Metazoa > Chordata > Amphibia > Caudata > Salamandridae > Calotriton > Calotriton arnoldi. Next base: position 109,937 of record CAWUFW010012049.1, read on the forward strand.
ACATATCTGTCAGAAGAGTTGTGTGTGCATGGAGGACACTCAACATGGATGTCGGCCCCACAGAGATCTGCCTCAGGAGCTTGTTGGTCTCAACACTGAGGGCAGCAGTAGAGACAGGTGCAAGGGGTGAGGTGCCTGGCCCAAATGTGAGTTTGCCCCTGCTGCGGGAGTGGCCACGGACTCTGGGACTGGGAGCAGCTGAGAGGGTGGAGATGGTAGTAGTGGTGATGGTGGACTCTGACGTTGTTGATGCAGCCTCTGTGTCCCTCCCACAACATGGGAGTCATCACCGGAGCTGTGATCAGATTCAGACCCTGCAGATGGTGTTGCAGATCCGCTCCCAATGAGACTCCCCTCACCCTCTCTGTCACTGGGTCCCCCCTCCGACGACTCTTCACTGGACCCAGTATGACGTTCTGCTCCCACAACATCCGTGGCACTGTCTCCTCCTGTGGCCGCTGATGATACTGTGACCAAGAAAGACAAAGATTTCCATGAGTTATCCATATCTACTTACACATAGTTAACATCACAGATGTTCAGAGATATCAGACATCACATTGAGTTGTGCTATTAGCGCATGCAGCATTAACATAAATGGGACTTGTTAGTCTGCTACTTTAACATTGCTCAATCACACGTGATGTGAACAGTAACATTGCGTGTATCAACATCAAAGTACAGAACCACAAGGTCGACTAATGGAGTTTGTGGCAGGGAATGTTTTGTCTTGTGATCATGACGGTCATGTGTACTGACATTGCTGTCTCTTCTCCTGCAAGTGAGTATAGCTATCAAAATGGGAATAGGAATCTCAGATTTCATTGAGACATGGTACACATTCTGCAATCCTTAATCATCAAATGTGGAACCATTGGCTCTTATGTCACGGCTCACATGTCTACCTTGTCAAACACGCACAATGCATACTCATTGCATGAGTCATGTTACACAGTTCACAGTGATTGATAAAGTGTTTAGTGGTTTTGCTTCTCTAATGTCAGTTCACACATATGAGTGTCATCCTGGAGACATCAAAGCAGTACGCGTAGCTGGGCTGACAGGCATGTGGCACACTGTCCTGTGTCATCTATGCACGATGTCATGTAGCAGAATCCTAAAGATTTGAATATAAAAAACAAATCAAGTTTCATAGATGTAATAAATGGTCTACGAACTTCCAAGTCTGATAACTACAGCTTCACAATGCCTCAGGCGGAACACCCTTCCACTGGTACATCTGGGTGCAATGACTGTAGGGACTCTAGTAACTGAACCCATTTTCAGCATCAGTACATTCAACACTGTGGAACAATCTTGGTTGCACTGAACAAGTCCACATTTGTATGGACAAAGTCTGAATGTCCCTCACTTTGATTACAAGTATGCATACTTTGTACTCCTGATATTGCTCATGTCTAACATCTCATGTGGGTAACACACTTAAATTTGGTGCACATTAGACATCTCAGAATCAGACAGTGATGCCAAAACATTGTTTAGCAAGCCATCAAGTTGGAGTATTCAAGACCATTAACACACATGTCAACAGTTGTGGCTGTGTACTTCACATCATACCTCACAAAGGCTGCCATGTTGCGATCAGTGACAACTTGTGTTTGACACTGAATGGCTTGTGTTTTCACCATCACAAACTCCTACACATGGACTCACTCCTCCGAATGTTGGTTATGGAATTTTCAAAAACATCATGGGTAAGGTCATTGTGACATGTGACCAGAGTTACCCTAGCTGTGACTCTCCCATGGGATGCATGTAGTCACAATTAGCAGCATGTCTGGGAAAAAACATTTGCATATGGACCAAGCCAAACCAATCTAGGCCTGAACATAGACAAATCATTCTGCAAAAATGTTTAGCATGTGATATCCACAATTGAAAGCTCCAATAACAACATACTTCAATGATTTGTTCAAACCACTCTGAGAACAGGATCACACATCAGTGATTGTGCAGACACATGTCAAGCTATGGGATTCATGCTGAAACTCATACACACGTCTTGTGAAATTTTGGATGCACACATGTCACTGCTGTTCCTACCCTGAACATGACTCACTCACATCTCCCTTGTGAAAGAGGCATTACCTTTCATCTATTGATCCTTCTGCATTTTCATCTTGTGAAAATAAGTGCACGTTTGGCAGACTTATGACCTGTAAAAGTGCCATCAGGCTCAGATCTCAAAACATGCATGAATAAAGATAGAAGTGCAACAAGTAACTGACTCACCCCCTCCTTGCTGCTGTTTGGCCTTCAACTGCCCATCCAGGTCAGGGAAGACCACAGCTAGGATGCGGAGCATGTGGGGGGTCAAGGTTCGGTTGCTCGGTTGAAACAGGCCCAGCTGGACCTCAGCAATCCTCTTGGCCCAGCCACGAAGGTCCTGCCACCTCTTGCGGCAATGACCGACGCGACGATATGTGACCCCAACGTGACCCCCATGTGACGCACCTTCTTGGTGATGGTCAGCCACATCCTTGACTTCTCATGGGAGTTGACCAGTAAGGAAGACATGGTGATAGTCCCTTAGTTTACATGCGTCATGTTTCTGAGTCATACACTACTATACATAGGTCATGGTCAGTTTTGCAAAAATAACTAAGGGGAATGCATGTGGCGTCATGTGCATCAGTCCTGTGTTCAATGAGGACTCTGTTCCAGGAGAACAGTGATGACATGTTTGCCACAGTACACACACTTCTACAGCAGAGTGCCTGCCCAAATAAGTTCCCTACACCCAGTGAAACTTGCAAAAAGCCTAAAGAAATATCTATGTTTGAGATTCCTACTGCCAGTGATGGGTGGTTATTGCACATGTCCAAGGGCAATGCACTGTTATCCTCACTCACCTGCTCCTCTGGTTTGCCATACATCTGGCTGTGTAGTGGCAGGAGTGTGTCCAGCAGGGCCTGGTACTCCTCCTCAGTGAAAGCTGGGGCCCTGGGCTGTGTCCTTGCCATTGTGGCTACCAGAGGATGTTGTTACAGCAGCAGAGAGATGAAGAGGTGCAGGAATGAAGCAGGTAGTGAAGGCAAGTGCAGTCTCTAGGGATCAGATAGACTTATATCTCTACAGCAGAAGTGGTATTAAATCCATGCATCAAAAGTGATAGATTTGCGTAGGTCGCATTGTACGAATCGGTCCAATGCATGACATGTTTTGCAAACGGCACCCCTACAGTGACTTGCAAACACTCTTTATCTGAACCCGATTGACTTTGATACATTGGTGATTGGAGGTAACTGAGTCGGTTTCCACGCGCTGAAGGCATGAGCCCCAACGTGCGTCACTCACCATAACAACCAACAGTCAATGGCTGTGACCGAATCGTTTCGGATGCGGCTAACGCGTCCTTTGAATACTAACCCGCGTCTTTCACCATGACAACCAATGGCTGTGACCGAATCGTTGCGAATGCGGATAACACGTCCTTTGAATAATCGGTCGTCTGAGCACACACTGCTGTGATTGATGTATTTTTGTACATTACAAGTTTGGATGCACTTTTAAAATGAGAAAAGGGACCTTTACATGGATAAGACACACTCCCATGAGGAGCTAACCTTAAGGGGCACATGCCACACTGTTTTATTGGCATATAAAAGCATGTCAGGAGAGAAATCCAGTTATCCGCATTGCATTGGTCACAGTGCCCATTCTTTTTTGTGTGGATGTACATGTGCATTCTTGCATTGTCACTGCATTTGTGTACTGTATGATCCATTGTACAATTGTTGTCATTTAAGACTGTAGATGTCTGTTGTGTAAGTAATGGTTAAGGCTTTTACCATTGGATGAGTAGATAGTGAAATCATTCTGCATCTTCAGCTTGTTTGTGAAATGTGAATTACTAGTCTATTTGTGTGCCCAAAACTGCAGTGTATGGTGTTATTACATATTTTAGCACCCTCAACATTGAAAAAAGTCTGTGTATGTGATTGTATGTGTAATATAGACATTATTACATGACAGTGTCCAACCTGTGACAGTGGTGGGCATGACTGAGTATGTGAGATGATGTGTATATCAGGTACAACACATCTCTTGCATTACATGTTCCTATTCTGTCTACCTTTTGCACATATAACTGTTCTCAGAAACATTACAGTACAATAATTGTTCTGTGGATCCTTTGAATATGTGATGCTTGCTGACATTTATGATGACAGACACTAGTGATTTGTACACTACACCACTGTAATTGCTATGCCACCATACCTTGGTCACATGTCTGTGTAGGGTACTGAAGCAGTGAGAGGTATCTAAGGGCATACTTTTAAATTGAAATCTGTTTTTGAAATGATCTGTAGCTTCAGTTGTGTTCACATTTCATGTTCTGTTTGTCTCTAAGCATGTTGCTTTGTACATTGTGACCTGACACCAACTGTGTTTACACTCTACACATATGTATCGCAGACAACCTGCAGTCCACAGGCCCTTTTCAGACCTGGCAACCATGGAAGAACGTAACACCATCAGGAAGTACTGCTTCACAAGGCCAATCATTGAACAGCCTACTGCGCAGTTGTCACCTCATCTGCAGCCAGGTCGGCCATATCCAACTGCACTGACGCCCAAAGTGAAGGTTATGGCAGCTTTACATTTCTTTGCCACCGGTACATTTCAATACACATTGGCAACATCTGGTGGGATGTCACAAACCATGTTCAGCCGTGTTCTGCGAGATGTTTTGGGGGTATTGCTGCATAACCTGTGCCAATACATTAAGTTCCCAACACCTGGAGACTTGGCAGACATCAAGGGGGAATTTTATGCATTGGGACCGATACCCCATACAAATGGCTCCATTGATGGCATCCACGTTGGATTGACGCCACCACAGGCTAATGAGGTTGTGTATCGCAACCGCAAACATTACCACTCGATTAATGCCTAGGTGGTATGTTTGGCCGACATGACCATCGCCCACATCTGTGCACGTTTCCCTGGATCAGCACATGACGTGTACATCATGAGGAACAGTGCCATCCCCTGTTTGATGTCCCAGCTACAACCTGACCGTGCCTGGCTTGTTGGTAGGTGATGTGTCATGTGTGTGCTTTGTTGTGTGTAGATTGTATGTCAGATAATGTTCTCTCAACCAACAACTGAATGTATTTTCTGTTGTCAATGTAGGAGACTCTGGGTACCCCAACCAACCTTGGTTACTGACACCACTCTGTAACCCAGTCACCCCTGTCGAAATGCGGTATAATGAGGCACATGGTAGGAGCCGGCGAGTCATTGAGCGGACTTTTGGCCTCCTGAAGACAAGATTCCGCACTCTTGAACAGACGGGAGGAGCCATACAATATGAACCTTTGAAGGTGTGCAACATTATCACTGCTTGCTGCATGCTCCACAACCTGGCTATACGGAGGGAAATTCCACTTATACAGGACGATGGAGACCAGCAGCCGCCAGCGAGGGAGGATCCTGGACTGGGACATGACGACAGTGGGGATGATGAAGATGGCATGGATATGAGACAACAGCTCATCAACAACTTCTTCACATGAGTGTAGGTATGCAATGAAAGTAGGTGACTAGCGCCAAGTGTTTGTTGTTGTGTTGCTGGTGCACAATGTGTATGTATGTTTGTGAGTGTATGAAAATTGCCATGATGTTAGTTGTATGATCATTTTTTGTGAGATGGAAAAGTTGAGATGTACAGTGTTACCGTGAATCATAGCTAGTGTCCACACTGAAAATCCTGTGCTTCAGATGACATTGTTTGCTAAATTGAACAGTGCCTAACTCTGTTCTATGTTTCTCCTTACCAGAGTACTTTGCCGTGTCAACCATGCATGTTGTGACCTCACCAGGACCTGATTCTGTGACCTAGTCCAACATTGGACTTGTTTGTAAATCCATGGCACGCACTTCCTTTTGGACTGATGGACATTTTTCTTCACTTTAGAGCATTTTCTTACTGTTTGATGTCCTTTAAAATTGGGTTAAGGCACCAGGTTGTATCAGGAAAAACAACCTAGGCTACACAATGACTTGTGCCTTGTCTGTTTTCACACATCCAAAGGTTATTTTAAAACTAAACATGCTCCATGATGCACTGGTTTGCTAAAAATGTTTGTTTATTGTGCTTGAAAATGGTGCTAGTATTTTAAGCAATAGACTTGCATTGCATCTGTATCATGTCCTATGGGTTGTGCCATGACGTGGTTTTGTCTATCTATCATGCTGTGACAATGTTCATATACTCACAAGCCGGTAATGTACTTTTTCAAAGTGATGTGTTACCAATGTTGTGGACACTTTCTATTTTGACTTTTTCAACATGATTACAGTTATTACATTTGGTATTCTAAGTAACAACATGACCACATTTTTGGTGCAGAGTGATTTATTTTTTAGCATAATTTGATGATATCAGTCCACATCATGGTGGTGTACTCAACAAACAAACATTTAGATAAGTGCAGATAGGAGTTGGTAGTGTTTGTAGATGAGGTATTCCAAAGTAGATCCACAGTTATTTGAGTCCATAGTCTAACTTAGACCCTCCAACCAATGTGGGAGAGTTCAGTGACAGTGAACAAAGTGAATGCTTGGCACACAATGGAGGATATCAGGAGCAGGCAGTCACTTCCTGGGGATGATGCGTATCCATCTGTCTCTCACTGTTTCTTCTTTGGATGATCGACTCCATGTTTTTCCGGGGGACCCTCAGGTGCAGGCAGTGACGGTGCAGGGTGCTCTCCGCCAGAGTCCACATCCCTCCCTGTGGCTGGTGCAGATGTTGTTGCACTGGATGTGTGTCATGAACACAGAACTATCGAGAGCTCAATTCCGAGAACTCACCTGCACACTCAGGAACGCGATCTGTGTTTCTGCGTTGGAGAAACTTCACCAGACCAGTTACGACACGGGACAGGGACTACAAGTCCCATGACCCTTTGTGATGCCGACGTGCAGCACGGGGGCGGAGCCACCTATATCCCGGAAGAAGGTCCATGCAACGCTGTCGGAAATTCAGGACAGCTGTGGTAGGGCTTGTCGTTCCGAGCTTCATCTCCTACGGTCAGGTAAGGGTGCGTTTGCACCATCGATTTTCAGCCTCTCACCTCCTTTTGAGAAGTCAGTCTTTCTTCCGTTGGTGAGCTATCAGTAAGCTTATGCGGAAGGAAAGATGAATTCCTTCCTCCCGCCTCAACCCTTGACATTAAGAAGATTCCTCCGTTGGCGAGTCACATTCCTGTTGGCTCATGCGGAGTGAATAATTTATGCATAACTCCTTGCTCCCGCCTCAACCCTTGATATTAATAAGATTCCTCCGTTGGCGAGTCACATTCCCGATGGCTCATGCGGAGGGAATCTTTTATGCATAATAACAAGAGTGGATGGAGGACTTCCATTACTTCCCTCCAATTGACATCTTGTTAGGAAAACCCAGTACAAGATGCTGGGATAGCTTTGTGTCCCTATGGTTGTAATATATATTTATTTGTTCTTTTGACAATCGCTCAGTGCACTCTATCTTTGGGAAAAGCGATTCAACAACCATGAAAGTACTCATCCTGTTCTGTTTTCTTTGGCTCTTAACAGGGGTGATTGCAAGAGCAGTATAGGAATATGCCTAACCCCTGTGAGGCTAAGTGGACACAATTAAGGGTAGGTTCCTAAAGGTGAAGAGCTACTATGCACATGATGTTGGTAATATGAACGGAGGGTTAACTTAGTCTATACCTGTTTATTACATGTCTGTTCTTTTATCTGTTATACCACAGCAGACAAACAAGCATTTGCAATGCAGTCGGTCACGCATTAGTGAATGTTAGAGCTGTTGGGGCTGTGAATGACAATGTTTTTAGTTATGTTTTTTTGTTTGCACTGGAGTAATTATTTGACCTATGTAAAGAGATCAGAAGGAAAGAGGATGGACAGGAAAGAGTGGAAAGCAGGGGTAGTAAGAGGTACTATAAAGGAAAGAGGAAAGACGTAAATTGTGCACATGTAAAGTGCCCCTCCCTCAAGCACTGCAATTATAGCACTGCATGAGACAATTGGAAGAGAATGTGTAGGTGCTAAGAGTGGAGTGGAAGGGATGCGACAAAGACGAAAGGGGCAGAGAGGGAGGTGGGGGGACAGAGACAGAGTTAGCAGGTGACAGGTTTCAGGGAAATCAAACATAGGCAGCTGTTCCCATGCACAGGGTGTCTGGATATGGCAACACCGTGGGATCTTTTAGCGATATTGATTGGCCTTTGGCTTCACAGGGGCCCATTTGAGGGATGGGGAGCACCCTGGAAGGTTGGCAGCCCCCTGCAGGAAGGGGATGGTGAGAGGCAGTTAGAAATAATGAAAGAGGGGTACAGGAGGTAAAGAAGGGAGAATGAGGGCCATAAATGCAGAGAGAAATAAGAGAATGGAAAAAGTGAAGAGGAGTGAAAATAAGGGCTAGTCGAAGTAAAAGGAGAGGGTGGAGTAAAATGGAAGGGAAAAAGATGCATTATAGCAAAGGAGTAGGTAACGAGAGGATAAGATAATGAAAGAAAGTGGCTTGAGAAGGCGAGGAGACACAAGGAAACAGGCAGATCGAGAGGGAGAGCGTATGGAAACCTGGAGAGAGCGTTGAAGCAATGAACTACAGAATGATAGGGGAATGAAACTAAGAACGAAGAGTTAAAAAAAACTGCAGATGGAGAAAGAGACAGGAAAATGGTGGAAGAGGGACAACACGAAATATGAGTGGATCGGATGGGGCGGGGGCAAAATAAATAACTAGTGGAAGTGCGAAAGAAGAGAAAATCACCAACAATCCAGAGTGAGCAAGGAATGACAGGGAGGAGAGAGGCAGAGTGAAATATGAGCTGCGCAGTCAGCCAGCACCTGGCTTTATACAGACCTGCACACAAAGCACTCTAAAAAAGAGGGGTGGGGAAATTGGCTTTGGGGGAGGGAGAGAGGGCTGTGAGAGGAGAAGGAACAAGGAAGGCAAGCAGCAACAAGGGGAAGCAGCAGGAGGAGCACAGAGCGGGAAAGGAGAAGAGTGCATTAGCTTGCTTTGAGTTTGTTGTGTAGTAGATGATGTGTGTATAATGTTTGTGTTTCTCTGAGTTTGTATCAGTTGGTGTTGGTTCACCTGTGGGATCCTTTCGTATGGGGCAGAGAGGCCTTATTATAGGCTGTGCTCTGTGCCTGCTCACACGCGAGAGTTGAGAAGTGACTTAGAGCCTGAGGCGCTTCCATAATAGCCCGGGCCTTGCTCTTAATTAAAGAGTCTGTGCCTTCTTTTAGCATCACGGCGCCCGCTTCACGCTAGCTGGGTTTCATGAAACATGAAGTGTGGTGGCCACCATGCTGATTGAAGGTGCGGAAGCGCTACATAAATGTAATTACAAAAGACTCAAGTGAGGTAGGGCGCTTCCGTGTGATTAAGCGCAGCCCGCAGCTGTTATGGCCTTCAATTACCTCTGCTGGAGCCTGGAGATTCCAGACTTGTTTGACCCCTGGGAGGAGGAATGCTGCCCTGATGTCAGCTGATGCTCCAGGGGATGTTTTGCATTCCTTTTACGCTGTGGAGATGCTGGGGCTCCCAAAGCGACTCCTTACTAAACCAAGTAACATGGTGGGAGGGGTGAGGGACGAGAGCCCCAGGCAGAAGGAGGAGTGGGAGGGGCTGCAATGCTTCATGCCAGCTACGGTGCTGAAGCTGAATTAACAGGTAGAAATTAATTTGGCAGCTTTAGTGATGCTACAAACTGAGCTCGCTGGTGTGCCTCACTGCTGATCACACAAAGTAGGGCTGGTACGGTGGTCTCCCTAAGCCCTGTACTCGGCAGAGGAGAGGGCGTGGGGACCTTCAGAATAGCAGGCAGACTACGAGGAAATGACCAACCCCAGAAAGGTTATGAGGGCAAGGCCCTGCGGCACAGAGAGCAGAACCGAGCACCGCCGTTTACCTGATGCAGGAATAAAAAAAAACAATAGTGAGGCAAGGTCGTTGTAAATGTGAAGGAGATAACAGTGTGATTTACAGCCCAATTTACAGAAAGTGTTGTAGGGAAGGCAAGCTCAGAGGAAGAATGCTCTGCAATTGAAAAGGGAAGCTTCACCAGAAACAAGCAGGAAACCAAGAAAAAAAAGTCCCCCAAAGAACACATGAACATGTCAAAGTGTAATGATACAGTAGTTAGTCTCTGCTGTGTGGGAGGAAAGAAAGAGAAAAGGAGGGACAAAGAGGCAGAACTGACCACTAGCAAGCAAGGATTTTTAAAGGACACTGCAACAAACTAATCAGATGGGTTTAAGCCCACAAAAGAAGTATACTAAAGTATACAAGAGGTCGTACGCTTACGCTCGACCTAAAAATGAGATACTTGTGTGGGCAACACTGGATCCACAGACTAAATGTGGAAATTCTCTGGCAGCACATTTGTTTCTTTACAGGTATAAGTTGTTTCATAACCTGGTCCGCTTGTGCGCTACTGTATACTCCTAAGTAGTGACATGAAGGATTACTCGTATTTATAATTCTTTGTATCATTTCAGGTCTCCCTCCCTGCAGTTCCCTTCCTATCCTTCCCTCACTTGATCATCCCACCGACCTGTGCTATCACAGCAATTCAGGCTTGGGACTATCAAGAGGTGGACCATTCTGAGCATCAAACCGATCATGACTCCTCCCACCACCCCTACCCACCCGAGCAGGACCAGTTGGTGCTGGCACAGTCGACACAGAGCCTCCTTCATTGTTGGTATTGGTGGTGTTGTTGGGAAACTCAAGAGTGCCCCGTGTTGCTTTGCTGTTGATGTTGTCCTGGGCTGCTGTGTCCGTGTGGGTTTGGGTCAGCTGGGTGTTGGCAGCTGAGGCGGGAGTGGTCACAGAGGCTCCGGATGTTGCAACCACTGGTGCTGTCGGGTGACCCATACCTGAAGGGCCAGGTCTGTTGTTGTCATCCTAAGAATGATGAGAGTCATCAATGCCAGAGGGCTCCTGTTTAACCAGAGTCTGGGGATGGCTGTCCTGGATGGTTCCAGTGATGTCCTCAGCTGGCCCTGTAGGTACAAACATAACACAATGACTGCTATGAATGTCCACTGTCCCTCAAATCATACACATTACATAGGCTACAGAAGTTCATGATGAGTTACTGTAGATAGATTGGACTCATTCATCCATGATGTAGGCCTATTTTTTTGTGATGACTATGTTTTTGGGACAAGAGGGGGATTGATGGACATGTGCAGGTATGTGCATTAATGGGCCTGTTGTGTTTAGTTCACATTACATGTCGGAAGACATTGACTGGTTCCTGACACCCTGTGAATGACACAGTGTGTTTAGGTTGTCCACATCTTTACTTTCACAGTGAGTTACATACGTGTTCACTCACTATGTGGGTACTTTTTTGTGCCTGTCTACTGGTCTTAGTGCATGTCTTTACCAGTCACATTGGTGTGGCTGCCTACAGAGTCACATTCTGTTAACTTAGCCAGGAAGTTGAGGGAACTGAGCGAGGGAGGTGCTTCTTGTTATCAGCTCATACTACACATGTGAATGGCTGTGAGTAGCAAAATTGTGTAACTGTTTAACTTCGTGGCTACACAGATCCATGTACTTTGTACATTGACTCCATGGTCAAATGATTTCACAAACTCAGCTTTGTGCCATTTTGTGGCAAAGAAGTATGATAAACAGTTGTTTGAGTCCTTGTTCTTTATTTGTGAAACTTACACCCCTCCTCCCACCCAGACCCACCAGGCCACCAGGAATAGTGTTGTCCAGACAATGTTTGCAAGTGTATTTGAAAGATATTTGTCTATGTTGGCTGGTCTTTGTAGCACATAGGCAAATGTGGCAGTTGTGATAGGTTCAGACAGCATTCCCCAGTGCCTGACATCTTGCTAGTACACTTGAACTCACTGTGAGATAGACATAGCCCACGATGGAAGTGGTTGTGCTGTGTGTATAGGAGTGTTTGCTGTTCTTCCAAGTCCCATCATTGCCAGTCCTACAGATACCTTCATGCCCAACGCAAACAGGCCAACAGGTCATAAGCTTACCTCACAGTGTGTCAAAATGTCCCTGCCGCCTGACTGGCACTGGGAACCGGTGTCTGACTTGAAATCAACTCCCCTTATGGCCTATCGCCCGATACGCCAGGCCCCAGTCTCTACCATTTTATAGTTGGATGTCCACTCACTGTCAGGTAATCATGGTTCTTAGTGGTCTTGTATGGCTGTTTGTGAGGAGGAGTGTTTGCAATGGCCAGACATACCATCAGGCCCTGTACTGCACACACACTTTCCTGCATGCAAAACATCACCCCTGGAACTATGTTTTCCTGCGAGTGAGTGGATATGTACTGACAAAGATGGCTGACACTGGTGCCTGGTGTTAATCTTGAATCCAAATCCCAGCAAGTCCATGTGGCCAATACACCATGCACCAGTGGCAGGCATCTTGCTGTTGCACTTCCATTCACTGTCAGGGAGGCAAAGGCCCAGATGAAGTGGTTGTTCGTGGTGGGTGTAGTAGTGTTTACCATTAGTCTGGCTCACACCAGGCTCTGTCCTTCACACACTCTTCCCACCCAGAGACAACTGACCACATGTCAGAATGGTTTTGTGAGAGTGATTGTTAATGCATTATCAAGATGTGTGACACTTGTACCTGGTCTCTGATTTTGGCCACACATCCCAACAGTACCTTGTGGTCCACACAGCAGTCCCCAGTGTCATCTATCTTAGCAGTACATACCCACTCACTGTCAGGTAAGGTTAGTTACAAAGGGCTGTTTGTTGTGGGTGGATAGAGTGTGTGTAAAACAGGGCTTGCTGGGAGATATAGTCAGGGCTCACACTCCTCCTCCCACCCATCCTAAACAGCCCACAAGGAACCATGCTTACCTGACAGTGAGTGTAAATGTACTTCCAAAATGGCTGACACTAGTGCCTGTTTGACTTTGGCTACAACACACAACAAGGCCTTGTGCTACAGATACCACACAGCAGTATCAGCCAGCTTGCTAGTCCACTTCCCCTCACTGTGAAGTAAGCATAAGCCCAGAGTAGTTAGCATGGCTGCGTGTGAGGATGAGTATTTGCAATGGCTACAAGTCACATCAGGCCTTGTCCCCCACACACCTTCCCAGCCAGCAGCAAAAGCCTACCTGACACTCAGCTTCCCTGACAGTGAGTGTGAATGTACTTGCAAGTTGTCTAACACTGATGACTGTTGCCTATTTTTCCACAACTCCCATCAGGGCGTAGGTGTCCAGACAGAAGTCCCCTGTGTAAGCTATTTCATCAGTAGATTTCGAGTCACTCTCAGGTAAGCATGGTTCTTAGTGGCCTGTTTGTGGTGTTTGGGAGGAGGAGTGTTTGCCCTGACTACATCTCCTATCAGGCTCTGTCCTCCACACACCTTCCTAACAATCCTTAATATCTTACCTGTGAGTCTACTTTCCTTAAAGTGAGTAGCAATGTGCTTCAGAGATGTCTGACACTGGTGACTGGTGTTTGATTTGTCCACAACTCACCAACAGTGCCTTGAGCTCCAAACAGCAGTCCGCAGGGCCAGTCATTCTTGCCAGTACATTCTCATTGACTGTCATGCAAGCTCAATTCTATGTGGTCTTGTTGGTCTGTGTGTGAGGATGAATGTTTGCACTGACTTCAACTTCCATCATGCCCTGTCCTACACACACCTTCCTAGCCAACACATACAGCAGACCTGGGACTATGTAATCCCTGATGGTGAATAGAAATGTACTATCAAGATGGCTGCCACTGGGGACTGGTGTGAGGAGCACAAGTACATGATGAGAGTTGTGGTCAACTTTGACACCATGCAGCAGTGTCAGCCATCTTGATAGTACTTTCCCACTGACTGTGAGGCTCGCATAGTCCCAGTGTGTCTGTGTGGGCTGTGTGTGGGGAGGAGTGTTTGCAGTGACTACAAGTGCCATGGAGCCTGTGGCCACACCCACCTTCCCAGCCATCCCAAACAGCCTACCTATGACTGAGATTTCCTGTGAGTGAGTGGAAAAGTACCGGGCCAAAATGTTTGACACTTGTGCAAGTTGTTTGGAGCAGAAGGTCTTGCAGTGAGTTTGTGAGAAGTATGTACATGGTTACAGTTTAGTGCATTTTCAATATAATTTGAGGTATTATTGTTAACAATCTGACATACACATCTTATGGTCTTAGAATCTAGTACATTTCATATATTTATATTGTCCTTTGTTTAACTGTATACTTTACAGTGATGTCTCTAGGGGTGTGATTAATTACTTTATTTGAATGTGGATTGTGTACTCACCAGACTCTTGTGATCCTGGTAATCCATAGATGCCCTCCGGCGGAAGGATGTCACGCACCTTCTCCTCCCAGGAGGTGAAGTGGACAGGTTGTGCAGGAGGGCCACCACCAGTCTGCTGGCTTTGGAAGTGTTCCCTGGCCATCAGCTTCTTGACCCTCCTTCGCACATCATAGTACCTGGTCCTGATATCATCCATTGTGCGCAGGCAAGGTGCTTAAGCATTCACCTTGTTAACTATCCTCTCCCATATCTTATTTCTCTGGGAAAGTGGGGTCTGTTGGACTAGGTTCCCAAATAACTGTGGCTCTACTCTAACAATCTCATCTACAAGCACTTCCAACTCCTTATCTATAAAATGTGGCTGCTTCCTCTTGGCCATGGTGAGGGTGAGTGTGGATGTGAGTGTGAATATGCAAAAAGGTGTGTGTTTGTGTGGTTTTGTATGAAATGAGATCTGTGCAAGTTGTGTGAGTGTGTGAGGCAGAGTAAGAGAGCAGGGACTGTGTGGTGGTAGCTCCTTGAACCTTTAGCAGTTGTGGCAAAGGATCATGGTCAAGGTGTTGGCCCTTTATATAGGTGGATTTGCGGGTGTGGTTTAATTTTTTTGTATTTTTTTGCAGTAGCCAATGGTTGTTTTGACTGTTTTTGACATTTAATACACTGACCGAAACAGTTCCGTAACCGAATCTCATGCAAAATCATCTGCTCGCGTGTTGATACGAGTCGGATTCGTGACCGGCATGCTATTCTTGAGCGTTTCCAAATGAGTCGGTCGCATCGGTGCGGTTTACAGACGTTTCGTTCGGAATGATAGCACTCCGTACGACTCGTTTGTGTTTAACATGGGATGCATCGTACACCGTCGCTCGGAGGGCTCGCGGTCGAGTCGTACGGAAAGCATTCCTAATCCGATTCAGTCGGGATGCTTTCCTGCCGAGATCAGAATCGGGCCCTTAGTCATTGAAGGGCATTTTGGAAAAAGTTCTGGAGGATGTCTTCAAAGTTTCTGGCGTCCAGGCATGCCAAATTTGCAAACAACTAACCTTGAGTTGTGAATCAACTTTGCAGGCTGGTAACTACTTTGTTCATTGCAGCATTCTAAACTTCTACCTGTATTTATCAGTAGCTGACCTGATGGGTTCATCAGTCGCAGTTTCGCCAGGCATCATTTCTTCCTGCATACTCGAACCTCTGAGAAGTCAACTTGAATCAAAATTTCGCTATCACACTGATCCAAATTTTCTTTTGCCCAATTGATGAATTTGTTTGTAGCATCCATTATGCAGCTGAAATCCCGACCCTGTTGCTGTAGGGAGTAAATGGTTTTAGTTACCATTTGATATGCCTGCAGTACATAAATACCTTGTGTTTGCAAGTACAGAGATAAAGGAGTGGTATTTTGAAAAATAAACAGATACATCTGTGCAGTTAAAATGGTGTCAAATGTAACTAGTGACTTTAGAAATGAAATGGCTTTGTATCTGATCTCATCATTGAAGTTATCTGATGTGGATATCTCTTTCATAGTTTGAAGAACCTCAATGTACACAGATTTGCTTGGGTCATTGTAGAGACAAAACATTTTCTTGAGTGCTACATCTTTGGCCCACCATCTTGTTTCTCCAATTATAGAGATGGACGGAAACTGTGCTTCAATACTTTTGTCTTGTCACACATTCATTCGAAGGTATGAATCCCTGAGAAATACAGCACAAGAATTTAACAGCCCAAACAGTGATACTGCAGATACAGAGATTTTAGTGTCATCAGTTATGACAAGGTTAAGTACATGCGCGTAGCACCACACATGAATCTGATCATGTGCTTATTTACTCAGCCATGCTGTGAACCCATTATACTGTCCCTGCATATTGTAGGCTCCATCTGTTGAGTTACAAACACAATTTGCAATGTTAATGTTCATGGATTCACGTGCAATGCAAACTAGCTCACACAATGCCTTTCCAGTTGTCATTGTACAATTCACAACAGACACAAGACGTTTGTGGACAACATCGGTCACATATCTGATCATAATAGAGTACTGGTCTACAACATTTATGTCCTGTGTTGTATCCAGATGTATTGAGAACATTTCGACTTGCCTGATTTCTTCAGCGTTACTCCTCCTTTAGTAATGAGTAAATAATATCTATGAGAGAGTTTACAGTTGTTTTTTAAATCAGGGTAACCAGATTGCCACGCCCTTTACCACTATTTACAACCTCATGATGTTTTTTACTCTTTTTAATGACATCCTCAAGATGGCTTTTCAATAATAGATCATATTTTTTAAGATACTGAAGAAGTTCTGTAGGTGTAGGTAGCTTCTGTAGTTGCTCCACAGCTCAGACCTCTTTTGCCAGTTTTATTGTTTCCACTTCTCTTTCTAAAATGGCACATTTTCGCTTGACTTCCTCTTGTTTTGCAGTGTGCTTTTTAAAAAGATGGCTACACATATCTATATTTCTTGATCGCATCATGAAGGATTCTGGAGTACTGTGATGAAGGATGCTGTCTTCGTGCTCATCGATTCTTTGATACATATGCCTTTCATCAGAACAGCCATCAATGAAAGCACTTCTATCTGTCTGCTTGCTAAAAGCTAGACATACCACACTGAAAGAGGATTCAGCTTTGTGTGGATAAGTCAACCACTGTCTTGGTTTCCCATTTTTTGGCTGATATAATCTTTTAGCATTCCAACGGAGACCATCTGGTTGACAGGGATGAAACTCAAAAAAGGCATTCAAATTTTCAGACGTTGGTCTCAAAAACCATTGGTCCTCCGCTGGATCAATCAAAGTTACGTCAGCACATGCTGATTTCTCAACTGTGGGGTCTTCTTGACACTTCTCTTTGGAATCTTCTTCACTTTGTATTTCAATGTAACCTTCTAAAGACTTGGGAACTGCCTCCTTTACTGTAGAATCACTACTCATTTCAGTCCTTTGGCCTTCAGCAGTTTGTTCAGCAGCTTTACTTCTGAAGCTGGTAGACGTGATGTCATCTTCGAGAGAAACCAAATCTTTTTGAGGCCTAAAAATATCAGTCAATTTTTGGTAAGGGCTTGCTTCTTTCTCTTGTATTTTTGTTCTTCTTTTCACGTTCTTTCTCAGCTCCTCCTTTCTTGTGTGATTTCCTCTTTCAAAAAGCTGCATGAGTTAAAGTCACAGTAGCACATGCTAATTTCTCAACTACAGGGTCTGCTTGACACTTTTCTTCAGACTCTACATCACTTTCTAATTCAATGTAACCTTCTATATACTTGGGTGCTGCCTCAGTTACAGTACCTTCAGTGCCTATTTCAGTTCTTTGGCCTTCAGCAGTTTGTTCAGCACCTCCAGCACTGAAGCTGGTGGACGTGCTGCCACCTTCAAGAGAAACTAAGGGCCCGATTCACAAAAGTAATCTGAGACAAAATCCTAACTTTACGACTTTCGGTATTCACAAAAGGCATTTAGCAGTAGTAAAGTTAGGATTTTGTCTTAAATTTGTCTTAAGTTTTGGTCTTAAGACAAAATCCTAACATAAGTTAAACTTAAGATAACTTAAGTTAGGATTTTGTCTTAAGACCAAAACCTAAGACAAACTTAAGACAAAATCCTAACTTTACTACTACTAAATGCCTTTTGTGAATATCGAAAGTCGTAAAGTTAGGATTTTGTCTCAGATTACTTTTGTGAATCGGGCCCCAAATATCTTTTGGGACAAAAAATATCAGTCACTTTTTGGTAGTGCCTTGCTTCATTCTCTTGCAATTTTTTTCTTTTTTTCACGTTCTTTCTCAGCTCCTCCTTTCTTGTGTGATTTTCTCCTCCCAGCACCTTTCATATCCATGATGAAAATCTAAAATGATAGACAAGAGGGTTTTCAAAGCTGATGCAAACTGACAACAAATTTGAAACAAAATATCGCTTAGTATACATCAGCATACATCAAAACTATTGATACCGGAATTAAAAGAAATGACCAGATTTGATATCAATCTGACAAGTTTTCTGTGTTTCTATTCTTGTGACAAAGGGGTCGATTCCGATTCGGGCCGGAAAAAGCACCGACCGACTCGGATCCGGAAAAAATACCGACCGACACGTACCCGTGGCGCACGACACGCCAAGTACGATGCAAGGCGCGAAAATCCGACCGACACGTACCGAAACAAAGTCGACCGACCGAGCCGCACGGAAAGCAGCAATCCGGCCGGAAAACACGCGAACCCAACCGACCGACACGCACCCGGAACAAATCCGACCGAAACGTACACGCGAACTCCAAACCGCAAAGTACGATGCAAGGCGCGAAACCACGACCGAGTCGGACGGAGGACAAGCCGTACGACCGACACGCATAGAAAACCGAGCCGAAGCAACACAGTACACCGCGACCGACGCGTACGCAGCATAGAAAACTGCACAAACACAGCGTGAACGAAACGGAGAACACCGTACGAGACCAATGCAGGGTCCGACTCGGTCACAAGAACGTTTCCAACATACACAAACAGCACAAAGGAAAAATCACCCAAAAAAAGGCCAAACAAGCAATTACCAAGCCAATAAATACTGGGGGGTGGGGACAGAGAACAAAGACACACCCACAACTCCACCTATATAAAGGACACAAATCACTACCATGAGCCTTTGCAAATGCCATTCCACTGCCAGCACCCAAGAGAAAGCAACCACACACCCACAGCTCATCCCTCACACAAGCCACACACCATCAGCACACCAACAAATACCTACCTCACATACACCCAGCAAAACACACACTCACACACCCTCACCTGCACACCAACACACACATCACCCACCATCACCACCCATCACCATGCCCCCCAAGAAGAATCCCAAGTTCCTAGATAGTGAATTGGAAGTCATGGTAGACGAGATCCTCAGGGTGGAGCCACAGCTGTTTGGCACACTGGTCCAACAGACCCCCATGTCGCAGAAAACCAAGATGTGGGAGAGGATCATCAACAGGGTGAACGCCCAATCACCATGTCGGCGCACAAAGACGGACATCCAGAACAGGTGGTATGACGTGCGCAGGAGGGTACGGGACATGCTGAAGAAAGACTACATCAACAGCCAACACACCGGCAGTGGCCCTCCTGCCAAGCCAATATACCTCAGGCCCTGGGAGGAGAAGGTGCGGGCCATCCTTCCGCCAGTGAGCGTATATGGACTAGAGGACATCCCAGAGCCTGGTGAGTACACAACAAATGTACACAATATACTGCCACAAAACACACACATCACTGTCAAGGGGAGAGTCAAACCATGCACTCATAGCAATTACACAGCAACCAGAACAGAATCATCCCAAAATGTGTATGTCAGTCAGATAAACACAACACATGCCATCAAAAAAGTCACATCCAACTGTGCCAACACATGTACAAACACAACTACAACTACAGCTAGGCAGTGGCACAAATAGAACTAACAAACACATCCACACATGTAGCCACCACAACACCACCAACACACAGTGAAGACCACTCAAAGGAAGGAATTCTGTGTATGCTGGCCAAGTCAGTGTAGCCAATAGCATCATGGGAGTCGCAGTCACACATATTGCCCCCCACAACTGTCCCATCAACACCACCATGAACCATGCGCACATCACAGGGAGTGGAGAAGGACTCACAAGATGGCTGACACTGGCTACTGCTGTGGGGAGCACAAGGCCCTGCTGGCAACTGTGCACCAACAAACAGCAGGACACCACTGACTGACATCCTGAGAGACAACTTACACTCCCTGCAATGCAAGCACGTTCCATGGTGGGATATCTGGCTAGCTGGGTGGGAAGGGGGACTTGCAGCACTGACCATAGTCACAAGCACCTCCCCTCACACCCCCCCAACACAAACTCCACAGAACCCACCTGGTAGAATGCAATGCCCCCCATCCTAACACAAGATCCCACAAAGAACCACCACCCTGGGTTATGTTGTGTGAAGCACAGGGACACTCTTGGGACTCTTAGCCAAACAACTGCCAGGACAACACTCCCAGCCATCCTGTCAGCACAGCCAGCCCACCCCACAGGGAAGCAGAATCAAAAGGAAGGAAGCATGGGCATGCTGGGAAGGCGGGAGGAGGCAATGGCATGATGGGAGTCGTAGTCACAGACATAGCTCACCCCCACAACTGTCCCATCAACACCACCCTGAACCATGCTCACATCACAGGGAGTGGAGAAGGACTCACAAGATGGCTGAAACTGGCTACTGCTGTGGGGAGCACAAGGCCCTGCTGGCAAATGTGCACCAACAAACAGCAGGACACCACTGACTGACATCCTGAGAGACAACTTACACTCCCTGCAATGCAAGCAGGTTCCATGGTGGGATAACTGGCTGGCTGGCTGGGTGGGAAGGAGGACTTGCAGCACTGACCATAGTCACAAGCACCTCCCCTCACACACCCCCAACACAAACTCCACAGTACCCACCTGGTAGAATGCAATGCCCTCCATCCTAACACAAGATCCCACAAAGAACCACCACCCTGGGTTATGTTGTGTGAAGCACAGGGACACTCTTGGGACTCTTAGCCAAACAACTGCCAGGACAACACTCCCAGCCATCCTGTCAGCACAGCCAGCCCACCCCACAGGGAAGCAGAGTCAAAAGGAAGGAAGCATGGGCATGCTGGGAAGGGGGTGGAGGCAATAGCATGATGGGAGTTGTAGTCACTGATATTGGTCACCCCCACAACTGTCCCATCAACACCACTCCTGAACCATGCTCACATCACAGGGAGTGGAGAAGGACTCACAAGATGGCTGACACTGGCTACTGCTGTGGGGAGCACAAGGCCCTGCTGGCAACTGTGCACCAACAAACAGCAGGACACCACTGACTGACATCCTGAGAGACAACTTACACTCCCTGCAACGCAAGCACGTTCCATGGTGGGATAACTGACTGGCTGGGTGGGTGGGAAGGAGGTCCGGCTGTCAACCAAACACAACCAATGCAGACCATGTTCACACCCCAGAAAATACATAGAAATGCCCAAATAATGCAGGACAATGTGCCACACCAATATCAACCCCTGACTGTGACGACTCAGGACAATGCAATGTACAGGCCCGCACCCAGAGGCACAGTCACAACTGTCATGTGTGTCAACCATTGATGCCTGCAGAAACATGACATACATTGTTTGTGTCTCCCAAAAACAGGTGATGATGGGGACACAGCAGCAGACGCTGAGGAGTCCCAGTCCCAGGCTCAAGAGGATGCCGAGCTCACTGGCGTCGTACAGCCTCTGTCCTCCTCGGACGATGAAGAACAACCTGGCACATCCGGTGCAAGTCAACATGCAGCACCAGCAGGACCACCAGCTGCAGCACCAGCAGGACCACCAGCTGCACCCCCTGCACCCACCCCTACAACGACTGTCACCACGAATACCATCCCTGCCGACATGGACAGAATAAGGAGCAACACCAGCACAGTGACCCTGGACCAACCTGGGGCCATGGACACCACCACCACCACCAACCCCCAAGGTGGACCAGGGTTATCTGTGCGTGCCACTGCACACACTGCACATGTCAGCAGGGGTGGTGGGAGGGTGGGAGACAGAGGTCGCTGCTTGCAGACGTTGCTGGTGTGCATGATGACCCACAACTGGTACGCATAGCTGATGCGTACCAGTCCAGCACCGGAGAGCTCAGCCAGGTAGTGGGGCTCCTCAGAGACATTAAACAGCAGCAGGCTGCCCATCATGCCCGCTTGGACTCCCACATGTCCCACGTGGAGTCACACATGTCCCGTGTGGACTCACACATGTCCCGCGTGGAGTCCAAGTGGGATGCACTGCATGAGATGACGGCGGTGCACAGGGACATTTTACAATGCCTCCGCCAGATGAACAGCAACCAGTCCACACCTCCCTGTGTGCCAACAACATCTGGTGCCGAACAAACTGCAACTGCCACAGGGAGGGAGGAGGACTCTGGCGGAGAGTCCCCTGCACCGCAGCAGCCTGCACTTGAGGGCCCCCCCAAGAAGAGGGGTCGTCCGAGGAGGGAAAAGTGAGAGGCCGATGGCCAAGCGCAACTCCCAGGAAGCCTGAACCTGTTCTGGATGTTCGCCTTTGTGCACAGACTGTTCACCCTGTTGACGGCAACACTACTCCCACACATTGCATGGGGAGTACAAGTTGGACCAATGTGTCAGACAACTGTGGCCCCGATACTGGGGATCCTGTCTACCCGGACTTTCAATTCACCTAGGAACTTGGGATTGCAAGATTCATGTACAGCACAACCCATCCTATGCACTATTAACACAAATGTATCACAATAAACACACTAATACACCATACTTGCCTCTGTCGTGATTCCAACGTGGGTGCTGTTATGGGGATGATGAACTGCAAAATTACACTGTGTATGCGAACTGCAACAGCAAGGACAACACAGGCATGTGAGTACAGGCAACGTGACACACATGAGGGAGACACACCACCAGGGCTACACGACACATACACACCTAGGCCATCTGACTCATTGCCTACACTGATGTTGCCAGGGAAGACGGTGCAATGCACAGACACCACACCCATTCCCAGTTGTAGTCAAGTAGCCCACAGGTGCAGTAAGCAAATGGCAGTCAAATGTGTGACCACAGACAACGCACATCACAAAGTGAAGCACAGGTTTATTACACAGTTGCAACATGCCGTAACCACTACAGATGCAAGGTAACCCCACCTGGCAGCGGGCACACAGTCAACAACTGTAGACGGAAGGAAGTCCATGGGTGTGGCGCACATCACCTGTAGGGACACAACAGCTACCAGCCTGGATGTGCAATCACGTCGTCGGTGGACACAGTTGACCAAACGAATCTGAAAGTACCCTGTGAAGGACAGAAATGACACACAGTCAAAAGCAATGGAGTACAGGACAGAACAGCAAAACACATGCACAATACATGTTACAAGATACCCACCCAGAACCAAGTTAGCATGTCAACACTGTTGGGGAGTACAGCCCACCTGTCACCACACATCGCAACACACATCCAGTCAAGTGGCCCATGGACACACTCCAACAGCACCAGAGCACCACCCACACATCATGCCAACTCACATCATTGACATGACACCTCAGGATACTCACATTCAGCTAAAGAAGTTGGTGATGAGCTGTGTGCGGACATCACCATCACCATCATCATCATCATCGTCACTGGCATCGTGGTCCAGGCCAGGATCCTCCACAGGTGGCGGATGTTGGTCATTGTCATCCTGGATGAGAGGCAACTCCTTCCGCACTGCCAGGTTGTGGAGCATGCAGCAGACGATGATAATCTTGCACACTTTCGCAGGGGCATATGGGAGGGACCCTCCGGTCTTGTCCAGGCAGCGGAAGCGGCTCTTCAGGAGACCAAAGGTCCGCTCAATCACTCTCCTGGTCCGACCATGTGCCTCATTGTAGCGCATCTGGGCAGGTGTCACAGGGTTCCTGAGGGGTGTCAGCAACCACGGCATGTTGGGGTATCCCGAGTCACCTACGGACAGACAAGTGCACATTAGCTGACTTGGAAAAGTGGGCGGAATACTACAGATCAGATCACACACAATGGCACAAAGTCAGTACACACCGACAAGCCAGGCACGCTGGTTCTGCATCTGTGCCATCATCCTGGGGATGCGACTACTCCTCATCACAAAGGCATCGTGTGCTGAACCAGGGAAACGGGCACACACGTGTGTGATGGTCATGTCTGCAAGACACACCACCAGTGCATTGACCGAGTGGTAGTGCTTGCGGTTCCTGTAGGCCTGCTCCTGGGCCTGTGGTGGTACCAAAGCCACATGTGTCCCATCAATGGAGCCAATTACATGCGGCATCCTCCCCAGGGCATAAAAGTCACTCTTCACGTCAGTGAGTCGTCGCAGTCTAGGGAAATAGATGTACCGGTTCAGGAAGAGCAACATTGCCGCCAAAACATCGCGGAGCACACGGCTGAACATGGTCTGTGACATCCCACCAGCAGTCGCCACAGTATGTTGGAAGGTACCAGTGGCAAAGAAGTGTAGGGCTGCCATCACCTTCACCTTGGGGGTCAGCGCTGTAGGATACGGCCGGCCAGGCTGCAAATGTGGGGACAACTGCACTGCCAAATCCTCAATCAGCTGCCTGGTGAAGCGGTACCGTCGGATGCTGTCCTGCTCCACCATCGTTGCCAGGTCTGGGAATGGCCGATGGACAGCAGGAGCTCTGCAGTGCAGAGGAGAAGTAAGCAAGATTGTCAGTCACCCCACATATGCGGCATTGAACACACTCAAGATCCCAACATACATCATTATGAGGCACAACTACATGAAGTGTGCAGTACCGGAAGGACATGTATGGTACATACATGGCCAACATCTGTCAACACGGTCCAACAGGTGGCATCAATTAGTCCCAGGTTGGCCCATTGGATATCATGAGGCCGTGTCACAGTTCCCATCTCCTGCTGCCGTGTCACAATAACCCCCACAGTGACATGTGAGGACAGATGTGCCCCAGGCACCACAGCTCAACGACAGGTACATTCCCAGGGACCCTGTAATGCCACATGGACACTGGCATTACATGGAGTATCATGTATACACCACAGCAAAACAACCATGACCCCCACAGGTAGTGGCCCCACTTGCCACGGCAGGACAGACATGGACGTCTGTGACACACACGCACAACATCAGAGTCCATGCACACACAACGTGGATGTGGAGACTGTCTCCCATTGTGCACATGAAATCAGAGACATTGTAAACACTACATGCACAAAGACTGTGGAGGACCATCACTATTGTGCCACTGGGACACCCTGGCTCAAACATACCGTCCCACATGGGACTCACGGGGTATGTGACATGACATACACATACACCACTGTGAAATGTGACCATGGCACATGCACAGATATGAACAGTTGCACATCACAGTGGTCACGCACACGTAACACCCAGGATCCTGTCCCCATGAACACGTGCACAGCCTAGGGGTGGCTGCCCACAGGTGACACCCACAGGACAACATGTACACCAACATACACACAATAGGAAATGCAGCCTTACATGCCTTATGATAAGGTTTGGACAGGCTGTCGTGATGTAGGTGTGCCCCTCACTCCCTGGGAGCTATCTGTGGCTGGCATATGTCCATCTGAGACAGGCATGCTGACATATGCCAGTCACATGTACAGTGATGCGTTGTACCGCAATGGACCGATCGGTGCCTCCGGCCGGCCCATTGCTTTCAATGTGTGCGGGTACGCGTTGTACCCCTGTGCGCGTTGTACCGCAATGGACCGATCGGTGCCTCCGGCCGGCCCATTGCTTTCAATGTGTGCGGGTACGCGTTGTACCCCTGTGCGCGTTGAACTGCAATGGACCGATCGGTGCCTCCGGCCGGCCCATTGCTTTCAATGTGTGCGGGCACGCGTTGTACCCCTGTGCGCGTTGAACTGCAATGGACCGATCGGTGCCTCCGGCCGGCCCATTGCTTTCAATGTGTGCGGGTACGCGTTGTACCCCTGTGCGCGTTGAACTGCAATGGACCGATCGGTGCCTCCGGCCGGCCCATTGCTTTCAATGTGTGCGGGTACGCGTTGTACCCCTGTGCGCGTTGAACTGCAATGGACCGATCGGTGCCTCCGGCCGGCCCATTGCTTTCAATGTGTGCGGGTACGCGTTGTACCCCTGTGCGCGTTGAACTGCAATGGACCGATCGGTGCCTCCGGCCGGCCCATTGCTTTCAATGTGTGCGGGTACGCATTGTACCCCTGTGCGCGTTGTACCACAATGGACCGATCGGTGCCTCCGGCCGGCCCATTGCTTTCAATGTGTGCGGGTACGCGTTGTACCCCTGTGCGCGTTGAACTGCAATGGACCGATCGGTGCCTCCGGCCGGCCCATTGCATTCAATGTGTGCGGGTACGCGTTGTACCCCTGTGCGCGTTGTACCGCAATGGACCGATCGGTGCGCACCCATTGACAATGGGCTTGCCTGGCAACGGACGCGTTTTCGAATTTCGAATGAGTCGGTTGCTGGAAAATCAGTTGGTCACCCACAACAATGTTGCAAAATCATGTATGTCATGAAGTTGAAGATTTGAAGGATGCTGTGGGCGTGTTTTGGTGCTGCTATTCCATGGATTGGCCAGATTCAGAAGATGCAAACGACTTGGACCTATCACTTTGGACACAAGGGACAGTATCTGCCTCTCCAGCACATATATATTGCTGGCTGTTCCCCTGAGAGCCCACTTGCCTGCACTACATGCTCCAAGACGACATCTGCCACTGCACTGCTGCTGTCTCTGCCCCTCTGGACCCTGCAATGGCACGTACTGTGGAGAGAGCCCCAGCCTTCAGCCTTGAAGAGAACCAGGCCCTGCTGGACAGCCTACTTCCACAGTACAGCAAGCTGTATGGGACACCAGGGGAGCAGGTGAGTGTTCTGTGCACTGCCTTTCTGAATGTGCATTTTGTGTGACTAGCAAGGCTGAGAGTCTGCACGCCACTGGCTAGCAGGCTCACTGAGTAGTTGTCACCCCCCATAGTGTGTAGTGACTTGCACTGGACAGGTATGGTGCAGTGACAGTGCATTTGAACATGGTTTTACTTCCCATGCAATGATACCATGTAGTGACGTCTGGCAAACTGTCCATGGTCAGCTTTGCACTGCCTGTGTACATCATGTGCCCCTGTGATTGAGACATGTATATACAACTGTGTCATGCACGGATATGTTGCATGTGTGGTAATGGCCTTTTCACTTTGTCATCCTCACAGGTTAATGCCCATCGGAAGCAGGAAATCTGGAAGGACATCGTCCGGGCTGTCCGGTCCGTGGGGGTCTACAAGCGCCGGATCCGCAACTGCCAGAAGAGGTGGCAGGACCTTCGGGGCTGGACCCGGAGGATTGCACGGGTCCAGCTGAAGCTGTTGCCTCCTCGCAGGAGGGGCGGAACACGGACCCTGACCCCCACATGCTCCAGATCCTGGCGGTGGTCTTTCCAGACCTGGATGGGCAGCTGAAGGCCAGACAGCAGCAAGGAGGGGGTGAGTCAAAGACTGCACTGTGAACTCTGTATTACATGCTTTGTGCCCTCCTCTGGCCTGGTTCAACTGCCACAGTGCAGCAGTCATGTTGTCCAGGAGCCATGTCCCTCTATTGTGCACTGCCCACTGCTCATCTGATACCCAGGTGTGGCCCTTACAGTCAGGGAATTGTGTCACTTGGGACTGTGTCCTTGCAGTTTGCTTCACTAAAGGTGGGGGACAGCATCTGTTTCCTAACTCTGTTGTGGGCATCATGGGTGGGTCCATTGTTCACACAACGCCTGGGTTTGGACATGTGATCTGCGTGTTGCTTTGATATGCGGTCCACTTGCTGAGCTGAGCCACCACATGTGCCTGGGGTATGTGGCACACGCCCATGCAGCGGGTGGGAACAATGTTTGGGCCCCAGGAGTGTGCAGATTACGTGTGTCACACATACATAGCCAGCTATCCACTGTCCAGGGCTCATCCTCATTCATGTGGAGCAGGACAGTCATGCCTACTCCAGGCCATGCAATGCACTCTGTACTCCCACTCCCGTGTATCAGCTGACACATTGTGCACAGTGATTTGACCCCTCAGGTGTCTGCCTCTGTGTCAGTGTGCTGTGGATTAGTTGCCAGGACTGCTGGGGTGTTTCTTGGTAGGGGCTCAGCATGCCCCTGGAGATGTGACCATAGGAGACGATACTTGTGTGTCACATAGGTGTTTGATCAGCTGCCCGTGCAGACTGGGGTATGCGAATGTGAAGTTCAGGCAGCTGTTCCCCATTCACAGCAGATTGTGAGGGGCTCAGGTTCAGAGGGTAGTGTCACAGGTCTCCCATATGTCCAATAGGTGTGACCTGGACAGATGAGGGTTAAGATGATGTGTTGTGTGGGGGATGTACATGTGCACTTGTGCTGCTCCAGGACTTGCATTCCCCATGACCTACTATTGTGACACAGTGCATAGTGTTGTTGTATGGCTGCCAAGTCATACATCACTGAGACAGTGATGTATGACTTAACAGTCATGCCTCTGCCATGGCATGTGTCAACTTATTTGTGGTCCTGCAGGGGAGTGACATGTGCTACATGCACACCATAGTGGCGCTGGCTATCAGGACATGGGTGCATCATGGTGTCTGTCGCTGGTATGCATCACATGCATTTCCTATTTGACTCTGGGCATCCTTTTCATCCGGAAACCTGTACTCACTCAGTGGCAAGAGCTGTGATGTGTCCACACCGTGTCCTCTGCACTGTCCAACTACTGTGTACTTGGTGCATGTGTCCACACTGGGGTGTTGCAATCCAACAGACACCAGACAGATGGGTGCAAGGCCATGTGGGATGTGAGTGCCATGCTTGGCATCAGACTGACAATTGGCTTCTCCTGTTCAGTTAGGGCACTTTTAGCAATGTACAACTAATGATGCCAGGGCTTGCTCTGTGATGTGCTGTGCTCACAGTGGTGTGTGCGTTTGGTGCAGGTGACTGATGTCTGTCTGTTTCCCCATTGTTTGCAGATACATCCACGGCCACGGAAGGGGACAGCTCCACGGACCAGGAGGAGCCAGAGAGCCAGACTGGGTCAGCAGCCGAGGAGTGGTCGGAGGGACCCAGTGGCACGGAGGGCGAGGGGAGCCACACCGAGGAATCCTCAGCACCATCCACCTCAGCTGAGGACCAGAGCAACTCGGAGGATGACTCCCTTGTGGAGGCGGGTGTCAGCAGCCACCACACCCCAGCTAGTGTTGCTGTCCCCGCCACCACCAGCACCACCACCGCCCTCCCATCGGCTCCCATTCCCAAGGTCCGTGGAGGCTCCCATGTTCGGGAGCGTGTCTCCTTTGGCCCAGGCACCGCACCCCTGCCCCTGTGTCCCCTGCTGCCCTGAGTGAGGAGTCTGTGTACCTCCTTCGCCAGCTCCATGTAGGGCAGACAGCCATGCTGAGTGTCCTCCATGCGCACACCGCACTGTTGACTCAGCTGGTGTCGTTCATGGAGGGCATCTCATCGGGCATGTCTGACCTACAGAGGGGCAACAGGTCCATGGACTCCTCCCTGACGGCAGCAGTGTCCCTCCTCAGACAGTCCCTCACCCCTCCTGCCTCTGCTCCATCCACACTCCCCAGCACCTTGCCCGTCCCAAGCACACACACACCGGCACAGGCACACACCAGCACACACACATCCAGCACACAGACACACACGCCACAAACTAAACGCACACGCACGCACAGTCAGGGGACTGAAACCAGACTCACAGGGGATGGGGCCCTGGTACACACACACGCATCCACGGGCACTGCACAGTCCTCAGTTGCCTCTCCCTCCAAAGCACCCTCCCTGCCTCCCTGCCTCACCTGCAACCCCAAAGACCCAGCGCCTCTTCCTCAGTGACCTCGGCCTCTTCCCTCCGATCCAGCTGCCCCAGCATCCAGGGGGAAGAGGAAGCCCCCCACACGGAGCAGAGTGCCCTCGCCCCCGGACACCCTCCCCCAGGCGCAGACAGACTGAGGCCCCCACCCGCAAGTCCCCCCGGAGTGGTAAGAGCAAGACCCCGCCGCCGCCCTGCAGCTCAAGCACCAGGTCACCTTCCTCCATCCCTCAGGCCCCCACTCCACAGGTGCCCCCGCCACACCCTGCCCCAGGTTCCCCCACCCACAGATATACCATCCCCAAGAGGCTCCGGCCTTCTCCCCTGCCACTTGCTCTCCCGGCACCACACCCCCGCTGCGCTTGTCTGTGCCACTGATGTGGTGAGGGTGTCCTCCCCTCTGTCCAGCCCACCTTGCCTGTTCCCCATTCTCCTCCCCTGGTGGTAGGCACTGCAGTGGAGTCCACTACCACCCTGTCTGACTTGGGCACTGCAGTGGCGGACCTGTCCACTCCATCTGCAGGGTCCACTGCAGTCGTGCCAGCACCCACAACATCTGAGCCATGCCCCCCAGTTGTGCCGGCACACACCATGTCAGACACCTCCACTGCAGTTGTCAGTGGCTCTCCAGCACCCACCACCCCTTCCCTGCTTCCTCCTGGTGAGCCCTGATCCTGTCCCTGCGGTGCCTGGCCTACCCCCCGGTTGCCCCTCCTAGTGGATTGTCCCAGGTTTTGTGCAGGCATGTGTAGGGTGGCATCTGCCACTGTCACCCACTTGTGACTTTGTTGATGGACTGGCCATTGGCCTTTGTTTATGTTCTACCGGACTTCTACTTTTAATGCCACATATGCTGAATAAAGCAACTTTCTGTTCTCTAGTGCTTTTGCTTCTGATGTACATGATGTTGATGATGCTAACAATGCCCTTGCTGCAGTGATGGTGATATTTGGTCTCATGATAATGAAGTGTTACTGTGCAGGAACCCATGTGGTCCAGGGGTATGTGTCCTATCCTGTGGTGTATCCATGTCATCCATAGCAGCATCTGAGGGTGTCATGTGTTCAGTATTTGGCAATGAGATTTCCTACTTAGATTGGCAACTTCACATCTGTGGCTTCCACCCCTGCACATCTGTTGTGCCTGCCATTGTTCTATTCGTCTACTTCCCTGACCGTGTGGCCATCTCCAGTGAACATGCAGGTTTGGGCATCAATGGGGAAGGACTCATCTGTGTTGTCAGTGCAACATTGCTATACAAGTGTGTTGGATCTGTGCTGATGATTCCGTTGGCACTTCCATGACCAGGCTGATGGGACGGGAGCCCTCATTTGTTGCTAATTGTTGATTGTGTGTCCCATTGCTGCCATGGTATGGTATCTGTTCGCCTCACATCTGCAGTCTCCACAGGGTATCTGCATGTGTGTGCCCATTGGTGCAAATATGTGGGTCTGCATTCGGATGGTCACTTCTGTCATTGTGTCATTGATGATTGTTGACGGTGTCAGCCCCCATGGGTGTTGTTTGTCTGCACATGGCCAAAGTTATGTCTTATTTGCACTGCAGGATTTGGCTCCCCAATTTATGTTGCAATGGGACACATACACTACTTTGCCACTGATGTGTTTGTTGTTCTGTGACCAGGAATCATCCATGCAGTTTGGCAGTTGCACCTCTTACTTTGTCAACACTTGCCTTTTGGTCACTGTGATGATGGGGGTTTGGACCCCATTGCCACAATGTTCAAAATGTGCTGCAGCTATGGACCCCACACTTGCCTTTTGGTCACTGTGATGATGGGGGTTTGGACCCCATTGCCACAATGTTCAAGTTGTGCTGCAGCTATGGACCCCACACTTGCCTTTTGGTCACTGTGATGATGGGGGTTTGGACCCCATTGCCACAATGTTCAAAATGTGCTGCAGCTATGGACCCCACACTTGCCTTTTGGTCACTGTGATGATGGGGTTTGGACCCCATTGCCACAATGTTCAAGTTGTGCTGCAGCTATGGACCCCACACTTGCCTTTTGGTCACTGTGATGATGGGGGTTTGGACCCCATTGCCACAATGTTCAAAATGTGCTGCAGCTATGGACCCCACACTTGCCTTTAGGTCACTGTGATGATGGGGGTTTGGACCCCATTGCCACAATGGTCATGGCCTGCTTATGTTGTGTGTGCCACACACATATTTGTGTGGCACATGTGCTAGGGGGTCACATTGTATGTTAGAAGTCATGTTCGGTGTTGTAGGCATTTGACACAGTCTACACACGCTTGTCATGGTGTTGGGGGATGTCTTCTTCTTGCATTCCCTAGGTTGTGGTGTGCTGGTTGTGTCATGCATTGTCCATCCTATGGGTGGGGGTGGTAGTGGTGGTAGGCATCCAGCCCCCCTGGGTGAGGGTGGTAGTAGTGGTGGGCATCCTGCCCCCTGGCTAAGGGTGGTAGTAGTGGTAGGCATCCTGCCCCCTGGCTAAGGGTGGTAGTAGTGGTAGGCATCCTGCCCCCCTGGGTGAGGGTGGTAGTAGTGGTGGGCATCCTGCCCCCTGGCTAAGGGTGGTAGTAGTGGTAGGCATCCTGCCCCCCTGGGTGAGGGTGGTAGTAGTGGTGGGCATCCTGCCCCCTGGGTGAGGGTGGTAGTAGTGGTAGGCATCCAGCCCCCCTGGGTGAGGGTGGTAGTAGTGGTAGGCATCCTGCCCCCTGGCTAAGGGTGGTAGTAGTGGTAGGCATCCAGCCCCCCTGGGTGAGGGTGGCAGTAGTGGTGGGCATCCTGCCCCCTGGCTAAGGGTGGTAGTAGTGGTAGGCATCCTGCCCCCCTGGCTGAGGGTGGTAGTAGTGGTGGGCATTCTGCCCCCCTGGGTGAGGGTGGTAGTAGTGGTAGGCATCCTGCCCCCCTGGCTGAGGGTGGTAGTAGTGGTAAGCATCCTGCCCCCTGGGTGAGGGTGGTAGTAGTGGTAGGCATCCTGCCCCCCTGGCTGAGGGTGGTAGTAGTGGTAGGCATCCTGCCCCCTGGCTAAGGGTGGTAGTAGTGGTAGGCATCCTGCCCCCCTGGGTGAGGGTGGTAGTAGTGGTAGGCATCCTGCCCCCCTGGGTGAGGGTGGTAGTGGTGGTAGGCATCCTGCCCCCTGGCTAAGGGTGGTAGTAGTGGTAGGCATCCTGCCTCCCTGGGTGAGGGTGGTAGTAGTGGTGGGCATCCTGCCCCCCTGGGTGAGGGTGGTAGTAGTGGTAGGCATCCAGCCCCCCTGGGTGAGGGTGGTAGTAGTGGTGGGCATCCTGCCCCCTGGCTAAGGGTGGTAGTAGTGGTAGGCATCCAGCCCCCCTGGGTGAGGGTGGTAGTAGTGGTGGGCATCCTGCCCCCTGGCTAAGGGTGGTAGTAGTGGTAGGCATCCTGCCCCCCTGGCTGAGGGTGGTAGTAGTGGTGGGCATCCTGCCCCCCTGGGTGAGGGTGGTAGTAGTGGTAGGCATCCTGCCCCCCTGGCTGAGGGTGGTAGTAGTGGTAAGCATCCTGCCCCCTGGGTGAGGGTGGTAGTAGTGGTAGGCATCCTGCCCCCCTGGCTGAGGGTGGTAGTAGTGGTAGGCATCCTGCCCCCTGGCTAAGGGTGGTAGTAGTGGTAGGCATCCTGCCCCCTGGGTGAGGGTGGTAGTAGTGGTAAGCATCCTGCCCCCTGGCTAAGGGTGGCAGTAGTGGTAGGCATCCTGGCCCCCTGGCTGAGGGTGGTAGTAGTGGTGGGCATCCTGCCCCCCTGGGTGAGGGTGGTAGTAGTGGTAGGCATCCTGCCCCCCTGGCTGAGGGTGGTAGTAGTGGTAAGCATCCTGCCCCCTGGCTAAGGGTGGTAGTAGTGGTAGGCATCCTGCCCCCTGGCTGAGGGTGGTAGTAGTGGTGGGCATCCTGCCCCCCTGGGTGAGGGTGGTAGTAGTGGTAGGCATCCTGCCCCCCTGGCTGAGGGTGGTAGTAGTGGTAAGCATCCTGCCCCCTGGCTAAGGGTGGTAGTAGTGGTAGGCATCCTGCCCCCCTGGGTGAGGGTGGTACTAGTGGTAGGCATCCTGCCCCCCTGGGTGAGGGTGGTAGTAGTGGTGGGCATCCTGCCCCCCTGGCTGAGGGTGGTAGTAGTGGTAGGCATCCTGCCCCCTGGCTAAGGGTGGTAGTAGTGGTAGGCATCCTGCCCCCCTGGGTGAGGGTGGTACTAGTGGTAAGCATCCTGCCCCCCTGGGTAAGGGTGGTGGTGGTGGTAGGCATCATGCCACCCCTGGGTAGGGGTGGTGGTGCGCATTCAGGCCCCTGTGTGCATATGTGGCATTGGTGATGGGCATCCCGCCCCTATGGTGCTGCTGTTGCTGGTGTAAGTATATTCTGCATCCCTGTGTGTGTGTGTGATGTGTCGTGTACGTGTTGTATGTGTTTTGTGGTTGGTGTCTGGCTTACCTTCTGCGCCGTACGCGTCCGTGCCTGTTCCGGTAGTAAATGTAGGATATTGGTATGATCGGGACGAAGGGATTCATGGTTGGTTCGTGTCGTTCGTCCTTCTCGTTGCTTCGCGTCGTCCTCGCCACTTCGCCTCGTCCTCGTCGCTCGCCTCGTCCTCGTCGCTTCGCGTCGTCCCTCGCCGCTGCCGTGTTCGCCTCGGAGCAGTGGATCGTGTTGTGGCGCGAATCGGAGCTTATGTGCGCTCTCCCGGATGCTTTGACGTGCCGTGCGTAGCGACGGGTTCGGCGCGTACGGAAAGCGCATCGCACTTGTCCGGCCGGACGGGGCTGCATTTTTCCTTCCGTGCGACTCGATTCGGCGTTTCCGGATTCGCCCGGTCGGAGAACAGGACCTGGTTTGGGTGAGTACGGCTCGGCCGGATTCTTTGCTGTTGTGCGCATCGTACTTGCTCGCTCGGTGTGCTGTACGGATCGGTCGGGAAACAGGCTTTCGCATGGCTTTTTTCCCGACCGAATGGTATTGGGTGCGCCTCCGACCGAGATCGGAATCGGCCCCAAAGTGTCACAGAAGCCACCACTCAAGGCATCCACATGAAATACATAAGGATACTACAATCATGGATATGTGATGCTTTTTCTGGGAGAAAAACATAGTTCACAAACACCTACTGCATGGGGCTTGGTTATATGGTATACAGAAACTGTTGTATCACTTGCGCGTAGAGCATGCTTTGCCCACTTTCATTTCCTAAACAGGAAATCCCACAGAATCAGGCAGCTATTACGTGGTAAAGATGGGATCCCTCACTCTCTTGCAGACACATGTTATGAATTTCAAACATGTAAATAATTCCATCTCAAGAATTCTCAATAATTGGCTCCCTTTCAGTCATGCATGTTTTCATCAGAAATTATTATCATTAACACTTGAATTACTTTTTGTTGTTTCATCATTAATAATGATGTAAGTGCCTTCTGTTTGCTTCTTTCTATCAGTCTATCTGCACATGCCTGGGGTCCACAAAAGTATGGACATAGCCTTAAATTATTTTTCCAATTGCTTCTCAGAATTTGTTGAGAGACTGCACATGGTCGAGTGAGATCACATGGGAGTGGTGGTATCGAAGACACTTTTCTGCAGGTGGTGTCCAAGACTCTTCTCTGCAGTGCAGTTAAGAAATAGCATATTATAGTGTGAGATCATGTTTCACGAACAGACTGCACAATGTTGAGTGATATCATAATCATAACTCTTCAAGAGAGTGTTTTCCAGGACAGGCCCAAAGAAACTCTATACAAGGTAAAATCGCAACAGGAGAGATTGGTTCATTAAACAGACTGAGGCATGGTGTGAAACAGAATAAGATCACAACTGAAGAAGAGACCACTCCCTAGGACATGCTCAGAGATAGCACAGTACAGAGTGAAATCATAACCTAGCGATTACTCCCTGGGTCAATCTAAGAGAGAGTGAAATTGCATACATTGCTGCAGAGGACTCTTCAAGGGGCCGTACAGTAATGATCACAACACCCTTCGGGCCACTCTTGTCTTTTCATCCAAAAGTGCTAGGCGTTTTAGCCTTTTTTTAAGACTGTTTCAACGTCATAACTTTACAGCATAAGAACTACATTCTGATATTCTTTTTTGTATTTTCAATAAATTGTCACTCACATTGTCACGCATTAAGCACTGAAATGTCACACATGAGCACCTAGGCCAGTAAGCATAGAAACATCACACATAAGCACCCAGGCAACCA
This sequence comes from Calotriton arnoldi, assembly GCA_963921515.1. Taxonomy (NCBI): domain Eukaryota; kingdom Metazoa; phylum Chordata; class Amphibia; order Caudata; family Salamandridae; genus Calotriton; species Calotriton arnoldi. The sequence goes on from CAWUFW010012049.1 coordinate 145,892, forward strand.
GAAAGCATGGAAATGTCATATAAGGCAATCAAGCCAGAAGCATGAAAATTTCACACAAAGGCCAGTGGCACTGGAACACTTTTCAGAGTGTGGGTGCTGCCATCAATGTTACATCACTGAAGTCATGGGATTGTGAAAAATTCAAGAATCGCACGAAGAACAAGGGTAGCAAATGAGCTTTGCCTATTCCGGGACATATAAAATGTAAAAGTATATGCCAAACCATTTAAATACACTGCACTCTGTATACTGCACCCTGCCTTATGGATAACCCTGGGCGGAGACCTCCGCTCCGCCCGCGGAGTGTGCGGAGAACGCGGAGAAGGCAAATCTCCGCACACTCCGCGGACAGAGCAGAGTTGGCCAGCCCCTGCCTCCACTCCCACTATTACAAGTATGTAAACATTAAGTAAAAATAAATTTCAAACCACTTACCTACGTACTGCTGTGTCCCCAGGCTGCAGTCCTCATCTTCCTCGCCGTATGGGTAATTCTGGTGAAAACTGCGCATGCGCGCGCGCCCGCGCATAGGCATTTCTTGCAATATATGAGTTACATTTTTAGTAGTTATCAATTTTATTTTAATAAAATTTTGCGTTTTTGGGTTGTGAGATTATAGGGCAATAGGGTGGGAAGTAATTTAATTATAATCAATTAATGATTATGTTTTATTTAGTAACATTTATTTAATTGAGATTTTATAGTGTTAATTGTGTTTTTATTTTTTTGGGGTACATTTTATGTGTGGGTTGTGGGGTTTATAGGGGTATAAAGTGGGAAGCAATTTATTTTTTATTAATTAATCATTCAATCAATCAATCAATTAGGGGGTTTAAAGCACGCTACTCACCCGTGATGGTCTCAAAGCACTGGGGGGTTACAGCTCCAGTTCAGCCAAAGAGGCAGGTCTTGAGGCTCCTCCTGAAGGTGTGCAGAGTGAGGGAGCGTCTGATGTTGACATTAACAAACAAAGTCTTATGACTTTCAATAACTTCACCTTAGTCTTGCCAGTTAAAGTTTTATTTAAAGTATGTTAACAGTGGAAGCACAACCACACAGAGCTCTGTGACTTATAATAACCTTCTCTCACTTCTGTTGGGAAGGACTTAAATAAAGTGGTTGGTGTGCATCGTAAATGAATGCACATGCATCTTATAAAAAAATGCATGCCTCGAACTAGATGGGCTTACAAATTCAGTTGCTAGTAATTTTTAATTTTTAATTTAGAGTTTTCAAAGAAATGTAAACCCAGTGTGGCTTTGTTGTAAACAATCAATCAATCAATCAATCAATTAATTGGTTGTTAATTAATATTATTTAATTAATTGGTAATTAATTTATGGTAATTGTGTAATTTTATGTAGGTGTAGGTTGTAGGGTTTATAGGGGTTAAGGGAGGCAAGTAATTTATTTTTAATTAATTAATAATTAGTTGTTAATTAATATTAATTAATTAATGGAAATGAAATATGGAAATTGTGTAGTTAATTTTAGGTGCGGGTTGTGGAGCTTATAGGTGTAAAGGGTGGGAAGTAATGTATGTTTAATTAATTAATAATTAGTTGATAATTAATATTAATTCATTAATTGATAATTAATTAGGGTAATTTAAAAAAAAAATTGTTTGTGGGTTTTGGTTTTATAGAGGTAAAGGGTTTGTTAAATACCATTAGTTTTTTAATTGAAAATAACTTTTCATTGTTTAATTAATATTTTTACTGCTTAATTTTAGATGTGGGTTGTGGTGATTATAGGGGGTAAAGGGTGGGAAGTTCATTAATTTTTATGTGTTTTAATTTGTTTTTTAATTAATAATATTTTTTTATTGATAATTAATTATGTAAATAATAGAAGTACATTTTTTTTTATTTAGATGTGGGTTGTGAATTGTGTGGTGTTATAGGGTAGGAAGTAAATAAACTAAATGTATGTAATAATTAATGTTTTTGTTTATAAATACTTTCTAACTAAAAATATTTATTTGTTTGAACATTATTTTTTATGTTTATTTAATATAATATTTGTAGGTATTTGTGATATGTATGTAACATTATAATATGTTTTTATTTTTTTACATTTTTAATATTAAATATATTTGTATTTTAATTTTTAACATATTTATATATTTGTTGTATTTATTTTGTTTTTTAAATATTTTCTTTTAGTTGTTGATATTTTGTTTGTTATTAATTTTGAACTGACTGGAGTGAGAATAGTAATTTCTACCCCTCCGCAATCCAACACTTTCCCTATTGTTGCACTGACTGGAGTGGGAATAGTAAATTATAACCCTCCGCTATCCAACACTGTCCCTACTGTTACACTCACTGGAGTGGGAATAGTCATTTTTACCCATCCGCTATCCAACACTTTCCCTACTGTTGCACTGACTGGAATGGGAATAGTAATTTTTACCCCTCTGCTAACCAACACTTTCCCTATTGTTGCACTAATTGGAGTGGGAATAGTAATTTTTACCCCTCCGCTATCCAACACTTTACCTACTGTTGCACTGACTGGAGTGGGAATAGTACATTTTACCCCTCCGCTATCCAACACTTTCCCTACTGTTGCACTGACTGGAGTGGGAATAGTACATTTTATTCCTCAGCTATCCAACACTTTCCCTACTGTTGCACTCACTGGAGTGAGAATAGTAATTTTTACCCCTCCGCTATCCAACACTTTCCCTATTGTTGCACTCATTGGAGTGGGAATAGTAATTTTTACCCCTCCGCTATCCAACACTTTACCTACTGTTGCACTGACTGGAGTGGAAAATTTAAGTGTAAAGGTTTTTAAATAGTTTAATGATTTAATTTATAATAGAATGCTTTTTTAATAGAATTTATGTTGTTGGTATATGTATATATATATATTTATTTGTTAAATTTTTATATAATTTTTAAATTATAAAATAAATTAAAATTAATAGTTTATTAATTGTTTTAAAGTAAATATATAGATATTAATTATTATATGTGTGTTTAACTTTTTTAATTAAGTTTATTTGTTGTATTTGTTAATATGTATATTAAATCTAATTTATTTTTTTTAATTAATTTTATTTAATATATTTACTATTTAGTATTTTATTTTATATATATATAAAAATCTATATTTTGTACAACTATATTTATGACATCGATATTTTTTGGATATTTTTGTACTTACCATTATAAATATAGTTTGTTGATATTTTTGACATCGATATTTATAACTCGATATTGTGGTATGGGGATATTTTAGGTGTCGATATTGTGTCAGTGCACCATTGCCCGATGCCCGGCATCATCAATCCAGCCCTGGTTTTCATGGAGCATAGTGTTTCAAGTTCAATTGGCATGCAAAATGCACAAAGACAGCCTATGTTTGTAAAGGAGGGCAATAGAAAATAATCAGTGTGCCTTGTTGCATATATCTTTTGTTAGCTGAACTCTAGAGCCTTATGTGCAAAACACTGGTTGAAAAAGTCCGTTAGCAAATCGTGACCAATATTTTTGCGACCAGTGTTGTATTAATCGATCGGTTTGCAAAATTCCCATTTAGAGTGTTTATAAAATCCAGCCTACCTCATGAATATTAATGAAGTAAGTTGAAAATTGTGAGTTACTCCTTTTGAATGCCATCACAGAGATGAAGATCTGCTGGGGTTATCAGATCACCATGTATTATATCGCCTTCACATAAAGTAAACTTTTCTTTTTTTTTAAATGCAGCCCATTTTCCTTGAAGGAATCTGGGTTTTAAAAAAGTATATACTTTTTAAAAACTTTGACCTTCATGTATCATGCCATTTAACAGTTGGTAAGGCTCCAATTTGTAAAATCAGAGCCTTTCCGATTGCAAAATGGCATTTTTAAATTCACCAAACCCAAAAAGGGATTCAGTAATTCGTTACAGAATCTTACCGATTCGCTAATTGGGTTTGGGAATAGATACTGAATCGTTATTTGGAAGGGGGGTGTTAAGGGTGTCCCTTCCAAATACTGATTATTTTAGGGATGTATTAATGTTTTGCAACCGAAATCCAGTCACAAAACATTAATACTTTACCACTTCCTCAAAGAAGGTGGTAAGCCATTCTCAAATGGGAAGGGGACCCCTTCCCTTTGTGAATGCTCACAATTTTTTTTTTTTATGAGCAGGCAGTGGTCCATGAGACTACTGCCTGCTCAGAAAAAAGGTCTGTGTAATTTTTCTTTTTCTATTTTAAATGCATCCTGTTTTCCTTTAAGGAAAATGGACTGCATTTTAAAAGAAAAGAAATGTCTTTATTTAAAAGCTATCACAGACATGGTGGTCTCCTGAACCCATCAGGCCACCATCCCTGTGCTGGCTGCAACTCCTAATAGGTCGCAAACTGCGATCTACCTCATTAATATTCATGAGGTAGGTCAATTTGAGACCAACTAGGAGTTGCTATTTGGAAATAAAAATGTTCATACATTAGGAACACCGATTTCCTAATTACGATTCGGACATAATTGCAATTAGGAAATCGATATTCCTAATGTTGGTACATCCGGCCCTTTGTTTGAGAGTTGGCAGCTGTCCCCTGCACCACTGCTTACTCCTCAATTTTTAATTTTTTAATTCACAAAGGGGAAGGAGTGCCATGGTGACCCCTTGACTTTTGGCAATGTATTTATGACGTCAACTCAGGGATCAATAACTTTTTTATATTTTGAGAGTCAATTATGGTAAAAAAAAAAACATTGAAATATCATATACCAGTTTGCAATATGGAAAGGATGCCTACATCATGCATCTTCCAAATATAATATGTTTCCATTTGCAATACCATTTTAGGAGTACACAAACATTTACAGCTCCCTATAATGGGATTGGTACATAAAAAACCCTATATTGCTGCCACAAATGCACATTTTGTGCGAATGGCAGCATTTCCAGTCAAAAAATAGGTGTGTACATCAGGCCCTCTATTCCCAATGTCTTCATTCTGCAAAGGAAAATGCTGTTGTAGCTCGAGGGCAATCAGCATCACATCATTCCACTCACTCATACCAGTATAGCTGGCATCGAAAAATACGCACATAAGACAACTACCTTATCTTTACCTTTCATTGATGAAGGCAAATATCCTCTTGTAAGGCATGCATCCCAAATCTCCATGACAGTTTGCACATGTGACTTGTTCATTGGGCTCTTCTAGGTTATCATATAGAAGTGGGGCACATTAATATTGTAGGTTGCGGGTCCCACATCGACAATTCCTCTGGAAGCAGTTGTAATTTGTAGGCTTCTAAAACTCAAGGACCCATATTCATAAGATGAGTATGCATTTTGGAACAACATGGGAGAGCGATTTGAAATAACCTAGGACACAAAAATGCATCCCTATTACAGCATGAGTGATTATTTGCACAGGAAAGTCTTTGTCTTCAGAAACACGTACCCTTTTAATGTGATCATGCAATAGGCCTATTGATAGTTCAGGGAAGAGACATATGCCTTTAGGGACCCACCATGGACCCAGACAATCTTACCAATGACCAGCCTCTCACTTACCTCCTTTTTCCTGGGCGTAGTTCACGTAGTAGTGCTACGCGTAGCAACGCGAAGTGCACTTCGCACTACGCGAGCTACGCGTAGCACTACGCGAACTGCGTAGTGCGGTAGGAAATGCTGTTCGCAATGATTGCACAGTGCCGGATGCTTGTCCGCACTGTGCAATCATTGCAAACGGCATCTTGCACAGTGCAAGCGGTCATTTTCTGCCGCTCAAGTAGATTTGTACTCGAGCAGCAGATTTCTCAACGCGGACTGGTAGTTTCTCATCGCGAGCGGTCGCGAGCATACGCGACCACTGGCAATGAGAAACCTGACTTCCCCGCGTTGAGAATCTCGCAGGGAGGTTTATTTTCCACGCTCGCGATCGGCAACTTGATGTTGCTGATCGCGAACGAGGAAAAAGTCTCGCCGGGATGTCATTTTGCTTGCTCGCGGTCGCCAACTTGACGCTGAGGACCGCGAGCAAGCAAAAAATGCCTGCGACGCGTTTTTGCACTGTGCTACGTGCAATTCGCGTAGCGCGTAGTTGCGCAAACTACGCAAGCGTAGCGTAGTTTTCCGCCCAGGCCTAAAAAAAATCATCCAACTATAGGAGTGGATTGCAAAAAACAAACTCCTACAGATCTATAAATCAGGTTTCAAATGACTTTTAAACAAATTGTCAATGATACGTGCTTCTTAGTGACAAAAATGACCCTGGAAACATGCAAGGATTTCTATGACCTAGTCCTGCAAAGCTACACCTCCTACTTAACCAACCACCACCAGCGTATCCAAATGGCAGCTAGATCTAAACACCCCATCTGCTGTAGGGTCATCAAAATATCCATCATTTTCCCCATCATCTTAGCACTAGATCGAGCATCTGGTCACACTACTGTACAACAAAAGCATCAAGATCTATCAGTTCACAGATTTAGAATATTTTCAGTGTGTGACATTCAGTGACTTACAATGTAACTAATTCAGAACTGGATGTCAAGTACCTACCTAGCACTCAACCCAACAAAGACAACATTCCTCCTCTTCTCCAACAGTGCCAATCAACATCCAGTACAAGCCTGAACAGCAGACATGAACCTTAACAGTTGACAACGCACACAGTGGGGCCGATTACGATCTCGTTGGGGAACTCGTCCGACCGAATCGGTTTCAGAATCGTTTCCGAATGAATCGGGTTCTGCGAGTCCGACCGACAGATTATGATGCTTCCCAACATCGTTCAGTCGGTTTCCCATTGACTTCAATGGGAGCCTGTGTTCTGGACGAGAACACAGGCTCCCATTGAATAAAGGGATGGTTGTGGAAAACCATGGACGCTGTGACGGGCACCCCATGGTGCCTGCCACACTGTGCATGGTTTAACAGAGGGGGTCCCATGGGTACCCACACGGGCCCCAACCGGAGACCTCAGGGTGAAAGGGGGCCTGCTACAGGGCCCCGAAGTCAGATTCTAACAGCCGTTTTGTGTCGTGCAAACTCAATCGGAACGGCTGTCAGAATCGGCCATCGTAATCGCTCGTTCGGAAACCGTGTCCATAGAGCTGTACAAATCGGCTCCTAATGACTCGGTCTGTCCGAATGCCGTTCAGAACCAATTTGGACAGCCTGAGTGGTTTCCTTGCATCGTAATCGGTCATCCGGAAAGGTGTCCGATTCGGTCGGAAACATAGGTTCCGAATCAGATTCACTGAATCCGAATCCTGTATGGAGCCTTTCCGGATGGCATTGTAATTGACCCCAGAGTCATCTGGATTCATCCATGACACTGACCTTACCTTCAAGGAACACATAGCTAAGAAAACAAAGTATGCTTGGTTCCAACTCACTCTCCTGATAAATGGGCATGCCCTTCCTATTAGAATACCAATGTTTAACAACTCAACAACTTCAAGCATTGATACTCTTAAACCCTGAACGAGGCAGTTTTCTGCTTCTTGTCCTTTATACTATAAAGCCTCAGAAATATGAGCCTATCATAACTAGTCAAGAAATAAACCATTGTGGGTACAAAAGTGCACTAGGAGCCACAACATTGTCAAACAGAAAACTGAAAGAACTAAAAAAAAGGGGGAAAAAGGAAGAAGGCTTTCTCATTCTACACACCTAGGACCTGGAACAACAGCCACACTTAAATCAGAACTACTCTTTAATTCTTTTAATTCAGGAAAGATGTGAAGACAATACCTTTACAGATCATTATCACCTCTCCCTTTAAGAAGCTACCTTTAGGACCTGGCCCTCTCTGCGGGCTGACCCTAAATTTGTGCTTTCCTTTGCTGAACCCACTTTTTTTCCATTCAGACTCTGCAAACTTTACTTCAGCTAACAAGTTGTAAAGTGCCTGCGTGCTCTCCCTTTTAAACATGGTAAAGTTTGTAAAGACCTGATTGGTTCATTTAATTTATTTATAATTCCCTATTATACGGTACTACATCTATCCAGGGCAGGAAAATTCAAAGCTTCTAGCGGGCTGCAGCACTCAATGTGCCACCCACTAAAGTAGCGTTCTAAAGCATGTCTCAGGATTGCCATTGCAGCCTGTAGTACTATTTTAAACTACAATTTCGACTTGAAAAGATAAACCTTTTGCCAGGCCTAAACCTTCCTTTTTAATAATTATGTGTCATGCCTAAGGTAAGCCTCAAAGGCTCATAGGGCAGGGTGCATGGTATTGATACAAATAGGACATGTGTACCTACGTTTTACATGTTCTGGAAGTGAAAAACTCACAAAGTCATTTTTCACTGTGGCAAGGATGGCCCTCCCTTAAACTAACACTGAGTTACCTTATTACATTTAATAAGTGACAACTTCAGTTTGAGAACTGGCAAAGAAATACGTCTTTAACTCATTTGAATTGTAATTTAAAATGATTTTTAATGGTAAAGTCGGATTTGTCATTACTGATTTGGAAATGCCACTTTAGGATGTTGGCATTTCTCAGCCTAAATAAAATGTACCTTTCGGCTAATGTCCAGGCTCACATGATTATTAATGGGTCTCCTCTGGGCTGAAGAGTACTCCTTCCAGATAGGGGGAAAAGGGCCTTGGGTGTGGGGAAGGGTGTTTCTCTCCTGAGCAGGATGGCATGGGTGGTTGTACTCAGCCCTTCTTGAGCTTTTAAGAGTCACTTGAGGGCTATACCCAGCCCCTTCCTGACTTCTGAAGATGCCTATGCTACACTTGCTCACACCTGGGTCTGACTGCCCTTTGTTATCCTAGACAGCTTGGAGCCAAACCCTGGAAGAACTGACCAGAACCAGTTTAGGGTTAGACAAAGGGGGTGTCCCCAACACACAGAACGGCACTGGAAATAAAAGAGGCACCCTCATAGCCTCTCATCAGAACACTCCTTGACTCATAAGAAGTATTGCCCTGCTGTCTGAAGCCTGCAGGAAGACTGTATCTGCTTGCCTTGAACCCAGGACCCTAGAAGGGACAACAAGGCTCATTTAGCTGATCTTCCTGTTAGAGCGACAGGGACACAAAAAGTTTCCAGAGACCTTTCCCTGCAATTGCCCACCAGACCATTTGGACCAGCTGGCCTCTGCTGGAGTGATTACTAGTTCTCAGGATATGACCCAGTTCGTGGGCCCCTGGCTGTTGTTACAGCGTCCTCCTCCAAACATGAAACTGCAAGAACTGGACTCCAGGTGAAAAACTAGAGGTTCTGGGTTCTTTGCATCTAAAAGATCTGTTCCCCAGTCTCCTCGCAAACATGAGCGGCTTCACTGAGGCCAACGTGGGACTTGCATCCAACTGCCGACATGACCTTCCCAGACACATACCCTGGAATTCACAGCCCTGAGCTCATCGCGATGACAATAACCCCCACATGTTTCCCACCAACGTGAAGTTCCAATCACCGACCAGCTCTTTGTGCTGACGATGGCTTCACTGTCAACGTGAAGCTCTGACCGAGGCCTGAGACTTCATCAACCCGCAAATTATTGTTGATGAGTGCTTCTCACATGAAATTGGACTAAGTTAGAAGGTAAACTTTCCACTGGGATGAACCTTGTCCCTGTATCTGACCCGGACTCCATCACAGTTATCCTTAACGTTTGACTTTGCCCCAGTCCAGCATGACCAAATATCCACTATTGTTGAGCTTAAGTGCTATTTCTACTGATTTGTTTTTTTAAATCATATCTCTGCTTCTAGTTATTGAATATTTGTCATTTTGGTGCCATTCTATTTATTAAAATGTACTCAGTTTTCTATATTGGCTTGAGATCGTTCTTGTGTTATGTTTTGTTTAATTACTGATTCATAAATACTGCATACACTGCCTCTAAGTTAAGCGTGGTTGCTTTTCCATGAACTCCCAGAGGGTTAAGCACAGGTTTATTTAGTGACTCTTGTGGTTCACCTTGACAAGGATTATGATCATTACTAGTTGGGTTCTCACCCCTCTCAACCAATTCTCCATTTTATTACACCACAGTTCCATGTTTTCTTGTTAATGTGCAGATAAATATCTTGGGCACTCACATTTTTATTCAGTGCTCCGTTGTTTTCTAACTAAATTTGAGTAAGGGTGGGCAGTAAACTCTTCTCCGCTGGCAGAGTTAACAGAGTATTTTTCACTCGTCACTCGGAGGGCAGAGTTTGTTAAAAAATTCCACTTACGCCACATAGCGGAGTTTACCAGCACCCAAAGTGGCCTCAGACTGCCCTAACAGGCATACTGCAAATGAAGGAGGCCTCTTTGATGTCCCTCCAATCAAACTAAAATTACCAGAAGCTTCTGGTACTGTGAGGTCCCCCCCACGTGACACCACAACAGAACAATAGGCCTCCACCATCTCTATTCCCACCCCCTCCTGTGGCCGAGGCTGAATATGGAATACACATCAGTGGCAACACTCCTGATTTAGGTCATAGACTTCCAATTTTAAATCTGAAAATGAAGTTATTTAAAGTATGTCTTACTTACAAATTCCTCCACTTCGCGGCATGCTACTGGGGAAATTAATGCCGCACCAAACGTTTTTGTTTCTGTAAACAATAACATTCCACTTAGGGGGGCGTGCAGAGCATATTGGGCTGAGTGGGTCAGTGTTTTCTTCTTGAGTCCCTCTTCAATGTCGCCGTTCTGTCCCTTGTCACTCTCTGAGGCTTTCTGAGGCTCAGTACCAGTAACGGATACACAGCGCTCTGGAGCGCTGCCTTCTCTGACTCAGTCCCGGGGCTCCTTTAGAAGTTGCTGCGGTACAGAGGGACATGCTGGAGATCAAGCAGGGGAGCAAAGCTGCGGGGACCAGAGGACGCGTGGAGAAGGACCAGCAAGCCACCGTAGGGCAAGGGGAGGCCACAGTGAGCCTGATGCACAGAGCCTCCATGCTCGTCACCATGCAGGGTGGCAACCTGCATAACTGGGGCATCTAAGAATTGCCAACTGAGCCCCAGCGAGGAGGTGAGCACTTGGGGTTGAGGCATGGCGAGGCCTTCATTCATGGCCGAGATTTCAGTGGGAGATACATGGAGAAGGGAGACGCAATGATCTCAGGATGTGCTGTGTAACTAGGACTGCGGCTCAGCGGAGAGAAGCGCACGTTGTGGTGCTTGCTCTACTACAGGCACGATATACCGTGCCAGGTGAGACTTTAAAAACTCTTCATTTTTCACTATGACCATGCACCTTAACAAGTCTCATTCTGCCCTGTCCTCTCCCTCCGCGTACATATGTTCTCTCTGCCTCAACAAGTTATGTTGTAATCTTCTCTTACTGGCTCAATCTGAACTTAGGGGTGGGCGAGTGAAGCAACTCCGCTTGCTCGAGGAACTATGCGGAATTCCACTGAGTTTTTATGCAACTCCACGGAATTTCTCGTTGTGCAACCCCGCAAGCTCTGCCCACCCCTGGTTTTGAGCTACATAAGTGTCCCTACATGCATTCAGTAGCTTACATGGTTGCTGTGGTGTCATGATGCAAGGGCCCCTTGATCAAGCCCTTTTACACCTCTCTCTGGACAGAGACACACAAACCCACTGGAATGTTGGTGCCCTGTGACTTTTTTCCTTGCCAGAGTTGGTCACCACAACACCACAAGAAAGACACACTAGTTGGACACAACTTTCCAAAATATTTCAAAAGCTTTCCAAGTAACAGCTAACTGCAGCAGTTGCCAATGCTTCTTTGCGATTTGAATGAAAAGTGGTGATTTATTATTTGCTTAATAATTTTTTATCCGAGGTATCCTCTGGTGTATTTTATTTGTTTTGGTGTCTAAAAATGTATAAACTTAAGAGCTATTTTTATATTCTGGTACTTCTAAATGCTTTGCACTTGTTCCATATACAAAGCCTGACTGCTCAGAACTCCAGTTACCCAGGGTTGAGCTAAGGTTTTGCAGAAGAGACTGATTGGACCAAAGACAGGTTTGTGAGTTTATTACACAGTGAGGTTGTACAACCACACCATCTAATAAACGTCTTTTATCACATTGGTGCCTGGCTGTGGGATCCAGAACTTGTGTTGTGCAGTACCTTATGCTTAGTAAACCTGAAACCACCAAAAATCCACAAAGTCAACACCTAGAAGTGTGCTCTTGTAATTTCTATCTGAGTGGCTAAGTTCATGAGTCTCCTAAGTACAATTTGAGAGAGTTTGCAAATGTTTAAAAAGGTTTTTTAAAAGTTTACAAAACATTTGTGGGAGTTTGCCAAAGTTTTTGTAAAGTTTCTGGAAACCACAAAAAGAATAGGAAACATGCAGCTAGACTTGGCCACCCTGTCCATTCCCAGAATCAATGAGTGTAAAGTCCTGTACAAGGACAGAAAGATCAGCTTTTGTGCCTCAGCAAAGAAAGAGGCTCTTGAGAGAGCCCTCACAGCCTGGAAAGAGGCCAACAGAGCCCAAACACTTTTGGAGATTGAGATAACCTCAGACAGTGGGGAAGAAGATGATGACAGTAGGATAATCAATGGCGAGGTTGAGGGGGTGACGAGATCCTGACCTCCTACATCCGCCAGAGGCTCCCCTCAATGTCTGGCATTGAGAGGAGCACAATGTCAGAGAGGGGGGCCAAGAGACCTTGAGGCTGAAGTGAGTCTCCTGAAGTTGGAGGAAAGGAGACTGGTTTGGGAGGAGAGGAGACTGGCCTTTGAAGAAGGAATAGTCATGCTGGGCTTGAAGTCCCAAGAAAATGGTGCCAGCAACACATACACTGAGGTAACTGCATGGGGTGCCTATTAGCCTAGATTGGCCAAAGGGATTGCGCCTAAATATGTCAAGTGGGATGAAATAGAAAATTGGCCGGCATCCATCTGGTAAAGGTTTAAGAATGAGAAGGGTTGGTGCCCCGCACTGGGGATACTTTCTGTGGGAACTGGTTTCAGTGATGGAAAGATATAGGCTCATGACACTAGAATCTTTTCACAGAGTCTTACACTAAGCAGCATTTATATGGCTATAGCAGAGATTTAGAAACACACATGGGGAAACAGACATAGGCAGACTTTGTGAATGCTTCAATAAAGTCACTGGATGGCTAAATTAAAGGTAACAAAGTGGATACCTATGAAGGGCTCTACAATTCGATGGTCAAAGAGCATATCCTTACAAATTTTCATCAGAGAAGTTACACCAGCATCTGGTAGATTTTAAGCTGTCTAGCCCTAGAGGCAAGATGGCTGATGAAACTGATGAATGGGTGTCGAAGAAGTCCCATGGAGGTGATCCTAAGAAAGGGGGTTAGGCCAAAAGTCAGGAAAAAGAAGTGAGCAAAGATAAAAAAGAAACAGACCCCTAAAGAGCCCCAGGAGATTGCCCAACGATGGGGGACCTGAAGCCCATCCCAGTCCAAAGGGAGGGGTTACCTGGGAAAGAATTATGACCCTTCAAATGCAGGGGTGCATTATGACTATCAGCAGCTAGAATACAGGAGGGGGTATTCTGTGTGCACCAAGAAGTCATCCACTGGTGACCAGCCCAAAGGCATTGCCAGTGTAGGGATGGGGATCGAAGTTGTCCGTGGGAGCTCCAGAGGGTACACTGAGGTCATCCTAATGTTAGTTGGTGGGGACAAAATTGAACACTTGGCTCACTGGCCTCCAAGCATGGAAAAGTACAGGCCAAACATTAATGGGATTGAAGTGAATGTTCTGAGGGATATAGGTGCCAGCATAACCATTGTCATGGCTAAACTGTTTTCCCTAGACCAGATATTCTCAATAAAGTGCACCAGTTAGTAAACTCTGACAATTATACAAAGTCACATCCCATATCTATGGTGGACTTTGATGGGGGGAGGGGTTACTGGTCTCACGAAGGTGGCTGTGTCCCCTGCCATTTCAGTAGAGTATTCGCTGGGAAATTACCTGGAAACATCTGCCTGGGTAGGTGTGTAAAGGAAGGCCCATGCAGCAATGTTGGGTCTCCCTGAGTGGTTATGTATATCAACTAGAGCACAGGCAGCCTTACAGGGAAGTCAAAGGACCCTGGAGCCTGGGAGAATGCCCCAGGTCCCTAAGGACAAGAGAAAAGGAAGGCAGTCTGGTCAGCCAGCTTCCCAGAGTCCACAGTCCTATATAGAGGCCAGCCCTGAGGGGAAGAGCCTGGTGTTTGAAGAGGAGGATGTTCACTTGACAGACTTGCCACAGCTGGCAGAGCTTCAGGGAGCAGAGGTTCCTCTGAGAGGATTTGAGCAAGGGACAGAAGATTTGCCCCACTCTTGAAGGCCTGAGGCAAATTGGTTGAAAGGCAAGCACAGTGGGGTGAGAATGGTGTCCACATGGTATACTGGGAGGAAGGGGTTCTGGACAGTGAGGCGAGGTACCACAGACCAGGGGCAACCAGGAGAGTGGAGGTCCCCCAACAGTACAGAGAATTCATTCTTAGCCTGGCCTATGACACACCCCTAACTGGACATCTGGGACAGGTCAAAACCTGGGAGACGGTCATTAAAAATATCTACTGGCCTCAGATGTCAGAAAGGGTAAATGAGTTCTGTCGCTCCTATGCCAGCTGTCAAATCAGTGCCAAGACATGTGACAAGTCAAAGGCTCCTCTAATGGCACTTCCTGTGGTGGGGACTCTCTTTAAGACAGTGTATATTGATATTGTTGGTCCCCTTACAAACTATCACTGGAAATATGTTCATCCTAGTGGTGGTAGACCATGCCAACAGGTATACAGAGGCAATTGCATGCAGGACAGCCACTGCTGCAGCAGTAGATAGAGCCCTACTTGGTAGGGTAGGTTTCTCTAAGGAAGTCATCTCGGATAGAGGCACCAACCTTATGTATGCCTATCTGAAAGCAAGGTGGGATGAGTGTGGTGTAACCTATAAATCCACCACCCCCTATCTTCCTCAAGGCAATGGTCTAGTTGAGAGGGTCAACAAGACCATGAAAGGCATGATAATGGATTTGCCAGAAAAAACGCAGAAGGAGATGGGATGTTCTCTACCATGCCTTCTGTTTGTCTATAGGGAGGTGCCCCAGAAAAGAGTGGGCTTCAGCCCCTTTGAACTTTTCATCAGTCACCCAACAAGAGGTTCCATGAGTTTAGTGAGAGATAGATGTGAGAGGCTCATCAAAGAGTCTATACAAGACAAAGCGGATTATGTGCTAGGCCTTGCTCCAGGATGGAAGAGTACATGAAATTAAACAAAAATGTGTTGGCAGCCAGACGTTTGCCAAGCACTGGTATAACCAGACGTCTTAAGAAAAAAGAGAGGTCCCCTGAAGCATACTAGTGACAGGCAGGAAAATCTGGGGGATATAGTGCAATAAAGTATACAAAAACTCTCCTGCCTGTATATTGCTTTAGTAGGCGGAATCTCTCGCCATTTAACATTGCTCGCTAGGAGTCCAGAAAAGCCAAGGAACAGCAATGACTATCGGAGCAGCTGAGATAAATGCACATATATTAAACAGAAATCGTACAATGAAAAAACAATATACATGTTATAATTTTTAGTTGTAAATATTAGGTATCAAAAAATGTAGATAGTGTGTAGTCACATCTATAGGAGCTTGTATGTAGATAAGTAAAGACAGAACATAAAAACCAGACACCAAGAATGAAAATATCCCACTCTCTTATCCAAACTTCCACACATTCTTCATTCATACAACATCAAATAAACACATTCTAAAAACAACGAAAAATATATAAAGGTCTGGAGAACCAGAACCCATACAGTGTTAAGGAGAGCCTAAGGTAGTAATGAATACTTCTGTAGAAATAGTAATGATGTAATAGATCTCGCTGTCTTGAGTTAGTGTTCTCTCCAGTCACTGATTGTGATGAATATTTCTGTAGGTATAGTCAATCTCAATGTCCTGAGCAAGTGCTCTCTCCAAGCACTTATTGGATTATTAACAAGCAATAACTATATACAGCGGTGCTGTCTTGATGGTCTCCAGGGCTTAGGCCGAAGCGCGTTTCGGTGATGACCCCGATGGTCAGGTTGCACCTTCTTCAGGGTGCTAAAAGCATAAGGTGATAAGAGGGTCTTGGTGTCAACAGTAGATAAATACTGAAATAGTAAAGAATTCAGGTCTTAGAGATGTTTCGTGCCTCCAAAACTAATTAGCGCTAAATTAGCTGACAATAAATGAAGTTAGAAAGAGGCATATAGTGCTTAATATCTGGAAAAAGGAAGAAGGGAGAAGAAAAGTAAGACTTGTGCAACTTAGACAAATGAGCTGTAGTGTGGGGAAATTGGATCTCAGATGGCAGTGTGTGACTCCGCTTACAGTCCCCAAGGTAAGTGAACAACATGGAGACATCAGGTGGATGGTACTGAGAAAGTGTAAGTGCTATATAGTAAAAGATCAGATCAGTAGACTCGTCCTCGGTAATGGGGACAAAACCTCCATGTGAGCCTGCGATAAGGCACAGGACGACCTGAGCGGTTGCAGAATCAAAATGAATACTTAACTGTCCAGAAAGGGGAACTAAACCCGTCAAGGTACAGATGCAGCAACATGCAACAGAAATAATTGGAAGTCCCATAGGGGTAGAGTCTTCCTGTGTTTACCTGATGAGAATTAATCTAGAATAAGATGACCAAAAAGTAAGCCCTATGTACCGCCAAAGGTAAGAGCTGATTGGGACTCACCAAATGGAAAAGTCCCGTACGGTTGAAACAAAATGAAGAGGAACTTCTTAACGATGCCCAACACTAGCGAAATAACAGGGTAGTTTGAAACTTACTGATAGTGGTAGGCAGGAATGACTTTCCAGATCCTACAGCACATCAATCTGCTGGTGGGGTCTCCGCAAACAGATAAATGCCTTCCAAACGGAATAAATGACATAAAATCCAGAAGTATTCAAACGTACTGACCGCAAAGGTGAAAGAACAAGAAAAGCAGACTACTGTGAATACAGGAGGCTCCATGAGAGAGTTGGGTCAGAAGATGATGGTTCTTCTCTTGGGGTGCCAAAGTCTTTAATGTATATGGTAAAAAAGCCATAGTGAAGAACATAGAGCCAGATGTATCAACATTGTATTTTGTGAGTCCTAATAGCAAATTTTACCGATTCGCTGTTATGGACTCGCAAAATGTAATGTATGTAGGTTTCGCAAATAAAATAGTGATTCCTACGCATTCCTTATTTGCGACTCGCAAATTGCGACTCGCAAATAAGGAATGGCTTCCCATTTATTACTATGGGCCTAGAGGCCCATAGGAATGATTGGGAATTGCATGCGCAATTTGCGAGTACCCAATAGGTACTCGCAAATTGCGCATGCAATTTCAAGGTGCAAGGGGCCAAAAGGACACCCTGTTGCACCCTGAAATATGCATGTGTGCACATGTGGCGCTCATACATACCCTAAGGGCATGTATGTACGTCACATGGCACCTAGAAAAATGCAAAAAGTGAATTTTTATAGGAATTTGCAAATTACCACCAACTTGAAGTTGGTGGTAATTTGCGATTCCTTAAAGTCAGGTCACAATATTTTTTGCTTCCAGCATTGCATTTAAGGAATCGCAAATTGCGATTCCCTAAATGCATTCACAAAATAGGTAATCGCAAAATTGCGATTCCCTATTTTATGAATGCCTTTGAGATGATACATCCCAAAAGGCTTTTTACTGTTCGCAAACGGGCCAATTCTGTGAATTGGCCCATTTGCGAAAGGTTAAATGCTAGATACATCTGGCCCATAATGGTTAAAAGGATAAATTGAAGATGCTTAAAACCAGCTAGATCACTTGGGAACTAGGTGGATAAGGAGAATATATTTCAGATAAGGGCCAAACTGTCATGTAAGGGAGCATGAACCAATGCCCAGAATATTCAAAGAAAGACGGGGCATCAGAAAATTGAAACATCGACCTCTCTATCGGGGACACAGATCAAATGGGAAGCATGGGAGGCCAGGAAACATGTGGCTAAATCAGAGTGTATGTTCCCAAGGGGTGATTTCATTAAGACCTCACTTTGCTGAATCCAAAAATGTAATCCAAAAGACCTCTCTTTTCTTGCGGTATGCGGTGTTATCCCTTACTATGAGGGGATGGATTTTTTCAAGAATAGTCCATTGAAGGTCTACATCTAGGGGACATTTTGAGAGCAAATGTTGGACCAGGTGAGCTGTAGTTCTTTGGTTACGGATATTAGATTTATGCTCACCTATTCTCGTTCTACATTCTCGTACGGTTTCATCCACATATCCCAATCCACATGGGCATAGGCTAAGATAGACTTTATCTGGAGTTCTCCAGTTGGACATGCCTCTCGGTTTAATGGTTTTTTCGCTGACAGTAATGGTATCGGACACAATAGCATTCTCACCAGCGTGGCAAGAGCCACATTTGTGGTTTTCTTTTACGGGTTGTGTCCTATAGATTGATCTTGAATGAACGTATCTCTGCCCTTAATTTTGGCGTTGACCAACAAATTGCTTAGGTTTTTAATGCATCTAAATGCATATGTTGGTCATGTCAGTGTGGTTTCTTCATTGTTAATGTTGAGAAGATGCCATTGAGAGTTGATGGTTTGTCTAATCTTATGGTCAAAGTTGGAATGTGGGGTGACACATACCAATTTATCTTCCTTCTATCTCTGTTTCGGCTCGAACATGCTGTTTCTTTCATAATATTTAGCCTTTTTATATGCATCTTGGACTATTTTCTTAGGCAGAGATACCCCCGCCGATGGAATCCTTGACCTCCGGTGTTCCTATGGTATCCAGAATGGGCTGTTCAGATAAAAAAAGAGATATGCAGTCATAGACACACTCAGAGCTCCTTATTCCATTCCACGCCTACGCCGAAGAATATCCAGATGCACTGGATTTGGACCTATTAGCTTTAATTTTTCATAGCTTAGTGTTCTGAATTCTAACAATAGTGGAGGACCCTGCTGGGCCTTCTTGTTTTTCAGAATTTCCGATATCTCTCCTTCGGCTCCTTTCTCCTAAAATTCAGTAACCTGAGGAGACCTGACTACCGAAGAAAAACTATTTAGTGTGACTTCATTGGTAGTCCCCTTACCCCATTCATATATAATTGAAAGATACCATTGTGCCCTGAAGAAGGTTTTGGCCCTTCAATTGGCCCTTACCGAAACGCGCGTCGGCACTAGGTCATGGTGCAACAGGAACATTTGTACCTTTCCTAAGGAATCAAGTACAAAGAAGACACCTCATTAATACATACATTAATGCAAAAATAACAGTGCGCTCCCTACTATAGCTAACTGCCTCGAGACAATGTATATATGAGACCTCTGGTATGGCCCTATGGACTGATGGAAATATTTTCCTCTATCTGAATTTGTTATAGCTATATGTGTCATTTCTGTCTTTATTCCTGTTGTCCACATTGATGTACCTATGAATTTTCACTTTAAGTGGTTTGAATATAGATGTGGGATGAGAGAGTTTGCTGATTGAGGTTTGAGTGATTGAGCATGAATGTTGTGGGGTGAAAGAGAGAATATTAAGGGGTAAAAAAAGTATAAAAGAAAAAGAAAAAAAGAAGAACTTTGATATATGTGTTTGGCACACTTACTATTATATTTACTATTTATTATATATTATATTTTTTATATGATATCTCAATGATCCAATAAATTATATAAGGACTAATAATATGATAAAATGTATATTTCTTTGAATTCTCCACTCCATGCCAGCTTTGGTTGAAACCATTAAAATATAGCGAGATATTTCCTTTCTTACATAAGCTGTTGGCAGGTGGCAATTTGTTCCCCCTTCTGGGTGGGTTCCTCCTTTCCTATTTCTTAAGGTAGCCTCTATCCAGAAGCTTAGGGGCCCATTACGATACCCGGCGTAAAAAAAACCGCCAGGCATGGAAGCGGCAAAAATCCGCCTGAACACCGACCACGCCATTATGAGTACACAAACCGAAAACCGCCATCGGCCATCGGCGGAAAAATCACACAAAATACCGCCCGCCATCGTCCGAGTCGGAGTCAAACCGCCCGCCACGGACGGAAACACGCACGACAACACAAAACCGCCCGCCCACACGGCCGACACACCGCACGTGAAATTACGATCGCACCGCCATGAGCGCGGAAAAACAACAAATATACCGCCCGCAAGCGCAAACAACGCCGATGAGAATCGACACGGCAGAAGCCATGGCGCCCACGTACCTGCACAGAAACCATCCGCACACAAAACCAATAGCACACAACATGGCCAACAAGTCCACACAGCAAGGCACACACAAATACACAAGCACAGTACACATCCCGAAAACACCCCCCGGACAAACAAAAAATACAAAGGCCAGAACCCCAGACACAACACACCTGAAAACAACAGACCATGAGGACACACCCACATAGGTGAGTACAAAAGCAGCACTCCCACAGACCACAACCCCTTGCCACATTGCAAACCAGAGAGGAGAGGAGAGGACACAGTGACACAGCAAGGACAGCAGCACACCACAGAAACGCACACATCACAACCACCACCACCACCACCACCAAACACCGGCACCACAAACCCCCTGCACATTACACAACACACACCGCACCAGCACCACAAACACCATGGCACCACAAAGAATGCCCAAGTTCACGCCCATGGAGCTGACGGTCATGGTCGACGAGATCATCAAGGTGCACCCACAAATCTATGGGAACATGGTCCAGCACACACCACTAGCCACCAGAAACAGAATGTGGAACCGGATCGTAGACCAGGTCAATGCAGTCGGGACCCTGCCCAGGAACAGAGTCGAGATAAACAAACGTTGGAATGACGTAAAGAGCCTGGTCAAGAAGAAGGAGGGCAAAAACAGAGAGCTGGCTGCCGTCACTGGCGGAGGGAATCCCGCGCTCTTTAAGACCTTCAAAGCGTGGGAGGAGAAGGTGCGAGTCGTAATACATCCGGAGATCCTCGCCGGATTAGCAGGGGGAGTGGAGGCTGGTAAGTACAAACCAATGTATACTAGCACACCGCTATGTACTCACATGCGCAACCACCATGCCACAGCTCCCAGGGACAAACACCCCCATGTCCAGCACACAATACACAACACATCACACGCACATGCAACAGACACTACCACACACAGCCCAAACCGAACAACTGTAAGATGCGTGGGGACATGTGTACACTAAGCCAGCCACGTAACCACCAACAGGTCCCCAAATATGCCAGAAGCGCCACAACGAGCACCCACCACACCCATGTGTCCGCCACAGCTGCACTAACCGACAAGTAACAGGTAAGTGGCAGGAACACAAAGTGCAGTGGGTGGGACGGTGGACAGCCCAAGTACAACACACACCAGGCCCCAGTCCCACAGCACAGCAAGGAGGAGCATCCCCCACACCCCACAGCCACGTGTCAGCCACCGCAGTGCACAACGACAGCCGAAAGGCAGACATCACGGTCCACAGCAATCGGTGTCAGTGGGTGTACAGCCACCCCCACGACCCACTACACCCCCCACCCCCACAGACCTGCAACATGGAGCACCCCCCGCTTAGAGCCATGTGGCATCCAGTACAGTGCACGCACGAACAACTTGCAGGTGGGAAACTGGACAGGGCTGGATTACTGGAGGCATGAGGAGCATAACACCACCAACACATGGGACATGTCACGTAGCAGACGAACACGCAGCACCGCCCACCGTCACGAACAAGTGAACAATGTGCACACGGACATGAACAACAGACTCACACCCCACATGACCCATCACATACATAGCAACACCCAAGGAGCCACGTCTGCATGCACAAGCCACACTGAATATAGTCCCACACGGCAGCCACTGTGCAACTCATCACACACAACCGAAACACCATTGAAGTCCTGTCCATGTAGCCCCCACTGCCTGTCAACCCCACACCCCACAACTACGCCTATGTAAGACAAACAACACTAGACGCAACAGAGCGGAACAACAGAAATGCACACGAACACCACTGAACCCATCAAACTCACAGACACACCATGCACATACAACATACCATCCATCCCATCCGTCAGCCCCAGTCACATGAAAGGCATGTCATCCGCACAGCTGCCACACATACAGCAGTCACGCTAAGACACATGCCCATGACCAACCATGTGCCAGAAGTCAATTAAGCGCACGACACACTGTGAGCAACAACACACAACATGGGCCACACCCCCCCGAGCACTGCAGTGATGCACATGGCACAGGGCAGCACGCACACCAAGGAGATGGGACAACTGCAATACGTTGGCTGGCACACAACTATCACTCACTCATAACGATGCGTCCAATGCCATGTCCAGTAACCACAACAGACAGCAAATATGCAGGGCATGTCAGGCATGCACACACCTCAGACCATGCACTGTCATGCTGCCACAACACATGTCACGTTCGGCACCCATGGCTCACAGCATGTACCCCAAAAGCATATCCCCTCCCAAATGCGAATCTGGGGCATGGCCCCCATGTTGCCATATGCGTTCCTAAGCGTTCCATATGAACTCCAAAAGCAAAGTACAAACCAGACCCAGGATGGGCCAGGAGCCCGCATACACCAGAGTCACAATGAGTAGGGGCAAAGCAACACACCCATCGGCATGGCCAATCCGTCCCATGCCACATGTGCACAGCACACAGTCCCATTGCCTAGCACACACAACTACAGATGCCACAGCCACACACTCGCCTCCGGGAAACCCATGTACGAGATTGCACGAACTGCCAATGTCAGACGACTAATACATACTTCGCCAGGTGCAACACAATAACAAATCTCATTTTCTCCACAGGTGACGAACTGCTGGACGCTGGGGATGGAGACAGCAGCCAGCACAGCCAGCCTACAAGCCCCCAACGAGGACACACGGATCTGGAGGATCTGTCCACCTCTTCGGACACGGACCACCAAGCTGGCCCATCTGGCGTGGCAGGGCCCAGCCGCTCCCCAGGACCCCTCCTACCCACCAACCCATCATCCAGGGATGCTGAACAGTCCCAGTCCCCTGCTGCCACTGTCGTTGCGGCCACACCCACGGTCATTGCGGCCACTACCACTGCCGCAACCGCCACCATCGCCGCACCGACCACCACCGCCTCCACCACCACCACGTCTTCGCTCGCACCAGCCCCAGCGCAGGTGGTGGCCCGGCCGACTGGATCCACCCTGGGAGCCACAGCGAGGACCGTGGTGTGCAATGTGGCTAGTGGGCAGGCCGGTGGCAGCAGGACTGGTAGGAGGAGCAGGGTCAGGGAAACGCCAGCCTCCCCTGGGAGCCATGCCCTGCCTCAAATGGCCAGAGTCCTTGGGGCCTATGAAGAGGCCCAAGGACAATGGGCCAGGTCTGCTACTGACACGCGGGAGGTGCTGGGGGTGCTGAGGTCCATGGACGCCCATATGGGCCAATTCGTGTCCCGTATGGACCAACTCGTGGACCTCATGGGCCAGCTGGTGGTGGCGGTGGGGTCACAGGCAAGGCCAGCAACACCACCTCCGCCACCACCTGCTAGGGCACAGGCTCGGCCAGCAGTGTCCACTTCCCCTGCGTCCACAGCCAGTGAGCACACCTCACCCACCACCAGCAGGTCGCCACCACACACCCCCTCCCAAACGTGGAAGGGGCCGTCCGAAGGGGAAACAGATCTCCCGGGAGGACTTCGCACGCTCCAGTCGCAAGTGAGGCAGCCAGCCAGCCTTCCGCCAGCCTTCCTTGACCAGCCACTGCATTGACTTGCTCTACGATCCCACTCCACACAGCCAGCTGGATGGCATGTGTGTGTTGGACTATGGACATAGAACCAGTGGGTACACCCTGATCATCACGCAGCCATGACCGACAGCTCATTGTCACTGCACGCACCACTTTTGTCATCACCTTACACACACTCACATGTCACAGTTTGTAATAAATGCACCTTTTTCACTAACTGCTGTTTGTGCCCTGTGTTTTATTTGTACGGAATACAACGGCCACCTTGGGCGGAAGGGCACCTGATGCGTGGCATGGCAATGGAATCCGGAGGGCCTGTAGGGACCTAGGGGTGGGAGACAGAACAGGAGCACATTCAATGAGTGTGTCACACACCCATCACACAGTACATGTCAACAACTACAAGCAATGTACACACATCGCACGGAGCAATAGGGCACAATGCCACAGTCACCAACAGTGGCATACTACCCTGGCCATGGAGCGTTGACACACTGCACGCAGTGAACATATGGCCACCCTGACACAGCACACACACACCTGCACAGATACAGACACATCATCCGTCGTACATGGACACTCACCGTCAAGTGAAGTAGCGGGCGATGAGCTGCTGGCGCACATTCCCAGCTTCCTCCTCTCCGCTGTCCACCTCACTCGAGCTGTCCTGGTCTGCGGGCTGGGGCCCTGGTTGATCTCCGTCATCCACAATGAGGGGGATCTGCTTCCGAATGGCCAGATTGTGCAGCATGCAGCACGACACCACTATCTGGCACACCTTCTGTGGGGAGTACGCCAGTGCACCCCCGGTGCGGTCCAGGCACCTGAACCTGGACTTGAGGAGGCCAAAGGTACGCTCGACCACACGTCTGGTCCTCCCATGTGCCTCATTGTAGCGATCGTCTGCTGGGGTGCGAGGATTCCTCAATGGACTGAGCAGCCATGCCCCATTCGGATACGCAGAGTCACCTGGGTGTGAGGGACACAGAGAACCGTTGCTATTCCAACTGGACAGGGGACAGCATCGCACAACCAGCACGCTACACCACTCCACATACTCACCGACGATACAGGCACGATCCTGTTGCAGATTGGCCATCAGTCGTGGCAAGATGCTGTTGCGCATTATGTGTGCGTCATGGGCCGAGCCTGGAAACTTGGCACACACGTGGGTGATCACCATGTCCGCAAGGCACACCACTTGCACATTCAGGGAGTGCGTGTGCTTCCTGTTGCGGTACAGGTGCTCAGTGGCCTGTGGTGGAACAAGGCCAACATGAGTGCAGTCAATGGCTCCCACGACGTGTGGGATTCTGCCAAGGGCATAGAATGCACCCTTCACTGCCGCCAATTCACGAGCCCTGGGGAAGCGGATGTACCTGTTCCGGTACAGCATCATGGCTGCCAGTACATCCCTCAGCACCTTGCTGAACATGGGCTGGGACATCCCTCCTCCACTGCCCACTGTGTGCTGGAATGACCCAGTGGCGAAGAAATGCATGGCGGCCATCACCTTAGCCGTGGGGGTGACAGCAGTCGGATACACCCTGCGGGGACGGAGATGGGGCTCTAACATGGCACACAGTCGATGCAGAGTTGGCCTGTCCAGCCGAAACTTCCTGATTACCTCTGTATCGTCCATGTCCGCCAGCAATTGGTATGGGCGGTCAATGTTCGGTCTCCGCCTAGGGACAATGGCAGAGGACACATGTCAAAGCAACACGGCACATAGCAATTTCGCATACACATCACTGACATGACTGAGCAAGCACATGAGCCACAGCCCAGCTGTCAAGCTGGGACGGCACGGCCACAATACACTTACACAGGTCTCCCAACAATGGCAATGGCAAGTGAGACATACCACTGCCATGTGCATGCACATGGGGATCTAGGCCCCAATGACTTGCGGGGCGTGCTGATGGGGACTGACTGCATATTCGTCAAGCGGCAACGCCACGGCAACATGAGTGTCTGCTGAGCATGGAACTGCTTCCGAGGCTGGATGAGTATGGCACACGACGACGACGATGTGGGCACGGGCTGAGCGGCCAATACAAGTGGGACCTGTGGCACGAGGGGATATGAGACAGTAGTAGGTGTCAGCACTGCACCCTATGTACAGCACTGTACGGATCACAGCTCCCGAAACATTGACTGGTGTCCACATTGACAGCCCCATGCCAAGACGGCTGTGTGCTTGCAGTCACACGTCACAGGTGAGAGGTTACATTGCACGTGCCAGGTGGCAGACGTACATAGTGGGAGCTGGCATGTGTGTGCATGTGTCTCCTGTTCAGGATCCACCAGATGGGCGCTGACTCTGTACTGACCATTGGACACAGCATGTTCCGTGGAAGGCTTGTGTGTGTGGGATGGTGGCACTGGATGTGCCTCCGTTGGGTGGGGGGCCATGCACAGGGCGGGTACGTCGATGATTGCGCATTGTTGGTCACGGTGGGTGCACCAACTAAGATGTGTTGCCCTGTGTTCAATTCCTATGTCCGCATGATGATGGACTGTGGATGTGGGCAGACTACACATTGGTCGATGTGCTGTCTATATGCATGTGCCTTCACACCAGGCACAGCTGCCCCTGCACATGTGACCCCTGCTGGACTCGCTGCTGGGTCTGTGGAGCTGATGCACGTTCTGCGCGTGGGGCGGACAGCTCTCCTCACTTCCCTCATTGCGCATGTCATGTCTTTGCCGCAGGTGACATGGATCATGGAGGGCCCACATGTACGCGTGGGTAGGCTACACATGATTGTTCACTGGTCGCCACCCCCAGTCAGTGTTTCGAATGGGAAGGTTGTCGTGCTGGTGGTATGTTCGATGTGGCGGATGGGCGGGCCTAGGTGCGGGCTTACATTCCGGACATGGGGGGTAGTTGTATTGGCGACTAGTTGCAGTACACACGGGACACGTCTCTTCCTTTCCACATCTGGGTCATCCCTTGTACTAACTGACAGTGATACAGTCATCTTCGCCCCAGCCCTCATGTCCTCCCCTCGCCCCCCCAATATGCATGCTCACCTGCGAGGCTAGCGCTTGCACAGGCAGCCCCAAGCTCGCACCAGAGAGGGCAAGGAGTGTATGTGTGGGTCCAGTTGCACGAGTGGGCTGTCTCAGGGTATGATGTGTGGCGGGACGCCGTCCACCTGCGTGGTGCCCCAAATGGAGACCCGGCCTGCATGGACTATGCATCACAGTCTTCGCCTTCCGGATCCGCCACCTGCGACACCCAGTGGCTGTGGCTGCCCTTGCGGCCACGCCGCGTCCGTCTGTGGCTGTTGGCCCACACATTCACTCTTTGGCCTCTCTGGGGAGGGCTCGGGGGTGGTGGCGCACGCGCTTGCACTTAGTCGCAATGGCATGTGTCGTGGTTGGTATGATGGGCAATGGATGGGATGGTGCGAGCCACCTCCCGTGACGTCAGTGCTGCTCGTGCTGTGGTGCGTCCCCCTACACTTCCATGTGACTTGTGCCATGCTAGACGTTGAGGTACTATTGCCTGCGTGATATGACCAGGAGGAGCGCGAGGAGACCTCTCACACACCATGCTCCACTGCCATCCCGTGCCCTGTATCGCCTGTGCGGATTGACTATGTTGGGGTTACACCTGGTCGACTGGGGCTGTGTGTGCCTTGTCAAGGGGCATGGCGGGCGCACAACAGGATCCAGCTTGTCCACAGAGGGTGGGCTGAGGTGCGCCTGGTACCGCTTTGTACGTGTGCCCGGCTGCTGTGCACACACGTGTTCACTCCCCCCGACAGGTGTCCTCTCACAATGCCCAGGGAAGCGGTGGTGTACTGTTCATGACCCCTCCCAACACGGCGTGCTCCAACTTGGCATGTGCGCATCTACCCGTCGCACCCACCCACCTGAGCACTGCGTCCATACGACTTCACACGACACATGTGTGTCTTCCACAGTAGTGCTACTCATTTGCGTTGACATCCAATACCAGTGGACTACATGGTCATGTCACGACTGCCGTGTACTTCACATACTCTCATCCTCTCTCATTCGTACTTGTGAAATGAGTCAGCGGAGACAGTTTTGGTTTCAAACATTATATTGAGTCTTCTGTCCTCTGTGATGCAGTATAGTGGACACTACTGGCAGCGGAATACATGTTGAGGATATACTGAGCATGATAACAAATGGGATAGGGTGTGGGGTTACATCTGCTTGGCCAAGGCTGTGCTAATGTACATTTACGTATAGCTGCGGAGCTGCGGACTTTGACACAGACGGTATACATGTAGCCTACCAGACCGCTCGGCATCATGGGCACAGTCCATCTCAGTTCCATGTGACAGGTTTGCTGCGGTTGTTCCTCATGCACGCGTGCATGTGAGATGACATCAGGGCATGTGCTTGCGTGCATGCAGCGGCGTGCCACTTGTTGTTGCACTGTGGTGGTTACTGGACATGTCACAGTCACTGGGGTCGTGTTGTTGTTGTATGCACTTGTCGTCCATGCAAAGGTCCTGGTATGGGATTCCCGGGGCGGGGGTGGGAGGGGTGCAGCACCCACAGACTCCAGGCGACCTATTCATGTCCACTGAGCGGTGTGTGTGTCCATGTGCGCTGGATCCATGTCGTGTCCTGGTTGTTCGTGCAGTTCCGTCCATGTGGGTGCGATGCACAGAGCCCATGCCACTGCCTCCCACGATGCATGCGGTGTTCCTGGATGTGATGGGGAACAGTGTGCATGTCCCGGTCATATCCGATGTCATGGCGATGTCGTTGATGGTGTGGTTACAGTTGCCGGTCGTTTGGTATGGCTGTTGTGGTGGTGACTGGCCAGTCCGTGCGGAAGCTGAGCATGGGTGCGGGGTTGGACTTCATAGGTCACTCGGGGAACCTGCGTTGTGGTCCGACGTATTTACAGGTTGTCAGGTATGCGATGCCGTCCAGCAGGGCTTCCATGTCATTGGTGGTGTACATGTTTGCCAGCCAATGAAGCGGATGGTGGCTGTCAAGGTGTTGTTCGTAGGTTGTCCCTTGGAGGACCATGATGGGGCATGCTGGGTGACATTCGATGTAGCTGTTCTCGATGATCCGTCGTGTGGAGGCACAGTGGTTCCATTTCAGTGCGCGTGCGATGTTGGCCACATACGCCATGCCCCCATAGGCAGAGCAGGCCCTGTCGTGTGCGTCCAGAGGGAGGAGTAGTGGTAGCAGGTCCGCCTTCAGACATGCCGGGTTGGAGAGGCATATCTCGACGGGATGCTGGTAGGGACACCTCCGACAGTAGAAGACGGGCATGACGCAGCTGAACAATGTGATGCGGTAAGTCAGTCGGTAACTTACGTTCAGCAGGGACAGGAGATCGCATCCCAATGTATGTATCGTGTTGGTTTGGTACAGCTTGAGCTCTTCGGCGTAGTTGGGTAGGTGTGTTGCGGTTGCCATTTCGCAGCGGTTCGTAGAGGTGGCGTGCTCCGGCTGTGTGTGCAGTCTGCAATGTGCACGCTCCGGGGTTGCTGTGAGCTCTGTGTAGTCGTGGGGAGACAGGACTTGTGTTCTGTTGGCTTGTTTGGAGGACACGGGCCCTCTTCCCACATGCTTCTCAGACAGTTCAAGGTCGGTGCTGTGTGACTCCTTCCAATTAACTTGCATGTGGCCGACATGGGGGAGTGTTTTCTTCTTTCTTCCCCGTCCGTTGTGTGCTTCTGTGATATGCGCTATCTGCCCTGTGGTCGGTCTCCTCGGCATGCCTGTGTTGGTCTATTCTTGGACAATGGCTGTATTCACCGGCTTCTGTCGTAGGGCTGTGGTTTCGGTGTTGGAATGGAAGGTCATTCAGTGCTGTCTGCTCTCCCTTGTGTGGGCGGCAGGCTGCCTTTCCGCTCTGCGTTGGGCCTTGTGTGTGGATGTAATTCTTGGGCCACCTGTTGTCGGTCCCCGGGCTCTTTGGTGTTCCGTTTCATGTGTCTTGTTCATATGTGCAGGGTGGTATGGGTTTTTCAGTGTGGTACTGGCGTTCCTCTTCCCGAAGGGGCCCTGCTTCTCCTAGTTGGTGTTGCCGCCGCTGTGTGCTACGCCATGTTTGTTACACTGGGGTGTGTCCTGCAGTTGCGTGTCTTCACTGACATGTGTGCGTCGTTTGTGTGGCGTTGGGTGTTGTCCGTGAATTGGGCGTTGGGGACATGTCTGTGGCCGGCCTGTCACGTGTCATGTGCGTTCGGGGTGGGGCTGATGTGTGTGCTGCTTGGTTGTGTCCCTGTGTCTGTGTGCGACGCATGCATGGCGCTGCGGTTGGCCTCTGCGTTGTGCGCATGTGTGGCGGCGTCATCAGCGCTTTGGGGCCGTGACGGGGTGGTTGGTTCCTAGTCCCAGGTGGTGTGTACACATGTGTTCTGCGATGTTAGGATTTGGCCTGTGTGTCATATGTGGATGCGATGGTGGATGTGTAGTGTGCACGCGCTGGTGGGGGGTTGTCCGCTTTTTCCGCCCTTGCACTGTGTGCGCTGTTTGCGTGCACTTGTTGTGTGTGTGCCTACCTGCGTCTCCGCGGTACGTTGCGTCCTTGGTGGTGCATCAGCAGAAGCATGGGAAGGGCCTGCAGTGCTGGATTCATGCCCGGGGTGCCGCTTCTTCGTTGTCCGTGCTCTGCGTCCGTGTTTCCGCCTCTCTTTCACGTGCGGTGTCTCTTAGCCGTGGGAGCCGTTTGTTTGCGGCATCGAAATTTATGCGCCGGGCGGGACGTGTTTCGTCGGACGGTGTGTGTCAGTTGTGCTGCGCCGCTACGTGAACGGGCGCACTTTGATGGCGGACGGTGTTGCTGGCTTGCCGGCGGTGTTTGGCCTACTTTTCGCATCGTAATTGTGCGGGCGTGTGGACTGCTGCGTGCCGGCGGTAACTGGTGGTTTTTGCATCCGCCAGCACGGCGGTTGTGCTTCCGCCCGCCATCGTAATGAGCCCCTTAGTTTTTAAAGTTTCAGTGTGAGGGACCAATTGTTTGATGCGCGTACAATTTCTTCGCAAGTGGAGAAATTGACTAAATGAAATTCCCTGTTTTTGACAGTGTGGATGGCAACTACTGAAATGGAGAAGTGTTTTCCTGCCAGTAGGTTTAGAGAACAAAGCTACCTGAAGTTGTTGATTGTGGTGATCAATCCATATATCGAGAAATTCAATTTTATCAATACTATGTTTAGCCACAAATTTCAAGTTGGTATCACAGATGTTGATACATAGACAAAATTCTTTAAGATCATACTCATTGCTTTGCCACGTGAAAAAGATGTCATCAATATATCGGGACCAGTTGGAAATTTTTTCAAAGAATGGTGCAACCTCATTGTAGATGTGTTTATTCTCAAAGTTTCCCATGTATAGATTAACTAGGCAGGCTGCTCCCATACTGACTCCTTTGGTTTGTTGGTACCAATCCCCATCATACTCAAAGAAGTTCTCTGTGAGCACTATTTCCAGACATTGTAGGATAACATTAGAGTTAGACAAGGTTCCTTTGTTTTGCAGTATTTCGCCAATCACTCTGAATGCTTCCTCTTGAGGAACATTTGTGTATAGTGCTTCTATGTCCATAACTACCAGGAATTCCTTCTGAGGGTTGAAGAGAAGGCCTTCTACTTTAGAGATAAAGTGGCCTGTGTCTTTAATATATGATGTTAGCTTAATGACTAGTGGTTTCAGGAACACATTGACATATTTAGATAGTGGTTCTGTTGCCGCTCCAATAGTGGAGACAATTGGGCTCAGGGGGGGATTTCTGATGTCTTTGTGTGTTTTTGGGACGCCATAGATAACCGGTATACAGGTATTGCTAGGTGTAAGGTTTTCCGCTACTTTTTGGCAAATAATGCCATCCTGGTGGGCCTTCTCAACAAGGGTGAAAATTGTTTGTTTAAGTTTCCTTTCTGGGTCACCTCTAGTAAAAAAAATTAAATCCGTATTTGCAAAGCGCAAACTACTCACCCTTACGGGTCTCAAGGCGCTGGGGGCCGTCGTGGAAATTAAGTGAGCTATTGCCCAGAGTCAGATGGTGCTGAGCTGAGCCACCGCCGGGGATCAAACAATGAGCCCTGTGCTCCGAAGTCAGCTGCCCTGGCTGCTGCACCACACCTCTCCACTGTTCACATAGTGTTCTGGAACAGCCAACATACTTTTCATTTTTTCTTTATAGTCTTGTGTGTTGAAAATAACTATCCCCCTCCTTTGTCACAAGGTTTGATGGTGATATTTTGATTGTCCTTCAATTGGTGGAGGGCCAGGGCGTCCAGATGTGACATGTTAGATGGAGTTCTGGGCACAAATCTAACTAGTTTGGTCATTTAAGAAATGACTGCCTTTTAAAAGATTTCCACTTCAGGTCATAGTTGGTCCAATGTGGGAATGAAACTAGAAGGTTTTTTTAGACCTGATCTGTTGCTGTCGGGAGTGCGAGTCTTAAAGAACTTTTTCTATCTAATAAGTCTGAAGAATGCATATGGGTCTTTCATAAGTTTGAACCTGTTTATAGATGTAGAAGGAAGAAATGAAAGTACCTTGGAAAGAAGGTTTTCGTTCTCCATATCGAGATCCTCAGTGGGCCGAGGCGAAACTGCTGCCCCCATCCTCCTGGACCTCTCAGCCGCCTTTTACACCATCTCCCACCCCACCCTTCGAGCAAGACTGCACAATGCTAGCATCCGTGACAAAGCCCTAGAATAGTTCAGCTCTTTCCTCACGGCCGAACGCATAGAGTCAGACTTCCATTGTTCAACACAGAACCCACAGAGAATAAGCTGCAGAGTGCCTCAGGGATCTTCCCTGAGCCCCACCCTCTTCAACATCTACATGGCCCCACTTGCAGCCATCGTCAGAAGCCACGGACTCAACAACGTCTCCTATGCTGACAAAACCCAGCTGATTCTCTCCCTCACAGACAAACCCACAGCTGCCAAGAGTAACTTCCACAACGAGATGAAGGCAGTGGCCACCTGGATGAAGGATAGCTGCCACAAGCATAACTCTGACAAGACCAAAGTCCTCTTCCTGGGCTCCACCCCCTCTGGCTGGGATGACTCCTGGTGGCCCGCAGTCCTTGGACACCCCACAACCACGGACCTGCCCAAAACCTCGGCATCATCCAGGATTCCTCGCTCTCAGTGAACAGCCAAATCAATGCAGTGTCATCCTCCTGCTTCCACACACTCTGTCTGCTTTGTAAGATCTTCAAGTGGATCCCCACTGAGTCCAGGAAAACAGTCACCTATGCGCTCGTCATCAGCAGACTCGACTACGGCAATGCACTCTATGCCGACACCACCCAGAAACTCCAAAAGAAACTACAGAACATCCAGAATACCTCTGCCAGATTCATCCTGAACATCCCATGCCGCAAACACAGCACTGGCCACCTGAGAGACCTTCACTGGCTACCTATCAACAAAAGAATTACCTTCTAGCTCCTCACGCACAACAACAAACCGGACCTGCATACCTCAACCATAGCCTCTCCTTTTACACACCCACCGACATCTCTGCTCTTCCTAACTAGCCCTGGCCACCATCCCACGGATCCACAAGACCACCGCTGGAGGAAGATCCTTCTCCTACTTCACTGAGAAGACCCAGAATTCCCTGCTTCTGCACCTGAGATAATCACCATCACTGCCACAATTCAGGAAGGACTTCAAAACCTGGCTATTCGACTGAACTGCAGAGCCCCCCCCACTTCTCTCAGCGCCTTGAGACTCTCACGGGTGAGTAGTCGCGCTATATAAGAAACCTGTTTGATTGATTGATTGACCACTTCCTAGGCACTTTGCCTCGTGACAGGTCCAAGGGCAGAGATCAGGATAGGGGCCCCCCATCCCTGGGCCCCCCGGGGTCCCAGTCAGAGCTTCTGAACCTGACTAAGCAGGGAAAGCCTTGCAGGCCCTTGGTGGTGCAGCAGGCCGGCCGACAGAGCCCAGGGTGGGAGCGTCCACCCCAGGGTCCGGCGGGGACCCAGTCAGAGCTTCTGAATTCAGCCACCCAGGGGAAGCCTCCCCGGGCCTGATGGACCCCTGTATCAGGCCCTTAGTTGAGCAGCAGGCTGGCGGACGGATCCCAGGGCAGGAGCGCCCACCCTGGGGCCCAACGGGGCCCAGTCAGAGCTCCTGGACCCAGCCATGCAGGAGAGGCATCCCAGGGCCCACGGGACACCTTCCTAGGTGTTTTTCCCCATAGCTGGCCTGAGGACAGAGCCCACGACAGGGGCTCCCACCCTGGGGCCGAGCCAGCACTTTAGAACCTGGCCAAGCAGGGAAAGCCTCCTCAGGCCCGATTGACCCCTGTCCCATGCCTTTCATGTTATGGGCAGCTGGGGGACAGAGCCCAGGATGAGGGCTCCCATACCAGGGTACGCAGAGGGCCCGGTCAGAGCTTCTGGACCCAGCCAAGCAGGGGAAGCCTCCCCGGGCCCAGACAATTGGTAATAACACTTGTTCTATGTTTCTGTGTTATCTAGATTTTGAACCCTAGCTCAGCTGGCACCTAGGGAAACCTAGTCAACCTGAACATTTTTTAAAACTAGGCAACTAGGGCTTTCTGGGTGAGCTTACTTGCATGGGTCTCACCATGTTTTATTACCAGAATTTCTTGCAAACTTCGAACTTTGACAAAAAAACTAATTTTCCTGATATTTCTGTGATGGAAATTTCTGGAATCTGCAGGGAGCTACAAACTTCCTTCCACCCGGCATTCCCTCATGTCTCCTGATAAAAAATGGTACCTCACTTGTGTGTGTAGACCTAGTGCCCGCAACAGGAAACAGTTCTAAACGCAACATTGATGCAACGCATTTTTCCACCGAAAATTGAGACTTTTTTTTCAATGAGCCCGTCTCATTTCACTTTCAATGTAATGACAACAGCGTGCCATGGTCGCCGATCATCATCACAATAAAAAAATGTAAAATGCCTCGGGCGGCAGGGGAAGCTCTTCCCCTGCTCCCCAGGCTGAAAAATGAAAAAGAAAGTCCCTCTGCTGTTTATAGAATAGGAATTTTATGGACGTGTGCAGAGGACGGAGCGGTTCTATCCCTGGCACATGTTCACCTTGGCGGAGGACAGAACCGTTCCGTCCTCGGCAAAGAAGGGGTTAGATATGCCTTTGCGTTTGTGAATAGAAAAATATATAAATCCAATAACACGTTGACATGACAGAGAAGTTAAATAAATGAACGAACAAGGGTGATCGAAAAACATCATGATATCCAAATAGCAATCACTTTCTTAACAAAAAAGTCATAAATCAGCATTTAAGATGTTACACACTGGTGCTCAACCACATGCTACATGGCACTTCTGTAGACTACTTAGTGCCCTATCATCAAAACTTAATTGCACGCAAATGGGAAAAAATAAGCATCCTCGAAAATGCTATGGCGTTGAAAAGAAGACCATCCAAACAATAGCAAGCCATAAAAAAATGCAAATACATAAAAGCCAATGGCTGGAGGGGCTGATCTAAAGCACAGTCTTCTCTTTGAACTTATTGTACCTTCTTTGAAGAACTGATGTCATGAGGCCTTTTAGGCATCCAAATATATGTTTGCGGTTAAATCTACTAATTCTAAGCATTCTACAGTTAAGAAAGGAATGTTGGTCTACCCAGAATCAAGCTACTCTTTGCGAACCTGGGAATAATGGTGGGAAAAAGGGACCTAGCAAAGCACTGGGGGACTCCAACTCCACCCACATTACAGGAATGGAAAAAGGGGATGGATCTATACATGACAGCAGAAATAGTAACATACAAGGCACAAGGATGTCTAAGAAAATTTGATAACATTTGGGGCCCATGGCAGAAATACTACAGGATTACGACTACGGGGGGGGGGGGGAGGGGGATGATTGTCAATCTCAAAATAACACAAGTATGACAACACCAGGGGGAACACAAGACACCCATTGGCAAGTAGATCGCCTGTATCAATGAATATATTTGGACATGTTTGTACCAAGTTGTAATCAGATATTACATATATATAATACTGATGTACTTCTGTAGATTGCACCTTCAGCTACGTCTGTGTGAGTTATACAATTGTTGTATAAGAGAAAATAATAAAATATATTTATTAAAAAAAAAAGAATGTTGGGTAATCCGACATATCACAATGTAATCCTAAGGATGCATCATGCAATGTGGATGCATAAAGGTCATGAAAGCTGCTGGTTTTGTTCTGATTCTAAAATCACCCATCTTATCAAGGCTTTACATTAATATGCTGTAACTGTGCCAGCCCACGCAACCTACCGGATAAAGACTATCATACAAACAAGGTTGTTCACCTTCAACATCTATTTCATATTTTCCTTTCACCAAAAAGATATTTGTCTTAGCATTGACACCAAATGCCCGCTGAATGTTCATTATGGGAAACAATTATACAACTGTCACAGAAACCATTGCCAAGGTCACAAGCTTAGAGGAAAACAGCACAAAAAAAATGCACTCATGTTTGCTTTCGCTGATCAATATCTATTTGTTTCCTTTTCGAAAACAGATTGTTCTGAAAAACAAAACTGTTGAAACAGCAAGTGCAAGGAGGAAAGTCGCCTATGCTGCAGGAAGAAGAAATTGTATTTAAAAATGAATTATAGTCACAATATTTTACCTTAGGGCACAGTAAACGCCAGAATATTATATTGAAATCCGAGTTTAAAAAGTTTGTTGGACTGTAGTTTTAGTATTTTGATATAACAGAGAGAGAAATTGAAAACACAGCCATAAGGTCCTAATGCGATTCACCAGCCAGCCACAGAGAAATGCCTTCTGGGTTTCAGGCAACAGTATAATGATCTCACTAGGCCTTCTCTCGGCCCATTGCTCTGCCGTTCTGACAAGGTGAATTTAGTATTGAGGTGGGTCCCAGGGACGGCAGTGCAAGGCTGGTGGTAATTTGAAATATCCTGCAGAGCAATTCGGAGGCCTGAAATCTCTTCCTCTTCAGTGCGTTCCTTAAATGCCTCTCGTCGCCTGACTCAGAAGGTTGTGCTGGGCTCTCAGCACTTCCATTTGATGCGTGGCACTGACTTCAACAGCACACAAGTTAGATTGGGATGGGAGAGTCACTAAATGACGGGCCTGTCTAATATTTCTTCACTTTTATGCTGATGTAGAAATTGTTTGCGTGTTTTCAAATCTGTAGCATGAATTTGTTAATAACAATGCAACTATTCCAATTCTGCATGACTCTTTCTCCAGCATCTTCTGTTTCCTCGGCATGGGGCTGTGTGTAATTATAGAGTATAGCACACAGGTGCACAGGCAGCAGGAATGATATGGTGTTGCAGCTAAAAGCAGCCTCAAGAACATTAAAAAACAATGTCGAGCGAGTGCTCTGCCTAAGAGGCAATTATTGCTCTGAATTTTAAAGAGGAAATCCACCTGCATGTTAACTGAGACTGGATAGTGCAAGCTGGGCATTGTTTATGTGCTAGTTATCACTGCAGTATCCTGCCCTGAATTACTGCCTATTATGGAACGCTATCCACTTCTGTTTCAAGGCAATTTAGGTAGCTCCCCTGGATAATCTGACATATGATGGTAATGAGTACCTGGTTATGTAGTTGTTCACACTGAGCAGTTATGTTTTGACAAGGTAAATAGTATTCAGATATATGTTATAGCCAAATAGCAGCCGGCACAATGGGCTAGATTAGCTAAACAATTTACATATTTTAGCTTTATGCAGACACACAAAAAGTTGGTCTTGCATCCATACAATTTAGAGGTGTTGAATGTTTAAAATAGCCTGTGTAGCCGGATGAACTTATTTTCTATTTTACGCTCCTGCAATTTATCTTGTATTCAAATAAAGTACTTACACTTTTTGTTTCCTTATTAGAGTTGTGGTGTTAGTTCTTGCTGATGAACGTTTTACGTTTCAGCTGTATTCCAATGAGGGCAAGAAACTATTTGCTGTTATATAAGTTTTGTGAAATGCCATAAATACATAGTCATGAAAATATGTAAAATGAGTTTCCAGTACTAGTTCTTCTATTCAAGAATTATTAGTTTATTTGCATTGTTTCATAAAGCACTGGCATGCCACATATACATTCAGAGACCTTTGTTATCATATACTTGACCTTTATGATAATACTATATACTGGTATGTCAGGTTAATGTGATGAAAGGTAATAAGTAACTACTGGTGATATTTATTTTGATGTGTCATACTTTTCCAAGTCATGGTACTTCCTCTATGAGATGTGTCCAGCCAGTGCTTAATTTGAGCAGGTGGTTTCCGGTGCTCGGCACTGGTAACTAATTGTCAACACCGGCACTAATAGCAGTCTGCCACATGTTGGCGCTGTTTGTCTAATTTAGAGAGGACCACAACAACAGTTGTTTATTAATTCAATGTACATTCACAATAACTAATATCTGTCACCCAAACCATTCTTATAGCTGTGGGGGGCCTGGAATAGTCTGAATTGTCACATTTGTAGGAGTGTGTTGGTTGATAGTTGCAATGGTACTGTCATTGGCAGTGCTGGAAGAGGCAATGGGTGGGCCAAGCTGCAGAGTCCTCATGACGAAGCCCCTGGCACTTCTATTTTCTTTACAGATTAAGCACTGGTCAAGACTCTGGAGACATGCATCTTGCCAGTCTACTCTTAACTTTTAGGGGCAGATTTACAAGGAATTGACGCATCTACATAGATGCGTCAGTTTCCTTGCTACAGCGTCAAATGTCCTTGCGCCACCATGGATGCGCTGTATTTACAATACAGTGCTCCATGGCGCAAGGATAAAACAGATGCGTCAAAAATTCTGACGCATCTGTTGGTGCAAAAGTCACCTATTGCTGGAGTTGTGTCGCAAGCACGACGCAACTCCAGCAATGTATTTTGAGGCCTATACTTACTGTACTGCGTCACCCCTTACTCCTGCTTCAAGCAGGCGTAAGGTTTTGACGGAGTGGAGTCCTAAAAGTGGCGCAGTGAAATCTTGTAGATTTCACTACATCACTTTTACGAGGCCTTCCTGCGTGGGAACGCCCACCCTGCATACATTATACCTGACGCAGGTATAATGTGACGCAGGGCTTTACAACGTGACGCATCTCCCTATATGCGTCACGTTGTAAATAGGCCACATTGCTTGCGCCGCCATTGCGTCAAGAAAAATGACGCAATGGCGGCACAAGAAGGCGCAAGGGGCTTGTAAATCTGCCCCTTCATTTTTTATCTCAATCCCGCTATAGTGCCCCTACAAATATGACCTTTGCAGCTCGAGATTCCCTTGTCCGCCACCAACTGAGCTCCACTTCTTCGGAGGACATGGCCAGGCAACTAAGAAAGGGAAGGAGGCGAGGTGTAAACACTGACAAGATCGGTTGTGCACATCAGAATGGAGAATATTGGCAAACAGTTGAGGCAGTTAAACTGCCTTTCCTCTATGAGGACATGCCTATCTTGGCCACCATAACAAATGCATGCCCTGACCAAAGCATCCTGCTTGATAAAGCAGGAAGGTACACCCCGACCCCAACTGAACATCATTCAGAACATCACATCGAAATACTGACAGACAAATAAATGTGGCCCATAATGCATGTTATTTGGAGCAAATACAGTCCTAAACACTAATTCAGACATTTTTACTAAATAAGAGCTGCATCTTCTGCGCCTAGATTATACCTTAGACCATCACTTGTTCACACTATGGGCCTATGCATCAAGTGCTCTGAGTCACCTTAAATAACTAATGCACAAAAAAGGACAGCATGGCAATTTAGGAACACATTACAAAGCTTACCCGTTATGTAATTTGTTTATATTACAATGTTTATTTTTAATTAGTTAGCTTAAAAAAGGGAGATGCTATTGAATATAGTGCCTGCAGTAAAAAACGAAGAGAACAACACTAAGGGCTAGATGTACGAACAAGAGTAATAGCGATGACCAAATAGCGATTTTTAGGGAACTGCAATTTTGTAATCGCTATTACTAATGTACGAAGGGGTTACTTATCCCCTATTCATTAAATAATGATTAGTAGTGGGTCGCAAATGGACCTACCACATGAATAATAATGAGGTAAGTAGCAATTTGTGACCCACTACAATGTGCTGCCATCACAGGGATGGTGGTGTCAGCAGACCACCATGCTTGTGATTGCTTTTAAATAAAGCGATGTTTTTTCAAATACAGCCTGTTTTCCTTAAACGAAAAAGGGATGCGTTTGAAACGAAAAAATTAAACACTTAAGTTTACTTTTTTAAGAGTAGGCAGTGATCCCTTGGATCACTGTTTGCTCTTAAAAGATATGAAGGGATATCTTGGGGACCCCTTCCCATTTTCGAATGGGTTACCACCAACTTTAAGTTGGCGGTAAAGTGTGAATGTTTTGCAATCGTATTTCAGTCACAAAACATTTGTACATACGAATGCATATCGGTATTTGGAAAAGACACTCTATACACACCCCTTCCAAATACCAATTCGCAAACCCAAATTGTGATTTGGTAACAGGTTACCGAATCACAATTTTTGGCTTTTTACATTTGGAAATGCCTTTTTGTGTAGATATTATTACCATACCTAATTATAACGTCACTTTAACCTTTGGTTTATCAGTAACAAGATACATATATGGATATGGATAAGGATATGGTGAAAAAGCAACTTGAAGAAATTGCAGCACGTTTGAGCAAGTATGAGAACATTATTAAAAATAGGAAAGCATCAAAATTTAATTGTGACAAAGTTGATTACAAACAGGGCCAAATATTTACATTTACAAATGTAAGTGAGAATGATGATCTTTCCATTGCGGATTTGAGGCTGATGCAAGAATGAAAGGAAATGGAAAACGAAGAAACAGGCCTTGGTCAGTCCGTTGGTGAGCAAGACATCATTGATTTTTTAGGTCATGATGTATATGGAGAAGCGGATACACACTTAACCCTGCATCAGCTTTTGAACCAATATCCACTAGAGAGGGAATAGATGCATTCAATGACAGAGTCATTGAGGATCTAAAAATGCTCACCAAAAACACACAAGGAAGGAACAAGAAGTACAATTTCAAGGAACAAAATTATCACAAATGAATACTGAAACTACCACAGCACAAAGAGGTGGGCATCCGCAACACGGATAAAGGAGGAAACATTGTAATCTGCTCAGTAGAGATGTACAAAGCAGAGGCATACGGGTAGTTAAGAACATCAGCTGCTACACCAAAAGTAGTTGGGAGCAAGTACGTCGGGTGAAAAATAACAGCATATCCAAATTGTCACAAAGGAAAAGCCAGGGATTGCTAAGTCAAGATGAGTATCCATACTTGAAAAATGAACATCCCAAAATGCCAATAATATATTTCATCCCCAAAATAAACAAAAATAGGGACCTGCCTCCTGGAAGACCAACAATATCGGTCAATGGCAGTTTTTTCTAAAATACCCCAAGATACATCGACTTTTTTCTACAGGAACATGTCGGAAATTTGCCAACCCGGTAGGCGTGGCTTCGGAACCACCTAAAATGGACGCCTAGAGGGGAAGCTCCACTGTCCTACGGACAGGCTGCAGCTTTTTGGGCGCTCTGCTGACATCTTCAATGGAGGTTTTCGGCTGAGGAGCCGGAGGAGGGTAGCGCATTGCTGCCACGCCGCTTCTTTTCAACTAGGGCGTTTTTCTGACTGTTTTATAAGGGCGGGCAGAGCTGGTGTAGTGCCTCTACTCGTAGTTTCACGGAGTTTGAAAAAAACTCAGTGGAACTACGCTACGCTCCCTCCCCCCTCGCAAATTAATTAAAAAGTAAAAAAGAAGGCATTTACCTGCATGGCTGCCTTTTCCTCTGCCTGGCCGCTCTCCTTCCTGTTCCTCGCGGTCCTTCTTCTATGTTTTTTCATAGAAGAAGGACGGCGAGGAGCAGAAAGGAGAGCAGCCAGGCAGAGGAGGAGGCAGCCATGCAGGTAAGTGCTTTCTTTTTTAATTTTTAATTAATTTGGGAGGGTGGAAGGGCTGGCTAACTCCGCTCCGCCACGGAGGGGAGTATTGCCTAAACTCCGCATTCGCAGCGGAGCGTGAAGTAGGCAAAAATCCGCAAACTCCGCTGACGGAGCGGAGTTACCCGCCCGGGGTTACTGTTTTATCAGTGCCCCGGGGGCTTCCTCAGCAGCAGCTGCCATTTTGTTTTATCTTCGCTGCCGGTGAGGAAAATAAATAGCATGCTCTATGCTCTCACATGCCGCCAGCAGCTTACCAAATGCAATTGTGACTGTATTTTTTTCTTTTCTTTGGAGTTCCTTCTTGTTTTAGAATATGATGCAGGCTTAAAAGCATAATTTATTTCAGTGTGTTTTATCTTTTTTTTTGATTCTGGATGCTGTGGGGTTTTGCCTTCCATTGGTCTCCCCCAATTATACTAAGTGCAACATCTGTAGTAGTGTAGACCTTCAGGCTTCCCTTACTTGATTGTATTTTTGCTTTTATATGGGAAAATTACAGAAGCTACAGTTTGGTTTTACACCCAAGGTTCCATCTTCTTCTAGATTTTGTGCTGGTTCTGTGTCAAGGTCATTGTCAACAGACAATTTGTATTCACCTACTGACATGGCTAATTCCACTACTCCTCATACGGCTTCATTACAGTCCTCTATAAGTAAGGCTCAGTCACCCTCTTCTGCTTCCAAAAGATTAAAGCAAGATCCTCCTTCGCCTGAGAAATCTATGTCCCCTATAACTCTAGAATTGCTGTTGAAGGAAATTTGGGCACTGCGTCCTTTTGTTGAGGAGACTAATAACCGAATGCAGCATCTGGATAATAAATGGTCTGTGATGGAGAGATGTGTGCCTATGGTGGAGCAGAAGATTATAGATTTGCATGATGAAACTAAAAAGATTAGCTGTTTGGAAAAGGAGGTTTTCCAGCTCAAGCAACACACAGAGGATTTAGAAAATAGGAACAGGCTGAATAATCTCCGTATTTATGGTCTTCCTGAAACATTGTGAAGGGAATGACTCTGTTTCCTTTTTTATCTCCTTTCTTCCAAACTTTCTCGACATGCCTTCCTCAACCTCGCTAAATTTTCAGAGGGCTCACAGGCTTGGTCCTCGCTCTACATCGTCTACATCTCCTGTCAAACCAAAAGGAGTCATCATACATTTTCTGAAGTTTACTGAATAATTAACAGTTCTTTCTGCAGCTAAAGCTAAGAGGCAAGTCATTTGGATGGCTGATAGAATTTTCTTGTCACAAGATGTTTCCACCCCTACTGCAGCCAGAAGGAAGGAGTTCCTTAATCTTCGAGCTGCCCTATGTTCCCTGGGCACCAGATATGGTCTTTTGTATCCCTGCATCTTTAAAGTAAAATTTCAGAATAACACTACTACATTTGAAAATATAGCTGAACTTAAGAAGTTCATACAATCACATTCTTTGGTTAACATGGATACAGCTGGTCCTTCTAATGGTTGACTTTCTTTCCTCTTTTCTAGGTTTTTCAGATGGTTCAAAATTATCATTTTGAAGTGTTTAGTTTACGTCATATGTATATTTTGGTAATATTCCCATAGGTTATATTATTTGTTTTATGATGTTTTTTCTTGTTTCTCCTTGCAGATTCGTCTTATATGTTTGTTTTGTGCAGTTCTTC
Organism: Calotriton arnoldi; assembly: GCA_963921515.1. Lineage (NCBI taxonomy): Eukaryota > Metazoa > Chordata > Amphibia > Caudata > Salamandridae > Calotriton > Calotriton arnoldi. The sequence goes on from CAWUFW010012049.1 coordinate 189,187, forward strand.
CTCCTTTCTTTGCCTTCTCTTGTCTCCTTTGTTCCTTAGTAGATATTTTTCTTCCTTTCCTTTTCCTACCTTTCTTTATGTTTTTGCTTCATCCGGTTTAATCTTACTTATTTCAACGTTCTCAAGCAATTCATCCACTATTTGATATATATACAATTCTGGGTAATATCTTGGAATATTAAAGGTTCTATCAATCCGGTCAAACAACAGAGAATATTATCCCAGTTGGGTAAATCCAATCCCGATTTAGTCCTTATCCAAGAGACCCACCTAACTGAATTGTAAGCTTTAAATTTTAAGTGAACCTGTGTTTGTTTCTCCATCACCGCACAAAAAGAATGGTGTTGTTATATTGTGTAAAAAATCACTTAATTGTACTCTGATCTCACAGGAAATGGATGATAAGGGAAGATGGATTATTGTTAGTCTTCTTATTGATAACATCCCCGTTACTGTGTTAAATATATATGCTCCTAAGTTCCCCAAGCATAATTTATGGCCCGTTATAGCTAGGAAATGTACACAATATCAGGATACATATTGTATTTTTGGTGGTGATTGCAACCAAATTATAGATCCTTTTTTAGATTGGTGCTCTTCAACCCAATTTTTGTCGCAAACAATGCATAAACAATTCCATTCTACAATTAATAAAGGTCCCCTAGTGGATTCCTGGAGGTTCTCTACTCCTACATCACAAGACTACACTTATTACTCATCCTCTCATGATAACCTTTCACGACTAGACCACATTTTTCATTCCAAATTATTTTCACAACATATTATACAATCTCATATTGATCCTATTATTATGTCTGGTCATGCCATGGTTGTTACTGACTTGGATTTGGTTCCTCCCTGTCCCCCTTCATTGGAGGTTCAATAATTCTCTTTTGCAAGGCGCTCAATTCTCTGTTTTTTTTATTTCCTTTACTTCTGAATTCTTTTCTTTTATTGATAATACTTTTATTTTTCCTTTCTTGCTATGGGATACTTTTAAAGCATCGGCGAGGGACTTTATTTTATGCTATGTTTCCAAGAATAAAAGAAGTCATGCTAAGGAACTTATTGCTTTGCTTTCCTCCATCAAATCTTTGGAACAGCAATACTTGTCTTCCAAATCGCCATCTGATCTTCATAATTTACTTCAAGCGAAACTAAAATTTAGTTTTATTTCTAATAATGAGGCAAACTCTATACTTCTTTGGAAAAATGCACGTTATTATGGCGGGAAAAAGAAAGCAGGTAAAATATTGGAAAACTTAGAAAAGAAGGACGAGTTATTGATTCAGTGACAATCACACATGGTAGCTCAGTTATTAACCATGAAGATATTTTTGAGGAATTTGTTAAATTCTATAAATCTCTATGTACTCCAGAATTACCGGCTCAACCTTCTACCACTGTAGACTATCTAGATCAAATTTCTCATTCCATTCCCCCAGATTTGGATTTTCACTCTTTAGAAAATGTTCTCACTCTAGATGAAGTTTCTCAAGCATTAGAAGCACTAAAACTAGGGAGAACCCTGGGACCTGATGGTTTTATGGTGGAATTTTATCTCCACATTCTTCTTCCATATTTGTTTCACTTATTTGACCATTTAGTTAATTCCTCTTTTATGTCTCATTCATAAGGATGGTATGAATCCCCATGATTTTGAAAGTTATATTCATATTTCATTGTTAAATATTGATCATAAGATCCTTGCTAAACTCCTAGCTCTTCGTTTAGAGTCCCTCCTCCCACATCTTATTGGAAAGGAGCAATCAGGATTCATTGGGGGTAGGCTTATATCTGACAACTCCTGTTTACTGTTTAATGTTCTTAGTAAAGCTCCTCTATTTGAATCCCCACTTGCGGACATAACAATAGATGCAGAAAAAGCATTTGATAGAATCAGTTGGTACGTTATGCCTCTGTCATTAAATTGGCTTGATTTCAGGCCTAAATTTATATCTTATATTTCTTATATTTCTCTTTTGTATCCTGCTCCTCAGGCAGCAGTATTGGTGAATGGTAAAGTGTCTTTCTTTTTTCATCTTTATAGAGGAGTAATGCAGGGTTGTCCGCTCTCCCCCTTACTATTTGTTTTGGCACTTGAACCTTTTCTTTCCAAGAATTCGTCTTAACCCCTCTATTTTGGGCTTTATTTAGGGTGATCATCATTTAAAGTTTACTGCCTTTGCGGATGCTATCCTTTTGTTTATTTCCTCTACAGAAAGATCTTTACCTTCTCTTATGCAAGAATTTTCTTTGTTTTCTCAGATATCTCGGCGACAAAGCACTGGACTGGATCCGTTCCTTCCTCACCGGTAGAGCACAGCGAGTCAGATTACCACTGTTCCTCTCAGAACCCACACAGATTGGCTGCAGAGTCCCCCAGGACTCCTCCCTGAGCCCCACCCTCTTCAATGTCTACATGGCCCTGCTCACAGCCATAGTCAGGAACCATGCACTCAATATCGTCTCCTACGCCAACGGCACCCAGCTGATCCTCTCCCTCACAAACTAGCCCTCAATCGCCAGAAACAACTTTCACGATGGGAGGAAGGCCGTAATACCTTAATGAGAGACAGCTACCTCAAACTCAACTTGGACAAGACCGAAGTCCTCATCCTGGGGCCCAACATCTCCACTTGAGAAGACTCCTGGTGGCGCGGAGCACCGCTCAGGAAACCTCTGCATCCTACTGGACTCACAATGAACCACCAGATCAACGCCGTCTCCTCATCATGCTTCCACACTCTTCACCTGCTTCGAAAAGACCTTCAGATGGATCCCCACTGAGGCCAGAAAGACGGTAACCCAGGCACTCATCAGCAGCAGACTTGACTACGGCAACACACTCTACACAGACATCACCCAGAAATTCCTCAGGAAACTACTGAATGTCCAGAATGCCACAGCCAGACTGATCCTCAACAGCCCCTGCTACAACCACATCTCCGAACACCTGCGAGAACTCCACTGGCTCTCGGTCAACAAAAGAGTCACGTTCAAGCTCCTCACACATGCCTATAAGCCCTCAACAATGCCAGACCAGCATACCTGAACCACCGCCTCTCATTTCACGTACCCACCAGACACCTGCGCTCCGCCAAACTGGCACTTCACTCGGATCTGCAAGACCAGGACTGGAGCAAGATCCTTTTCCCACTTTTTCCGCCTAAACCTGGAACACCCTGCCTCTCCACCACAGGCTATCCCCGTCACTGACCCAATTCAGGAAGGATCTCAAGACCTGGGTCTTCGACTGAACCTCAGCGCCTATCAGGACCTATAGCCCCCCCTGCGCCTTGAGACCCTCACGGGTGAGTAGATGTGCTTAACAAACACTGATTGATTGATTGATTGATTGAGGTATTTAGATATAAAACTACTAAAAGTAAAGCTGAAATTCTTCCACTTACTAAATACAACTTTAGTCATTCTTATTGCGTTACTGGTTTTCAATGTCTACTTCTGTTAAAATTAAATATCTAGGTATTTGGGTTATGAATTCTATCTCAGGAACTATAAAAGTTAACTTTAAAGACTTAATAGCGAAGGTTCAAAATATTCTGTCCTCTTGGGATTATTTATTTCTATTGCGGTGGGGGCCTGATTCACAGAACTAACTTACGTCAAAAACGTAAAGTTAGTACTTTTGGTATTCACAGAATACACTTACTCATTTTGGTATTCACAGAATGAACTTACTCATTTCGGTATTCACAGAAGTTAGTAGTCCTAACTTTAGGACTCCTAAATGCCTTCTGTGAATACCGTAAGTCTTAAAGTTAGATTTTTCTCAGTTTAGGAGTAGTAAGTTAGGACTCCTAACTTTAGGACTTCTAAATGCTTCTGTGAATACGAAAGTCTTAGTTAGATTTTTCTCAGTTTATGAGTAGAACTCCTAAACTGAGAAAATCCTAACTTTAAGACTTTCGGTATTCACAGAAGGCATTTAGGAGTCCTAAAGTTAGGAGTCCTAACTTTACTACTCCTAAACTGAGAAAAATCCTAACTTTAAGACTTTCGGTATTCACAGAAGGCATTTAGGAGTCCTAAAGTTAGGAGTCCTAACTTTACTACTCCTAAACTGAGAAAAATCCTAACTTTAAGACTTACGGTATTCACAGAACGCATTTAGGAGTCCTAAAGTTAGGACTACTAACTTCTGTGAATACCGAATTGAGTAAGTTCATTCTGTGAATACCAAAATGAGTAAGTGTATTCTGTGAATACCAAAAAGTACTAACTTTACGTTTTTGATGTAAGTTAGTTCTGTGAATCAGGCCCAGGAGGTCTAGATGCGATTAAAATGATGATCTCTCCTATTTTTTATATCTTCTTTCGATGTTACCAGTTCATATCCCCAAAACCTTTTTTAAAAGGTTTAATTCATTACTTAAAAATTGTCTATGTCGCAATAAGAAATCACAAATTGCCCTAACTGTTTTGCAATGACCAAAAGCGGCTGGTGGAGTTAATTTTGCTATTCAAAATAAGATATGGGCACATATTTATAAAATCTCTAGCTCAGGTAGTATTACTCAATCCTATTTTCTATCTATCACAGACTTTAATTTACTGCTGTTCAATGTTCTAGGTTCTCCTCAGAGGTTTCTGCTAAATGTTGGTCTTGCGATTTCCCTCAAGCGGATCTTATGCATATGTTATTTTGATACCCCAAAACACCTTCCTTCTGGCATAGGGTATGGTCCCAAATTAGACAGATTTTTAATATACATAAGTCTTTCAATACTCTTTATTTTTGGGTACATTAACTCAGGCCCTTATTACATTGTTTCTGTCAGGACTCACGGGAGGTTTCCTCCTTCTAACTGTATGCTGGCTACCATTTTCCCCCTACAAACTTACCAAAAGTCAGATAATCCCTCAAGCTGGAGTGCTTGTTGGCACCGATGGAACTCCAAGATGGCTGCCAACATGCACATACTGCGACAGCACACCACTGTTAGCAGTCTAGTCTTTTAGGCTTCATGACATCAGGTGAAGTGTGCTTCAACATTCCACTGTGCACTTCACTGAAGAAATAATTTGAAGAGCACCTGTTTTCCCAGCGTCGTGGAAGTCAGTTAGGGTAGTTGCGATAAAATCGGGGTTAGCTTCGTCGGAACTACATTCCCTCACTAATCAGGTTAGTGTTAAACTTGTAGCTAATATAAAACATTCTGTGAGAAAAGGTTATTGTGTCAGAGGTAAATTTCTATTTAAAGAGAAAAAAGGAAACAAGTCAGAATATATTTTCCTTCGTTTGAAAACTGGAAATACTTTTTCAGTAATTGCTTTCCTTAGCTGAGAAGATTAAATAAAAAGCTTTTTGAATCAGCTGTCTTTTTCAGCTGTTCCAGAATCTGTCAGACGCAGGCGTGACCTTTCAACACGCAGTGTCTTCTTAGACTGAAACTTGTTCACTCTTCTGAGAATTAATTAAAAGGTGAAGTCAGGGTCAAAGGCCCGGCATGTTTCTTTCTCATGCCATGTGTTAAAGAACTCCAGTAATGTTCTCCTCACGTATGGCAGTGCTTCCAGCAAACATTAAAACCAAAGGCCTGAATAAAAGGAACGCTTCCTTTTAACATTTAACCTAAGTTCTGAAGCATTGTTTAAAAAACTAATTAAAGAGAGAAAACCAGTCATCCTACTACAGAAACCCCAGTTCAAGGCCCACTCCAGTCTCTTAACAGTGAGTTAATAGAAAGAAAGAGAAACCCAAATAATACATAAATTAGGAATACAGAAATAAATACTTACCTTATCTTTCTTACATTAAGGAATAGCAGGATCAAGTGCAGATTGTACCTGAGAACGAAAAGGAAAGAGATCTGAGTGAAGACTTCTCATACAACCTAGCAAACAATACATGAGAAGTAGAAGAGAAGTAAGCTTCAGTAAACATTCTGGTAAGATAAGTTATTTATACACCATAGAAAAAACAGTAAGTTAAAAGGCACAATAAATAAAGGTTTTTTACATGTTAATGTTGCAGTCCAGTAAGAAGAAGAAGACGTAGCTGAACAGGCAGAATATTGGAGCAGTCTCTTCTCTGTCCCCAACCCCTTTTCCCCCTTAGAACTTACCTGCAATGGAATACTAAAAGACCTAGCAGGGTTGGTTCTGAGAAGGGTATTGGGACCTAGCGTCATTCTGCTCCTGTGTGGTTCAGACAGCAAAAGGGATTTAGACCCTGACAGAGTGAAGTGCCCACGTTGGTACAAGCACCTGAGCAGAATGGCAGAAGGACTTGATTTAAAAAATTTGGGCGAGATTTTGAGTAATATACAAAGGGACTTGGAGGCAGTCAGAGAGGAAAATAAAATACTAAGACAGGAGATAATAACCTTTAAAACGGGAACACCAGCTTTGGGATCTAGGCCAAGCACCGCATCCTTTGAAACCCAGAGTCCTAACATCAGCACTTCATCCTTTGCCCCCACACAAGTAATCCACTCATTATCCCCAGTAATTCCTCTTGCCCCTCCAGAGCGATTTAATGGAGACCCGCAGAAAGCGCAAATTTTTTGACCCAATGCTCTCTGCATTTTATGTGCCGTCCAACGATCTTCCCCGATGCTCAATCCCGAGTGGCGTTTATCTTGTCCTACCTTAGTGGGGACGCCGCCTCATGGTCCATGCCACTAGTAACCAAGGATGACCCAATTTTGTACAGTTTAGATGACTTCAAGAAGGAATTTCTCCGAATTTTTGATAGAAGAACAGCATCTCAAGCTTCAGACAACGAACTGTTGGAATTAAAGCAAGGAAACCGAGAACTCGTGTCTTACCTAGCCCAATTTAATAAACTAGTGGTCGAGACCAACTGGCCCGAGGATAAAAGAGCAGCAGTATTCTATAGAGGATTGCGAGAGGAATTGAAGGACGCTCTATCTCAAATCCCTAATCGACCCACCGACATCTCTGCCTTAGTGGATTTAACCTTAGAGATCGATTATCGGCAAAGTGAGCGGAAAGGAGAACGGCGGAAGGAGCTTAGACCAAGTGTTCCTCGTTTTGACCGTGTCAAAACAGAATCCACACGGACAGTAGAGAGTTCTTCGGGAATTGAACCCATGCAAATCGGTGTAGTCAGAGGTCCACTCTCTAAAGAAGAAAAAGAAAAGAGAAGGCTGAACAAACTGTGCCTATATTGTGGAAGAAGTGGACATTTTGTCAAGAATTGCTTAAAAAGACCAAAGTTGCCTGCTAAGGAGAAGGAAAACTAGAGGCACCACAGGTAAGGGAGTTGGACCTGTGGATGCGAATGGAAAAACGACTCCAACAAATCACCAATTGGCAAACACACTACAAGTCTCCTCTCCCCATTTGGTTATGACTGTGACCTTAAGGTTTAGAGATGTGGTTTTGACAGGAATCATCGTCATGGTAGATTCTGGGGCAACAGGTAATTTCTCCGACCACAAATTCGCTAGCCTGATCGGTTTACAAGCTATCAAGAAGGAGAAAAGTGAGAAGGTCAGAGCGGTGGATGGTACGGATTTAACTTCAGGGCCCATAACCAGTCATACTGAATTGGTACACATGACTACTGTCGAAGGACACCAAGAGACCTTGCAATTTAATTTAATAGACGCCCCCAATTTCAACTGATTCTAGGTCTACCATGGCTAACGGAACACAACCCGTTAATTGATTGGGGAGCCCGAACTATTCAATTAAATTCAGACTACTGCACCAAAAATTGTTTCGACGACCAGACACATTCTTCTGTAATCTGCGCTGCCACCCAATTGTGTGAAGGTGGAGGTTCGGTATGTGCGATCCAAACTACCATGATACCAGATGAATACCAAGACTTTGCAGACGTCTTTGATGAGAAAAAGGCAGAGACGTTACCCCCACAGGCCCTATGACTGCAAAATTGATCTAGAACCAGGGGCTAATCTACCATGCAGCAGAGTTTACGCATTAACGGAGAAGGAAAACATCCATTTGAAGGAATACCTAGCTAAGAATCTGGAGAACGGATTTATCCGACCGTCGCAGTCCCCTGTCTCTTCCCCACTTTTTTCGTGCCGAAAAAAGGGGAGATCTCAGGACTTGTATTGACTTTAGAGCGATTAACAGGATAACTGTGAAGAATCGTTATCCATTGCCTCTCATTTCAGTACTAATTGATCAAGTGAAGGAAGCAAAGATATACACTCGCCTAGACCTACGAGGAGCGTACCACTTGATTAGACTCCGGGAAGGCGACGAGTGGAAGACTGCGTTCAGGACCAAATTTGGCCTTTATGAGTATCTTGTGATGCCATATGGTCTCTGTAACGCACCAGCGGCCTTCCAGTACTTTATCAATGATGTTTTAAGTGAATTCATTGACCGATGCGCTATAGTATACATAGATGACATCCTGATTTATTCCAACACGGTTGAAGAACATCACAACCAGGTCAGAGCAGTTTTACAACGTCTACGAGAGAACTCTCTATACGTTAAATTGGAGAAATGCCTCTTCAACACAGATACAGTAGAATTCCTAGGTTTTGTGTTATCACCTGCAGGAGTTCGAATGGATGAGCAAAAAGTGAAGGCGATAACAGACTGGAAATCTCCTACCAGTATCAAAGAGGTTCAAAGCTTTATCGGATTCTCTAATTTTTACAGACGATTCATTAATGGATTCTCCAATAAGATACTTCCGCTGACTCGTCTTCTGAAGAAAGGAGTTCCGTTCCAATGGTCAGAAGAAGCAGAAGAAGCTTTTCAGTTGATGAAGGACAGTTTCACCACAGCACCGGTGCTGCTTCATGCAGATCCCTCTGAGCCTTTTTATTTGGAGACAGACGCATCGGACCTAGCCATCGGGGGAATACTTTCTCAGAGGCACAAGGACACGGGACAGTTACACCCGGTGGCATATCGGTCCCGCAAACTCAACCCTGCGGAATGCAACTATACGATTACAGAAAAAGAACTCTTGGCAATCAAAGATGCCTTCAAAGATTGGAGGCATTACTTAATGGGGGCAAAACACACTGTAACGGTGTTTACGGACCACCGCAACCTAAAATTTTTGCGATCTGCTCGAACTCTCACACCACGTCAGCTGCGTTGGTCTCTTTACTTCGCGGACTTTGATTTTGTTATCACTTTTCGTCCCGGATCCAAGAATGGAAAGGCTGATGTCCTCTCTAGACTCGACACAGAAAATCAAACTTCAGTCATTGAAAACCAGCAAATCATACCTGATGGAAAATTCATTGGAACTATCTCCTTAGAACCTTTTGAACATCACGTTCGAAATTTGATGACCGACCTTGAAATGGAGAACTGGGCCACAGAAGATCCACAACGTTTCATTCGCAATGGCCTCCCCTATTTAGGTACCACCCTGTATTTACCCACCAAGGAGCTTCAGCTGAAGGCAATGCAGGAATGTCACGACAACCCTCTGGCTGGCCACAAAGGTGTTGTGAAAACCGAAGAATTACTCAAACGTCGTTTCTGGTGGCCATACATGTGCCGAGACGTCCGTCAATATGTGTTAGGCTGTGAAATTTGTGCACGGGAAAATCGGACAGACAAGCTCCTAAAGGTCTCCTACAACCCATGCCAACCCCCCATATCCTTGGCACACAGTCTCCTTAGATTTGATTGTTGATCTACCTTCTTCCCATGGGTATGATACCATTCTTGTAGTTGTCGACACTTTTAGTAAGATGGCACATTATATACCCTTCAAAGGTACACCCACTGCTAAACAATTGTCCCAACTTTTCAATCAACATGTTATTCGCCTTCATGGGATTCCTAGGGTCCTCGTTTCAGACAGGGGCTCTCAGTTCCTATCACGATTTTGGAAGGCTTACATCAAAGGCCTTAATATTGACCATCGTTATTCCACCAGTTTTCACCCAGAAACTGATGGTCAGACTGAACGCATTAACCAAGACCTAGAACAACACCTCAGACTTTATTTGTTAGATGAGGAGGGTGACTGGCCTGACCACTTATGGACTGCGGAGTATGCTCACAATAATGCTCTAAATGTATCCACTGGCCACTCCCCTTTCTTTATAAACTCAGGCAGACATCCCAATTCTCATGCTAATTTTGATGATATTAATGTTCCTGCTGTTCAAGATATTGCCCGACAGTTAACTAAAATTCATCACTCAGTAACCCAGAATTTGTCGATCGCGAAGGATCGTTACAAACACTTCGCTGACCGAAAACGTAAAAAGAACCTGAGCTTCATGTAGGAGACTTAGTCTGGTTGAGTACAAAAATCTCAGACTCAAAGGTCCCCGTAAATTTCAGCCTCGTTTTATGGGTCCTTATCCAATTGAGAAGGTCATAAATCCAGTCACTTATCAACTATCTCTTCCTGGTTCTACCAAAATTCATCCAGTATTTCATGTTTCTCTCCTTAAACCAATTCAACCGGGGTTGCGTAGGGTTTCCCCTCCTGATCCTCTGATGGTTAATGGTGAGGCGGAGTACGAAGTTAAACGAATTTTGGATTCAAAACTCATCCGCAATGAAATTTTCTACCTCATTGATTGGCAAGGTTATGGACCTGATGAACGTTCCTGGGAAAAGAGTACTAATGTCCATGCCCCCGTTTAATTAGAGCCTTTCATGCCAAATTCCCTGCCAAACCACGACCGGAGGAAACCCCGTTGGGAGGGGGTACTGTCAGGACTCACGGGAGGTTTCCTCCTTCTAACTGTATGCTGGCTACCATTTTCCCCCTACAAACTTACCAAAAGTCAGATAATCCCTCAAGCTGGAGTGCTTGTTGGCACCGATGGAACTCCAAGATGGCTGCCAACATGCACATACTGCGACAGCACACCACTGTTAGCAGTCTAGTCTTTTAGGCTTCATGACATCAGGTGAAGTGTGCTTCAACATTCCACTGTGCACTTCACTGAAGAAATAATTTGAAGAGCACCTGTTTTCCCAGCGTCGTGGAAGTCAGTTAGGGTAGTTGCGATAAAATCGGGGTTAGCTTCGTCGGAACTACATTCCCTCACTAATCAGGTTAGTGTTAAACTTGTAGCTAATATAAAACATTCTGTGAGAAAAGGTTATTGTGTCAGAGGTAAATTTCTATTTAAAGAGAAAAAAGGAAACAAGTCAGAATATATTTTCCTTCGTTTGAAAACTGGAAATACTTTTTTCAGTAATTGCTTTCCTTAGCTGAGAAGATTAAATAAAAAGCTTTTGAATCAGCTGTCTTTTTCAGCTGTTCCAGAATCTGTCAGACGCAGGCGTGACCTTTCAACACGCAGTGTCTTCTTAGACTGAAACTTGTTCACTCTTCTGAGAATTAATTAAAAGGTGAAGTCAGGGTCAAAGGCCCGGCATGTTTCTTTCTCATGCCATGTGTTAAAGAACTCCAGTAATGTTCTCCTCACGTATGGCAGTGCTTCCAGCAAACATTAAAACCAAAGGCCTGAATAAAAGGAACGCTTCCTTTTAACATTTAACCTAAGTTCTGAAGCATTGTTTAAAAAACTAATTAAAGAGAGAAAACCAGTCATCCTACTACAGAAACCCCAGTTCAAGGCCCACTCCAGTCTCTTAACAGTGAGTTAATAGAAAGAAAGAGAAACCCAAATAATACATAAATTAGGAATACAGAAATAAATACTTACCTTATCTTTCTTACATTAAGGAATAGCAGGATCAAGTGCAGATTGTACCTGAGAACGAAAAGGAAAGAGATCTGAGTGAAGACTTCTCATACAACCTAGCAAACAATACATGAGAAGTAGAAGAGAAGTAAGCTTCAGTAAACATTCTGGTAAGATAAGTTATTTATACACCATAGAAAAAACAGTAAGTTAAAAGGCACAATAAATAAAGGTTTTTACATGTTAATGTTGCAGTCCAGTAAGAAGAAGAAGACGTAGCTGAACAGGCAGAATATTGGAGCAGTCTCTTCTCTGTCCCCAACCCCTTTTCCCCCTTAGAACTTACCTGCAATGGAATACTAAAAGACCTAGCAGGGTTGGTTCTGAGAAGGGTATTGGGACCTAGCGTCATTCTGCTCCTGTGTGGTTCAGACAGCAAAAGGGATTTAGACCCTGACAGTTTCCTAATGACACGTTATCAGATATTATATTGGCAATTGCATTTCAGCAAATCATTTTTAATTGGAAATCATCAGCTAAATTATCATACAAAATGTGGTGGCATTCTGTATGTTCACATCATAAATTGAATACTATGTATATGATGCAATGTTTATCCTCTCTCAATGTCCCAAGATTATGGTTACTGCTTATTGTATTTCTTAATCAGGTTGGTGGTACTTTTTCACATGCTGTTCCTACATTAGCGGAAGTTTTCATCCCCATAATTATTTTATTCTTTGTCTTCCTTTGCATATAAATGTCATTTTATATTGCTAAATACAACTTGTTGTATTGTTTACTTATAGTAAGACATAGATGAGGGCGTGAATTTTATATTATATTATACTTTTATATAGGAATTCTATATATTCCTTCCCCTATCCCTCTTTCTCCTTCTTTCCTTTCCTTTCTCCAAAAATGTATATAAACTTTAATGTTTTAGATATAAGGTATAAATTGCTATCTGTTTGCTACTGTATCTTTCCTTATGTATTGCTGTATTTTAGAGTACTAAATAAAGTCTTTTGAACAGTAGAAATTTGCCATCCTTCATAAAGGACACAGAGGATTTTTTCAAACGAATCTACAATATCCCTTGGCAAGATGCCTTACTTTTGATTTCACTAGATGTAACAGCTCTATACATGAGCATCACACATTGTGATAATTTCCATGCCATTCAGTATTTACTCAGAAGCAGACCGCTTCGACGGTATAATCGCACCAAAATGCTGATCAGTATGGTGCAATGGTGCCTGGAAAATAACTTTTTCCTGTTCAACAAAGAAATAAACAGGCGGATGTGTGGTACTGCGATGGGCACCTGCTTCTCCCCCAGTTACGCAAGGTTGCACATGGGATGGTGGGAGGAGCAGGTTCTCATCACAGACCAAGGTGAAGTGTGGAATAAGCATGTGATAAGTTGGTTGCGATTCATTGACGACATCTTGTTGTATGGAAGGGCACATGAGAGGAAGCTGAAGCTTCCATTGCAGCAATTAACTGTAGTAACATCAACTTACTCTTCATGTTACACATCAATGAGAGGCAGGTGAACTTTCTGGACTAGGTGGTATACATAGAAATGGGCAGTATAGAGACAAAGTTACATTGTAAAAAAACAGCAGGGAACTCCATGTTACATGCTAGTAATTCCCATCCCAAACATCTCAAGTCTAGCATTTCCTCTTGAGAAATGCTCAGATTTAAAAGGAATTGCAGCAATCCAAGTGAACTAAAAAAAAATGTCAGGAAGAACTTATGCATGGATTTATGGATAGAGGATATAGTGAAGAAAGTCTCAAGAATGTTTTGAATAAAGTAGACGCAAAGAGCAGAGAGTCCATTTTGTTCATTCGTAAAAAAAAGGACAATGAAAAATAAAAAAATCAGGTTAATAACTACTTTCAACAGACAGGAAAGAGAGATCAGAGCTATTTTAAAAAAGCATTGGCATCTTGTGAGATACGAAGCAGTGCTCGGAGCTATCATAGATAGATCCCCAGCCATAGCATACAGGAGTGCTCTCTTCATGGAAGAATCCTTAGTCAGAAGCAGCCCAGAAGTCATAAAACAAACAAGTTGGCTGCAACAAATGAGAGGCTTCCATAAGGGCAGTAGCAGCAAGGCTTGCAGCATAAGAATCAACACTACTATTATTCTCCTTTCAGTGAAGCACTGATCAAGATTGGTGGAAGCTTCAATTTCAAAACTGAATTTCAATTTTTGTCCTGAGTTGTGTCTGCGGACTAAGGTATATAGGCAGCACTATACTGCAACTCCATCTGAGAATCTTGCAGCATATGAGGGCAGTGAATAAAAAGGAGAAAACATATCCGGTAGCCTGACATATACTTGAGTTTCATGACAATGACTTTCAAAGCCTTAACTATTTTGTATTTGATGCAATACCAAAAAGCTTCAGAGGAGGCAACCGTTAGTGAGTACTCACGCAGACAGAAGCCAAGTACATTGTCAGACTAGACACCAAAGCACCCAATGAGCTGAACCTAGGGGAGGATGTACACACATTTTTATAGTAGGGATAGCAGTTAATTTTGCTGTTTTTTAAGTCACTTGGGATATAATAATGTGGCCGGGAAGGATGAAGAAAGATATATAATATTTTTTAAGAGCATTCATATACGGTTATTTTCAGTCACACCACTTTAGCTTTTGTTTGAATCATGTTTCATTATAACAAACATTTACATTTTATAAGGAATCATTTTTTTGATTTAATAATGTTTAATATACGAACATGGCTGAACATGACCCACTTGGGTTTAATTATGAGTTGAAAAATAATAGAAAAATTGTGTTCGATGTCGATCACACAGAGCCAACAGTTTCATGAACATGGCCCATTTGGGCTAATTGTGAGTTGAAAAATTAAAGAATAAGTTTGTTTGATATCGATCACATATGGCCAACGTTATATAGATACAACTATAATATCAATCTGATGACATTGCGCAATGTAAGTCATCATGAAAGAAATCAATTCAAACAGTTTTATGACTACACATAAAAAGTAATTGAATTTGTAATAACCAAAGCAAATAATGAAGTGTTTAGGTAACTGCTCTAACTGAGATCGATCAGTTGAAGTCTTCCTTTTGTATTCATGGACCACGTGAGATTATTTAAATGTTCATTAATGGTGCTGCAGGGATGTGAACAAGGCCAGTGTTGTGGCTGAAACATGTCATGGTGAATTGTTGTGAAAATAAATCAATCATGGAAAGGAAGCTGGTGTCTGCGCCTGGTCCATAATGATTCGTGTACAAAAGACGGGAAGTGGAGATATATATATACCTTCCAAAAAAGATTACGGAGCACTCGCAGGGCAAGGTGATTATTCTTTTAATTTCAACAGACGCATTTCGGCTATTATGCCTTCCTCAATGCTATTCAATTAAAATACAGCTGGCACACAAAGTTCATATATTTTAAAAGTAACATTATCACTCACATTGGAGGGTTTCAGCTTATAAACAGCTACAAAGTACTGTACGATATCAAGTTAAATGTCATCAACTACAGCCGCCATGATAACATGCTGTTACTCCATTGCATCCCAAATGGCAACCCCTGCATGTTTCCTTTATCATCTCCATTCAAGGTTAAATGCCTTCATAAACCATTTCTCCTAAATAGTCATTAAACACAGAGGGACTTGCAGCACTCTAAGGGGCACATGCATCAAAGTAGGCTCTCGCGACTCCCTAACTGCGATTATTAAGGAATCGCAATTAAGGAATCGCAAAAGCCTATGCATGTAGGAAACGCTAAAAAAATAGCGATTCCCAAACATTCCTTAATTGCGACTCGCTAGTTTGATCTCATGTTAAATGTCATCAACTTCGGTCGCCATGATAACATGCTGTTACTCCATTGCATCCCAAATGGCAGCCCCTGTATCTCTCCTTTATCAACTCCATTCAAGGTCAAATGACTCCATAAACCATCTCTCCTAAATAGGCATTGAACACACATGGATTTGTGTCACTTTAAATGGCTTCATTAGCTCAGTCCTGCCACATCATATTGCGTGCCAATTACCTCTCGCTTGCCGTACATTCAAGAAGGTGCCAGTTTGAATAACTGGATGTCCTCGAGTCAAATAACTCACAGCCTTGAGGCACAGGAATCATTTCAGTGCGGTGGTTCTGGCACTATTGTAAACATACTCCTGCTCCATGGAATATACATATAGAATATATATATGTATATATATATATATTAATATATATATTCACTGAAAAAAACATAGGTTTTAGGGACAGTTATAGTTAGTTGGACATTGCACTCGTACAAAACCCGTGAAATTCCCCCGTTATAGTTAGTTCAGGTAACTATAACTCACGCCCCCGCAATGCACTGCTGATGACGTCACATATTACATCACTCATGACATGGTCAGTGACATCACTGATGACATCATCCAGTGACTGTGTGTTTCTGTAAAGTTTAAATATGTTTAATATATATAGGGAAAGGCGTATTGAAGAATGAGTGGGTGTATAAGTGTCTGAATGGATGATTTAGTACGTGAGTGACTGACTCTACAAGTGAGTAATTAAACGTATCTTACTGAATGCATGGGTTAGTGACTAAACTGGGTGAATGTCTGTATCCGTCTGTTTGTTGGTGTGTAAGTGGATGCATGGATTTGCGAATAGCTACATGAGTGTCTATATGGGTTATTAATTGGTTCTCTGAGTATCTGTATGGCTGCCTGAGTGTTTGTGTGGGTGGGGTGTGTGTGACTCTGTACATAGATGTGTGAGTGGGTGATTCACTGGGTGCATGATTTCAAGAGTGCATCTGTGATGGACTGCTTGGGTGGGTGGGTGTGTGTAAGAGTGTGTTAGTGAGTGAATGTATGTCCCAGTGGTACATGTGAGAGTAACTACGTATGTGAAAGGCAGTATATATGTGTGTTGGAGTATATAAATACCTATAAGCGAGAGTGTGTGATTGTGATAGTGACTGTATGGATGAGTGTGTGCTTGTATCAGAGATTGTATAAGAGCGTAAGAATGTGCTAGTATTTGTATGAGTAAGTGAGCTGGTGTGTGTATAACTGTATAGGTGAGTAAATGGGTGTGTGCTTAATTTTTGCATGACTGACTAGGTGTGTGAGTACCTCTATGGATGAGTGGCGGTGTGTGAGTGTTTATATAGGTGTATGAGTGCATATAATAGTCCTGTACTGAGTGACTATAAGTATGAGTGACTGTACGGGTGAGTGAGTAGATGTGTGTGTGTAGACCTAAGAATCAGTGAGTGTGTATATAGTAATTGGTGTTGGAGTGTCTATGGTTTTGACAATGGCAGTCTGTAATTTACAGTGGGTGTATCAAAAGTTATATTAGGGTGTGAGAAGATGCATCAAATTATCACATGGATGATGTCATCAGTGATGTCATCAGTGATGTCATTTGAGATGTCATTAGTGATGTCATCAGTGATGTCACTGACCATGTCATGAGTGATGTAATATGTGACGTCATCAGCAGTGCATTATGGGGCGCGAGTTATAGTTACCTGAACTAACTATAACGGGGAATTTCACGGGTTTTGTACGAGTGCAATGTCCAACTAACTATAACTGTCCCTAAAACCTATGGTTTTTTCAGTGAATTTGTAAGGTTTTTTAAATGCTAATTTCTAACTATAACGTGCCTGAAACCTATGGTTTTTTCAGTGAATTTCAAAGGTTTTTTAAATGCTAATTCCTAACTATAACATGTCTGAAACCTATGGTTTTTTTCAGTGAATTTCAAAGGTTTTGTAAATGACAATTTTTAAATGTATTAATTGTTATATTTATTTTTTTTATACTGATTTACTACATTTTTTAAACTATTTATTTTTAGATATTTTATTTTTTAAAATACATTGTAATTACATTATACATTACATTACAAAATATACTTTCTCAGAATGAATTACTTTAGTTTAAATACGTTGCAAATAGGCAATAGACTTTTAAGTACAGTAGTTACAGTTGTTGCAATGGGCAACACAATTTCAAACACAATGCAACATTGAGCTCAATGTGAATTTCAAGTTAAATGCAATTAGTTACTTTATGGATTACTTTTCTAACCACAGGACTGGATCCTAGATTCAGTCCTGGAACATCTCCTGTAAACAGTTGAGTAAAAGCGTTTTGGTTACAGTAGTGATTTTTAAGGAATATTATTGTATTTTAAAAGTTGACACTTAGAAACTTTTTCACATAGAATCACCAATGCTATCCTATGGGAGAAAATTCACTTAGCAGGTAAGTAGTGTTATCGTTACTTTTTCTTACTCAGTGGTGGATCTTGGATCCAGCACTGGTGCATCTCCTGTAAACAGTTGAAAGAATGCGTTTAAGTCATACAGGCGATTTTTAAGGAATATTTGTAGTTTGTGAAAATCGACACTTTGAAACTGTTCTGCTGAAAACCAGACAATGGATTCCTATGGAAGGAAATACAAGTTACTGGTAAATACGGTTAGTATTACTTTTCAGGGTCAGTGCTGGGCTAAAAGATGCAGCACTGGGTTCTCTCCTGATAACAGGTGAGTAAATCGGAATTCGTAGTTCGGCTGATTTTAGAGGAATATTATAAAGTTCCAAAACTCCACACTTAGAAGAATTTCCAAGTGAAACCAGTCAATGTTAGCCTATGGAAGGAAATTCAAGTTACTACGGTTAAAATTACTTTTCAGGATCAGTAGTGGGCTCAAAGATGCAGCACTGAGGTCTCTCCAGATAACAGGTGAGTAAATCGGAATTCGTAGTTCTGCTGATTTTAGAGGAATATTTGTATGTTTCAAAAATCGACACTTAGAAACTTTTTCAGCAAAAAGCAGGCTATGATATCCTATGGAAGGAAATTCAATTTACTGGTAAGTACGTTTAGAATTACTTTTCAAGGTCAGCGCTGGGCTAAAAGATGCAGCACTGGGTTCTCTCCTGATAACAGGTGAGTAAATCGGAATTCGTAGTTCGGCTGATTTTAGAGGAATATTATAAAGTTCCAAAACTCCACACTTAGAAGAATTTCCAAGTGAAACCAGTCAATGTTAGCCTATGGTAGGAAATTCAAATTACTGGTAAGTGCGGTTAAAATTACTTTTCAGGATCAGTATTGGGCTCAAAGATGCAGCACTGAGGTCTCTCCTGATAACAGGTGAGTAAATCGGAATTCGTAGTTCGGCTGATTTTAGAGGAATATTTGTATGTTACAAAAATCGACACTTAGAAACTTTTTCAGCAAAAAGTAGGCAATGATATCCTATGGAAGGAAATTCAAGTTACTGGTAAGTACGGTTAAAATTACTTTTCAGGATCAGTACTGGGCTGAAAGAATGCAGCACTGAGGTCTCTCCTGATAACAGGTGAGTAAATCGGAATTCGTATTTCGGCTGACTTTAGAGGATTATTATAAAGTTCCAAAACTCCACACTTTGAAGAATTTCCAAGTGAAACCAGTCAATGTTAGCCTATGGAAGGAAATTCAAGTTACTGGTAAGTACGGTTAAAATTACTTTTCAGGATCAGTACTGGGCTCAAAGATGCAGCACTGAGGTCTCTCCTGATAACAGGTGAGTAAATCGGAATTCGTAGTTCGGCTGATTTTAGAGGAATATTTGCACAATGGTGAAGGGAGGGGGTGGGGCCTGAGGTGACATCTGTGCAAACGCGCCCCGTGGTACGTTTTAAGTTGGGGGATTAAGTCCCCTTGAATCATGAGGGTCCCTGGGGTCCAACTAGCCCACCCTGTACCTCCCGTATGCGCCAGGGAGCTGCGTTGCAGAGAGGTGTTCAGAGGCCACGCCCCTTTTTGCACCTCTCTGCAACGCAGCTCTGTGGCGCTTTCTGGACGTACCTGGTGGGCTATTTGGCCCCCAGGGACCCTCAGGATTGAAGGGGATTTCATTCCCCATCTTAAAATGCGCCACGGGGCCTGTTTGCACACATGTCACCTGAAGCCCTGCCCCTCCCTTCACCACTGTGCAAACGCGCCCGTGGTGCGTTTAAGTTGGGGGATTAAGTCCCCTTGAATTCTGAGGGTCCCTGGAGTCGAACTAGCCCACCATGTACCTCCAAAAGCGCCACAGAGCTGCGTTGCAGAGAGGTGTATAAAGGGGCGTTGCCTCTGTACACCTCTCTGCAACACAGCCCCCTGGCGCATACTGGAGGTTCCTGGTGGGCTAGTTGGCCCCCAGGGACCCCCAGTATTCAAGGGAATTACTTCCCCTTCTTAAATCGCGCCAGGGAGCGCGTTTGCACACTGCTGCAGGGAGGGGGCGGGGCCTCCGGCACAATGCCATTTTTTGTTTTTTCCTTTTTTTTTCATGGGAGGGGGCTGCGTGGCCCCCTTCCCTCGGCCACTTTGGCCCCGGGGACCCCATCCCCCGGGGCCTGAGCATTTAAAAAAAAAAAAAATGGGAAGGGGGACGCGTGGCCCCCTTCCCTAGGCCTCTATTGGCCCTGGGGACCCCATCCCCCGGGCATGCACTCTTTTAAAAAATATTTGGAGTGGGGCTGCGTGGCCCCCTCCTCAGGCCATTTAAGGCCCCGGGGACCCCATCCCCGGGGCCGGCCTTGCCCTTTATTTTTTTTAATTGGGGAGGGGGCTACGTGGCCCCCTCCCGGGCCACTTATGGCCCCGGGGACCCCATCCCCGGGGCCTGGCCTCTCGTTGGAGACTGTGGGGGTCCCCAATCCCCCACAGTCCCAGCCGGCTCCCCGCCTCCTCCGGGAGCCGGCATTGCTTTTCACATGGGGAGCAGCTAACATGCTGCTCCCCGTGTGGAAAGCAATTAGTTTGCATTTTGAAAGAGAGAGCAGGTTTCCTGCTCTCTCTTTCAAAATGCAAACCAAGTTTGCTATGACAGGACGGAGCCGCGATGCTCCCGTCCTGTCATAGCAAACTACAGTGTCCCGGGGTAGGCACCCGGGACACTGCAGGAGCCGGCCCTGGGGGGTGGTGGTCCCCAGGGCCATCACTGGCTCCAGGAGGGGGGCCGCGAGGCCCCCCTCCCAACTTGTTCAAAGCCCCGGGGAGGTGGTGGTCCCCGGGGCTCTTGGGGTCCAGCCCCCCCACACGCCCCGGGGACCGCCACCTCCCCGGGGCACTAAAAGTTAAAAATGGGGGTCCGTTTGGACCCTCGAAGCCCCGGGGACCACCACCTCCCCGGGGCTTTGAAAATGTGGGGAGGGGGCTGCGCGCCCCTCCTGGAGCCAGTGATGGCCCTGGGGACCGCCACCCCCAGGGCCGGCTCCTGCAGTGTCCCGGGGTGCCTACCCCCGGGACACTGCTGTTTGCAATGACAGGGACGGAGCCTCGCGGCTCCCGTCCTGTCATTGCAAACTTGCTTTGGATATTGGAAGAGAGCAGGAAACCTGCTCCGCTTCCAATATCCAAAGCTGATTGCTTTCCACATGGGGAGCAGCATGTTAGCTGCTCCCCATGTGAAAAAGCAATGCTGGCTCGCGCAGGAGGCGGGGAGCCGGCTGGGACTGTGGGGGCATTGGGGACCCCCCCACAGTCCCCAACCAGAGTCCAGGCCCCGGGGGATGGGGTCCCCGGGGCCATAAGTGGCCAGGGAGGGGGGCCATGCAGCCCCCTTCCCCAAATTTAAAAAAAAGAAAGAAAAAGAAAAAAAAGTGCAAGGCCGGCCCCGGGGGATGGGGTCCCCGGGGCCTTAAATGGCCTGAGGAGGGGGCCACGCAGCCCCCTCCAAATAAAAAAATAAAAAATCGAGGCCATGCCCCGGGGATGGGGTCCCCGGGGCCAATACAGGCCCAGGGAAGGGGGCCACGCGGACCCCTTCCCGTTTTTTTCTTTTTAATTAAAAAAAAAAAAAAAAAAAATGCTCAGGCCCCGGGGGATGGGGTCCCCGGGGCCAAAAGTGGGCAAGGGAAGGGGGGCCACGCGGCCCCCCTCCCATTAAAAAAAAAAAGAAAAAAAAAAAACGACCGGCATTGTGCCGGAGACCCCGCCCTGTCCCTAAAACCTTATGGTTTTTTCAGTGAATATATATATATATGTATGTATATATATATATATTCACTGAAAAAACCATAGGTTTCAGACACGTTATAGTTAGAAATTAGCATTTAAAAAACCTTTGAAATTCACTGAAAAAACCATAGGTTTTAGGGACAGTTATAGTTAGTTGGACATTTCACTCGTACAAAACCATAGAAATTCCCCGTTATAGTTAGTTCAGCTAACTATAACTCACGCCCCCGCAATGCACTGCTGATGACGTCACATATTACATCACTCATGACATGGTCAGTGACATCACTGATGACATCACTGATGACATCTCAAATGACATCACTGATGATATCATCCAGTGACTGTGTTTCTGTAAAGTTTAAATATTTTTAATATATAGGGAAAGGTGTATTGAAGAATGAGTGGGTGTATAAGTGTGTGGATGAAGGATTTAGTAGGTGCGTGACTGACTCTATAAGTGAGTGATTAAACGTATCTTATGAATGCAAGGGTTAGTGACTAAACTGGGTGAATGTCTGTAACTGTCTGTCTGTTGCTGTGTAAGTGGCTGCATGGGTTTGTGAATAGCTACATGAGTGTCTATATGAGTTATTGATTGGTTGTCTGAGTATCTGTATGGGTGCCTGAGTGTTTGTGTGGGTGGGGTGTGTGCGACTCTGTGCATAGATGTGTGAGTGGGTGATTCACTGGGTGGATGGTTTCAAGAGTGCATCTGTGATAGGCTGTATGGGTGGGTAAGTGTGTGTAAGAGTGTGTTAGTGAGTGAATGTATGTCCCAGTGGTACATGTGTGAGTAACTACATATGTGAAAGGCAGTATATATGTGTGTTGGAGTATATAAATAGCTATAAGCGAGAGTGTGTGATTGTGAGAGTGACTGTATGGATGAGTGTGTGCTTGTATCAGTGATTGTATAAGAGCGTAAGAATGTGCTAGTATTTGTATGAGTAAGTGAGCTGGTGTGTGTATAACTGTATAGGTGAGTAAATGGCAGTGTGTTTAATTATTTGCATGACTGACTAGGTGTGTGAGTTACCTCTATGGATGAGTTTCGGTGTTTCAGTGTCTATATAGGAGTATGAGTGCATATGATAGTCCTGTACTGAGTGACCGTAAGTATGAGTGACTGTATGGGTGAGTGAGTGGATGTGTGTGTAGACCTAAGAATCAGTGAGTGGGTATGTAGTATTGGTGTTGGAGTGTCTATGGTTTTGCGAATGGCAGTCTGTAATTTAGAGTGGGTGTATCAAAGGTTATATTAGGGTGTGAGGAGGTGCATCAGATTATCACGTGGATGATATCATCAGTGATGTCATCAGTGATGTCACTGACCATGTCATGAGTGATGTAATATGTGATGTCATCAGCAGTGCATTGCGGGGGCGCGAGTTATAGTTAGCTGAACTAACTATAACGGGGGAATTTCTATGGTTTTGTACGAGTGAAATGTCCAACTAACTATAACTGTCCCTAAAACCTATGGTTTTTTCTGTGAATTTCAAAGGTTTTTAAATGCTAATTTCTAACTATAACGTGTCTGAATCCTATGGTTTTTTCAGTGAATTTCAAAGGTTTTTAAATGCTAATTTCTAACTATAACGTGCCTGAAACCTATGGTTTTTTAAGTGAATTTCAAAGGATTTTTAAATGCTAATTTCTAACTATAACGCCCCTAAAACCTATGGTTTTTCAGTGAATTTCAAAGGTTTTGTAAATGACAATTTTTAAATGTATTAATTGTTATATTTATTTTTTTGATACTGATTTACTACATTTTTTTAAACTATTTATTTTTACATATTTTATTTTTTAAATTACATTGTAATTACATTATACATTACATTACAAAATATACTTTCTCAGAATGAATTACTTTAGTTTAAATACTTTGCAAATAGGCAATAGACTTTTAAGTACAGTAGTTACAGTTGTTGCAATGGGCAACACAATTTCTAGTTAAATGCAATTAGTTACTTTATGGATTACTTTTATAACCACAGGACTGGATCCTAGATTCAGTCCTGGGACATCTCCTGTAAACAGTTGAGTAAAAGCGTTTTGGTTACAGTAGTGATTTTTAAGGAATATTATTGTATTTTAAAGGTTGACACTTAGAAACTTTTTCACATATAATCACCAATGTTATCCTATGGGATGAAATTCACTTAGCAGGTAAGTAGTGTTATCGTTACTTTTTCTTACTCAGTGGTGGATCCTGTATCCAGCACTGGTGCATCTCCTGTAAACAGTTGAAAGAATGCGTTTAAGTCATACAGGCGATTTTTAAGGAATATTTGTAGTTTGTGAAAATTGACACTTTGAAACTTTTCTGCTGAAAACCAGACAATGGATTCCAATGGAAGGAAATACAAGTTACTGGTAAGTACGGTTAGAATTACTTTTCAGGGTTAATGCTGGGCTAAAAGATGCAGCACTGGGTTCTCTCCTTATAACAGGTGAGTAAATCGGAATTCGTAGTTCAGCTGATTTTAGAGGAATATTTGTATTTTTCAAAAATCGACACTTTGAAACTTTTCTGCTGAAAACCAGACAATGGATTCCTATGGAAGGAAATACAAGTTACTGGTAAGTACGGTTAGAATTACTTTTCAGGGTCAGTGCTGGGCTAAAAGATGCAGCATTGGGTTCTCTCCTGATAACAGGTGAGTAAATCGGAATTCGTAGTTCAGCTGATTTTAGAGGAATATTTGTATGTTTCAAAAATCGACACAAACTTTTTCAGCAAAAAAGCAGGCAATGATATCCTATGGAAGGAAATTTCAAGTTACTGGTAAGTACGGTTAAAATTACTTTTCAGGATCAGTACTGGGCTGAAAGATGCAGCACTGAGGTCTCTCCTGATAACAGGTGAGTAAATCGGAATTCGTATTTTGGCTGATTTTAGAGGAATATTATAAAGTTCCAAAACTCCACACTTAGAAGAATTTCCAAGTGAAACCAGTCAATGTTAGCCTATGGAAGGAAATTCAAGTTACTGGTAAGTACGGTTAAAATTACTTTTCAGGATCAGTACTGGGCTGAAAGATGCAGCACTGAGGTCTCTCCTGATAACAGGTGAGTAAATCGGAATTCGTATTTTGGCTGATTTTAGAGGAATATTATAAAGTTCCAAAACTCCACACTTAGAAGAATTTCCAAGTGAAACCAGTCAATGTTAGCCTATGGAAGGAAATTCAAGTTACTGGTAAGTACGGTTAAAATTACTTTTCAGGATCAGTACTGGGCTCAAAGATGCAGCACTGAGGTCTCTCCTGATAACAGGTGAGTAAATCGGAATTCGTAGTTCGGCTGATTTTAGAGGAATATTATAAAGTTCAAAAACTCCACACTTAGAAGAATTTCCAAGTGAAACCAGTCAATGTTAGCCTATGGAAGGAAATTCAAGTTACTGGTAAGTACGGTTAAAATTACTTTTCAGGATCAGTACTGGGCTGAAAGATGCAGCACTGAGGTCTCTCCTGATAACAGGTGAGTAAATCGGAATTCGTATTTTGGCTGATTTTAGAGGAATATTATAAAGTTCCAAAACTCCACACTTAGAAGAATTTCCAAGTGAAACCAGTCAATGTTAGCCTATGGAAGGAAATTCAAGTTACTGGTAAGTACGGTTAAAATTACTTTTCAGGA
Organism: Calotriton arnoldi; assembly: GCA_963921515.1. Taxonomy (NCBI): domain Eukaryota; kingdom Metazoa; phylum Chordata; class Amphibia; order Caudata; family Salamandridae; genus Calotriton; species Calotriton arnoldi. Next base: position 214,487 of record CAWUFW010012049.1, read on the forward strand.
TCAGTACTGGGCTGAAAGATGCAGCACTGAGGTCTCTCCTGATAACAGGTGAGTAAATCGGAATTCGTAATTTAGCTGATTTTAGAGGAATATTATAAAGTTCCAAAACTCCACACTTAGAAGAATTTCCAAGTGAAACCAGTCAATGTTAGCCTATGGAAGGAAATTCAAGTTACTGGTAAGTACGGTTAAAATTACTTTTCAGGATCAGTACTGGGCTCAAAGATGCAGCACTGAGGTCTCTCCTGATAACAGGTGAGTAAATCGGAATTCGTAGTTTGGCTGATTTTAGAGGAATATTTGGACAATGGTGAAGGGAGGGGGCGGGGCCTGAGGTGACATCTGTGCAAACGCGCCCCATGGCCCGTTTTAAGTTGGGGGATTAAGTCCCCTTGAATCATGAGGGTCCCTGGGGTCCAACTAGCCCACCCTGTACCTCCAGTATGCGCCAGGAAGCTGCGTTGCAGAGAGGTGTTCAGAGGCCACGCCCTTTTTGCACCTCTCTGCAACGCAGCTCTGTGGCACTTTCTGGACGTACCTGGTGGGCTAGTTGGCCCCCAGGGACCCTCAGGATTGAAGGGGATTTCATTCCCCATCTTAAAATGCGCCACGGGGCCTGTTTGCACACATGTCACCTGAAGCCCCGCCCTCCCTTCACCACTGTGCAAACGCGCCCCGTGGCGCGTTTTAAGTTTTGGAATGAAATCCCTTCAATCCTGAGGGTCCCTGGAGTCCAACTAGCCCACCATGTACCTCCAAAGCGCCACAGAGCTGCGTTGCAGAGAGGTGTAAAAGGGGCGTGGCCTCTGTACACCTCTCTGCAACGCAGCCCCCTGGCGCATACTGGAGGTTCCTGGTGGGCTAGTTGGCCCCCAGGGACCCCCAGTATTCAAGGGGAATTTGTTCCCCATCTGCAAACACGCCAGGGGGTGCATTTGCAGAGTGGTGAAAGAAGGGGCGTGGCCTCCGGCGCGATGCCGGTGTTTTTCTTTTTTTTTTTTTTTTAAAGAAGGGGGCTGTGTGGCCTCCTTCTTTTTCTAATTTATTGGTCCTGGGGACCCCATCCCCCAGGGCCTGCCCCCTATTTATTTAAAAAAAAAAAAACAATTTGGAAGGGAGCCGCGTGGCCCCCCTCCCGAGGCCTTAATCGGCCCCGGGGACCCCATCCCCCGGGGCATGGCCTTTTTTAAATTTTTTTATTGTTTTGGAGGGTGGCTGCGTTGCCCCCCTCCTCAGGCCACTTATGGCCCCGGGGACCCCATCCCCCGGTGCCGGCCTTTGTTTTTTTTTTAAAATTTTGGGGAAGGGGGCCGCGTGGCCCCCCTCCCGGGCCACTACTTGCCCCGGGTACCCCATCCCCCGGGCTGGCTCCTCTCCGTTGGGGACTGTGGGGGTCCCCAATCCCCCACAGTCCCGCCGGCTCCCCACGTCCCTTGGGAGCCGGCATTGCTTTCCACATGGGGAGCTGCTAAGATGCAGCTCCCCATGTGGAAAGCAACTTGCTTTGGATATTGGAAGCGAGAGCAGGTTTCCTGCTCTCGCTTCCAATATCCAAGCAGTTTGCTATGACAGGACGGGAGCCGCGAGGCTCCCGTCCTGTCATAGCAAACTACAGTGTCCCGGGGTAGACACCCCGGGACACTGCAGGTGCCGGCCCTGGGGGGTGGTGGTCCCCAGGGCCATTACAGGCTCCAGGAGGGGGCCACGCAGCCCCCTCCCTCCATTGACAAAGCCCCGGGGAGGTGGTGGTCCCCGGGCTCTGGGGTCCGTAACGGACCCCCACATTTATTTTCTAAGTGCCCCGGGGAGGTGGTGGTCTCGGGGCGTGTGGGGGCTGGAGCCCCCACACGTTATTAAATTTTACAAAGAAGCCCCGGGGGTGGCGGTCCCGGGGCTGCGGGAGGGCAGGAGAGCCCTCCCGCACCTTTTTAATAAGGCCCCGGGGGGTGGCGGTTCCCGGGGTTTGGGGGCCTTAGAGGCCCCCCATATAAACAATAAACCCACCCCCCGCATGCCCCCGGGCCTTGGGCCACCCGGGGGCAAGTTTGCATCGAAGCACGGAAGACCGCGCTTCGATTTTTTTTTTTTCGGCAGGATCCGCGCACCATGAGCGCATCCTGCCGATTTAAAAAAAAAAAATGCTTTTTTTTGCCCAGGGGGTCTTTGTGGGACCCCCTGAGCAGACCTAGGGGGTCAGGGTGTTTCTACCCTGCCCCCTTTGTGCGTTTTGCGCACTTGTTTCTGTGCCTCGGTTCTACCGAGGGACAAAATGGCTGCCAACACTTCCTGATTTGGAGTGTTGACATCCAATTAACATGCAGCTCGTGATCGGGAGGGTGCGCGAATCCGACGCGGCCATAGATATATATGTGATTTTCATTTTGATTTTCACAGGAACTACTGAACGGATTTACACCATTTAACAAAAGGGTTCTTTCTGAACCAAGAACTACCTCTTTGCCAAATTTGGTGTAATTCCGTTCAGCAGTTCGGGCTGTAGCCGTGTCTAAAGTTTCCTATGGGAAAATGAATGGGGAAAACACGTTTTGGGACCCCCTTTTTTCTCGGCCCCCGCTTGACAAATCACCCTGAGACTTTCAGGGTAGGAGCGGACCGGAGCGGGCCATAAAGTTTGCAAATTTCGCGAAGATTCGTCAACCGACGCAAGAGTTATTTCAAATAGAATGTCGCGGATTTCCTATGGAAAATAGGTCCTAACTATAACTATCTACTGGCGACCGCCAGTAGATAATATATGTAGGTATATATATATATATATGTATGTATTAGAGGGACGCTGGAGACATTATAGATATGTTCAGATTTTACACAGACAAAACCACAGAAATTCAGCAGATATAGTTATCTCAATAACTATAACTAGTACCCTAAAGTAACTATAACTCGTGCTTCCACCATGCACAGTTTTTTCATCAATATTTTCACTGCAAATGTTGCAATGATATCAATGATGACATAGAAGATATCATGAGTGATGTAATATGTGGGGAAATTAGCAGTGCATGGCAAGGGCGCTGGGTATGGCTAAAGCCAAAGTCCAATAATGATGACTTCCCTTTTCAGTTTTTTGCTTCCCTGTAAATACTTCTGTTGCAAAGCCATTGGGTGGCATGTTTTAGGAACATGAACAAGTTCCTTCTTTGAAATCTGAATCAAAGCTGCCAACTATTCTCTTTTATGTGAAAATAATAAATGAATCCAATTAATATGCCCATGTCTAAGCTCCCTATAGCGCAGCTTTCGAAAATATATACCATAATTTGAACTGACCAGTAAGTGAGTGAACAAAAAGTGGCTACACTGTACATAAAAAACCCATAAAAAACACACACACACACACATATATATATATGTAAATTATATGTATATATAATACATATATATTATCTACTGGCGGTCGCCAGTAGATAGTTATAGTTAGGACCTATTATCCATCGGAAATTCATAACATTCTATTCCCAATAACTTTGGCGTCGTTTGACGAATCATAGCGAAATTCTCAAAACTAGTGGGGCGCTCCGGTCCGCTCCTGTCTTGAAAGTTTCGGGGTGATTCATCAAGCGGGGGCTGAGAAAAAAGGGGGGTCCCAAAACGTGTTTTCTCCATGTTAATTCCCATAGGAAATTTTAGCCACGGCTACAGCCCTAACTGCTGAACGGAATTACACCAAATTTTGCAAAAAGATAGCGCTTGGTTCAGAAAGCGACCTTTTTTTTAAATGGTGTAAATCCGTTCAGTACTTGCGGAGAAATTAAAAAAATAAGAGTGAAAAAATCAATTTCCCATAGGAAACTTTATGCAAGGCTACAGCAAAAACTGCTGAACGGAATTACACAAAATTTGGCAAAAAGGTAGTGCTTGGTTCAGAAAGCACCCTTTTTAAAAATGGTGTAAATCCGTTCAGTAGTTGCTGAGAAAATCCAAAATAAAAGTTTCGATATCTATGGCCGCGGTCGATCCGCGCACCCTCCCGATCACGAGCTGCATGCTAATTGGCTGTCAACACTCCAAACCAGGAAGTGTTGGCAGCCATCTTGTTCCTCGGTAGAACCGAGGAACAAGAAAGCAGTAAAACAACTGCGTAAAACGCAAAAGATCGGCAAAAAACGCGCTGGGTGCGCGGATCCTGCCGATAAAAAAAAAAATGAAGCACGGGCTCCCGCGCTTCTTTGTTATTTGGCCCCCGGGTGGGCCAAGTCCCGGGGGCATGCGGGGGGTTAATAAAAAATGGTTTGGGGGGCCTCTAAGGCCCCCCAATCCCCGGGGACCGCCACCCCCCAGGGCTTTGAATTTTAAATTGTGCGGGAGGGCACTGGGCCCTCCCGCAGCCCCGGGGACCGCCACCCTCCGGGGCTTCTTTTAAAAAAAATTAAATTACCTGTGTGGGTGGGCTCGAGCCCTCCCACATGCCCCGGGGACCGCCACCTCCCCGGGGCACTAATTAAACAAATGTGGGGGTCCGTTTCGGACCCCTGAAGCCCCGGGGACCACCACCTCCCCGGGGCTTTCACGATGTTGGGAGGGGGGCCGCGTGGCCCCCCTCCTGGAGCCCTTGATGGCCCTGGGGACCACCACCCCCCAGGGCTGGCTCCTGCAGTGTCCCGGGGTGCCTACCCCCGGGACACTGCTGTTTGCAATGGCAGGATGGGAGCCTCGCGGCTCCCGTCCTGTCATAGCAAACTGCTTTGAATTTTGGAAGAGAGAGCAGGACACCTGCTCTCTCTTCCAAAATTCAAAGCAGATTGCTTTCCACATGGGGAGCCTCATGTTAGCAGCTCCCCATGTGGAAAAGCAATGCCGGCTCCCGCAGGACGCGGAGAGCCGGCGGGACCATGGGGGAGTTGGGGTCCCACCACGGTCCCCAAAGGATAGGGCCAGCCCCGGGGGATGGGGTCCCCGGGGCAAGTAGTGGCCCGGGAGGGGGGCCACGCGGCCCCCCTCCCCCCAAAAAAAAAATAATAAAAAAATAAAGGCCTGCCCCGGGGATGGGGTCCCCGGGGCAAAAGGAGGCCTGAGGAGGGGGCCACGCAGCCCCCTCCTTAAAAAATCATAAAAGTATGGCCATGCCCCGGGGGATGGGGTCCCCGGGGCCGGAATCGGCCACGGGAGGGGGGCACGCAGCCCCCTTCCCGTTTTGTTTTTAAAAAAAAGAAAAAAAAGGGGTAAGGCCCTGGGGGATGGGGTCCCCAGGGCCCAAAAAAAGAAAAAAGGAAGGGGGGCCACACAGCCCCCCTTCAGGAAAAAAAACAAAAACGATCGTGCCGCAGGCCCCGCCCCCTTCCTTTACCACTCTGCAAATGCGCCCCCTTTCGCGTTTGCAGAAGGGGAACGAATTCCTCTTGAATACTGGGGGTCCCTGGGGGACAACTAGCCCAGTAAGTGCCACGGAGCTGCGTTGCAGAGTGTTGTAAAAAGGGGCGTGGCCTCTGAACACCTCTCTACAACACAGCTCTCTGGCGCATACTGGAGGTATCTGGTGGGCTAGTTGGCCCCTAGGGACCCTCGGGATTGAGGAGGAATTCTTTCTCCAACTTAAAACGCGCCACAGGGCGTGTTTTTATCAGACTTGTCACCTCAGGCCCCACCCCCTTCCTTCACCATTGTGCAAATATTCCTCTAAAATCAGCCGAACTACGAATTCCAATTTACTCACCTGTTATCAGGAGAGACCTCAGTGCTGCATCTTTGAGCCCAGTACTGATCCTGAAAAGTAATTTTAACCGTACTTACCAGTAACTTGAATTTCCTTCCATAGGCTAACATTGACTGGTTTCACTTGGAAATTCTTCTAAGTGTGGAGTTTTGGAACTTTATAATATTCCTCTAAAATCAGCCAAAATACGAATTCCGATTTACTCACCTGTTATCAGGAGAGACCTCAGTGCTGCATCTTTGAGCCCAGTACTGATCCTGAAAAGTAATTCTAACCATACTTACCAGTAACTTGAATTTCCTTCCATAGGCTAACATTGACTGGTTTCACTTGGAAATTCTTCTAAGTGTGGAGTTTTGGAACTTTATAATATTCCTCTAAAATCAGCCGAACTACGAATTCCAATTTACTCACCTGTTATCAGGAGAGAACCCAGTGCTGCATCTTTTAGCCCAGCACTGACCCTGAAAAGTAATTCTAACCGTACTTACCAGTAACTTGTATTTCCTTCCAAAGGAATCCATTGTCTGGTTTTCAGCAGAAAAGTTTCAGTGTCGATTTTCACAAACTACAAATATTCCTTAAAAATCGCCTGTATGACTTAAACGCATTCTTTCAACTGTTTACAGGAGATGCACCAGTGCTGGATCCAGGATCCACCACTGAGTAAGAAAAAGTAATGATAACACTACTTACTTGCTAAGTGAATTTCCTCCCTTAGGATAACATTGGTGATTCTATGTGAAGAAGTTTCTAAGTGTCAACTTTTAAAATACAATAATATTCCTTAAAAATCACTACTGTAACCAAAACGCTTTTACTCAACTGTTTACAGGAGATGTCCCAGGACTGAATCTAGGATCCAGTCCTGTGGTTAGAAAAGTAATCCATAAAGTAACTAATTGCATTTAACTAGAAATTCACATTGAGCTCAATGTTGCATTGTGTTTGAAATTGTGTTGCCCATTGCAACAACTGTAACTACTGTACTTAAAAGTCTATTGCCTATTTGCAAAGTATTTAAACTAAAGTAATTCATTCTGAGATGTAATGTAATGTATAATGTAATTACAATGTAATTTAAAAAATAAAATATCTAAAAATAAATAGTTTAAAAAAATGTTGTAAATCAGTATCAAAAAAATAAATATAACAATTAATACATTTAAAAATTGTCATTTACAAAACCTTTGAAATTCACTGAAAAAAACCATAGGTTTCAGACATGTTATAGTTAGGAATTAGCATTTAAAAACCTTTGAAATTCACAGAAAAACCAAAGGTTTCAGGCACGTTATAGGTAGAAATTAGCATTTAAAAACCTTACAAATTCACTGAAAAACCATAGGTTTTAGGGACAGTTATAGTTAGTTGGACATTGCACTCGTACAAAACCCGTGAAATTCCCCGTTATAGTTAGTTCAGCTAACTATAACTCACGCCCGCAATGCACTGCTGTTGACGTCACATATTACATCACTCATGACATGGTCAGTGACATCACTGATGACATCTCAAATGACATCACTGATGACATCACTGATGACATCATCCACGTGATAATCTGATGCACCTCCTCACACCCTAATATAACCTTTGATACACCCACTCTAAATTACAGACTGCCATTTGCAAAACCATAGACACTCCAACACCAATAACTACATACCCACTCACTGATTCTTAGGTCTACACACACATCCACTCACTCACCCGTACAGTCACTCATACTTACGGTCACTCAGTACAGGACTATCATATGCACTCATACTCCTATATAGACACTCAAACACCGCCACTCATCCATAGAGGTACTCACACACCTAGTCAGTCATGCAAATAATTAAACACACTGCCATTTACTCACCTATACAGTTATACACACACCAGCTCACTTACTCATACAAATACTAGCACATTCTTATGCTCTTATACAATCACTGATACAAGCACACACTCATCCATACAGTCACTAACACAATCACACACTCTCGCTTATAGCTATTTATATACTCCAACACACATATATACTGCCTTTCACATATGTAGTTACTCACACATGTACCACTGGGACATACATTCACTCACTAACACACTCTTACACATACTTACCCACCCATACAGTCTATCACAGATGCACTCTTGAAACCATCCACCCAGTGAATCACCCACTCACACATCTATGCACAGAGTCGCACACACCCCAGCCACACAAACACTCAGGCACCCATACAGATACTCAGACAACCAATCAATAACTCATATAGACACTCATGTAGCTATTCACAAACCCATGCAGCCACTTACACAGCAACAGACAGATGGATACAGACATTCACCCAGTTTAGTCACTAACCCATGCATTCAGTAAGATACGTTTAATCACTCACTAATAGAGTTAGTCACGCACCTACTAAATCATCCATACAGACACTTATACACCCACTCATTCTTCAATACGCCTTTCCCTATATATATAAAAAATATTTAAACTTTACAGAAACACACAGTCACTAGATGATGTCATCAGTGATGTCATTTGAAATGTCATCAGTGATGTCATCAGTGATGTCACTGACCATGTCATGAGTGATGTAATATGTGACGTCATCAGCAGTGCATTGCGGGGGCGCGAGTTATAGTTAGCTGAACTAACTATAATGGGGGAATTTCACGGGTTTTGTACGAGTCCAATGCCCAACTAACTATAACTGTCCCTAAAACCTATGGTTATTTCAGTGAATTTGTAAGGTTTTTTAAATACTAATTTCTAACTATAACGTGCCTGAAACCTATGGTTTTTTCAGTGAATATATATATATATGTATCTTCGCTCCACTCCTCTTGGGTAATAGTACCCAAAATAAGGCAAAGCACTCGCGGGGATGAGTACCGTAACTTTATTGAACACGGTCTCCTGGGCACACAGACGCGTTTCGGCAGACGCCTTCTTCGATGTTCATGAAGAGCGCCTGCGTCACCGTCATTTAAGAGAACAGTTCATCAAAATAAATGAGGGACTGAAATCACAGTTTCCAATCAGTCCACCATTACAAAATATGTAAATTAAATACATTTCACATTAAAAATGCGTGTAGCCATTGCTCGCCTCATCAAATATCGGCTAATTATGAACTATCGCTTGTGAATTCATATACACGCATTTCAAAGACAAACCCACTAAATTTACTCAATTTCATTTCGTTCTCGAGGTAGTGATGAAAACCCACTAGATTATCACAATTGCGCTCTAGATGGGCAAACCAGTGGAAGGATTATAAATGTCAACACTGAGCCAATCCGCGTGTATACATTAATAGATCTTGCCCTGAATGGGCTAGAATCAATCTTCTAATAAATCTTGCCCTGAATGGGCTGGCATAAATCTTCCTACTACATCACTAACACCCTTAACTTTTCATTTTTTGCGGTTGTCATACAGCACAATTTCTATGCATATATCATTATCTCTAACTGTTCAAACCATGCTAAACGGTGTCTTAAAGACAGATCCAAAACATGCTGAAAACACCCCCAATCCCATGGTATAGTCTTCACCACCATGTGTAATGGAACCATACTAATCCTCATATTCCATCAATAAAATCATATCACTTTATGCATGCATGCATCTCATTAACTAAAGAAAATCCTATAAAATGGAAGAGGAAATCAAAGAAGAAAAGAAAAGAACATGATTAAATCAAATAGAAAATAGAAAGCCCAATCACTGTAATATACAATCTTCCTATTTCTGGATCTATTTAGTCACCCAAAGAAGATTGATGCTAGCCCATTCAGGGCAAGATCTATTAATGTATACACGAGGATTGGCTCAGTGTTGACATTTATAATCCTTCCACTGGTTTGCCCATCTAGGGCGCAATTGTGATAATCTAGTGGGTTTTCATCACTACCTCGAGAACGAAATGAAATTGAGTAAATTTAGTGGGTTTGTCTTTGAAATGCGTGTATATGAATTCACAAGCGATAGTTCATAATTAGCCAATATTTGATGAGGCGAGCAATGGCTTACACGCATTTTTAATGTGAAATGTATTTAATTTGCATATTTTGTAATGGTGGACTGATTGGAAACTGTGATTTCAGTCCCTCATTTATTTTGATGAACTGTTCTCTTAAATGACGGTGACACAGGCGCTCTTCATGAACATCGAAGAAGGCGTCTGCCGAAACGCGTCTGTGTGGCCAGGAGACCGTGTTCAATAAAGTTACGGTACTCATCCCCGCGAGTGCTTTGCCTTATTTCGGGTACTATTACCCAAGAGGAGTGGAGCGAAGATAAATAACGGGTGCACCCCCGTACGAGCACCCGTCCGCGAGTGCACCGAGTTGGTGCGACACGGAGCTGTGAATATATATATGTATATATATATATATGTGTACATGTAACAAACAATACGTAGGCTCAACCACTCAACCTTTGATGAAAAGAATTAAGAAATGCATAAATTCGATTAAAAATGTGACGAAAGGTCTCCTCTCTGGAAGCACTTCAAGGAGTTTCATACTTCGAGTGACATTTCAGGATTTTGAATTATTGGCATTAATCATATAAAAAATCACCAAAGGACACATGACAGGACACAATGTCTCTGCCTCAAAGAGACATGGTGAATACAAAAGTTACAGACTTTGGAAACTGGGTTAAACTTGGATAGAGAACTGCATACACACTGTAGATTTGGACAAGTTTAAAAATAGTTTTTTCTTCTTGGCTCTACTCATGTAATCCTTTCTTTCATAGCCACATTATCTGTAATGAACTCATAATCGATGCAACTTCTTGAGTTTGGGGTGAAGAATCAAACTAGATAGAGCTTACTCAAGGTTGCAAGAATGATGAGATATAATGGTTAGGACTAAGATCTGAAAGGTAGTTTCATCTTTGATCTGTTAAAGCGTGTGAATTTAAAACAGTTAGACGGTTGGAGTGAATTGTTTGAGTTTAGTACTTACAGATATGACCTGAGAGAGTGGAAATGCAAAGACTGATGTGTAAAACAGAAACTTTCTCTCAAAATATGTCGACAGAATGATAATTGATGAATGATAATTACTGTAAGTTCAGTTCCCACTGCTGACTTAGATTTTAAGAAATGTAATTTTAAGTCTCATTATTTTGATTAAATGAGATACAATTTGAATAAAGTATTGATTTGATGCATTACAGATATAAAAAAAATCATGAATTATAAAAGAATGGACTGCTGCTGTATGACTATAACCTATAATACTTATAGTTGGAGAATTGAATAGTTATACTTTGAAATCGAGGCCAGACCTCAAGGTTGTTGGTTTGTGTTGAGTTGAGTTTTGTTAAAATAGTAGTGGATTGGTCAATGAAAAATACCAGCTCATGTTTTAAATGATTATTGTATGAAGATTTAAAGAGAGTACAAAGATCATTGTGAACAATAGGGCCGTTCTCTTCAAGCTTGCCGATGGCTCAGTGCAATGGACATGGGTTTTAGGCAGCAGAAGGTTAAATAATAAAGAGTTTGGTTCCCATTGGTGCTTGCTTTTAGATTATTACTTATATTTTTGAACCAGGATGTCATAAACGACATGAATTATTGCGCGACATGTGATATGTATGAACAATGTTGTAAATTGCATTAGAACAAATTGTCGTTTAATGGCGGTAAACATTTGTAGCAGTGAAATCGAGGATGTTATAACTTTGAAATCCAGGTCAGAATTGATATGTTGTCGGTACGTGTTTAGTTTGAAAATTACTAATTAGCAGCAGACTGGTCAAAGAGAAGAACTAGATTTGTATTTAAACAGTCAAAGGAATGATGGAGGTAAATTAAAAACTTTAGAATATGTAAGGTTAAGATTTTTGTTTAGCGAGTAAGAACAGAATAAACAATAATAAGGGTTTTCTCCTCTGTTTTTCTTTTTCTTTGGTATTATGGTAAATTATAACTTAAATTCATGCAAGTTAAAAGCAAGCGGCAACGCTGAGAAGTAGGTAGGCTCTATTATCAGTTGTTCATTGTGGTGAATGTTAGACACTGGGCGCGTGCATGATAAGATTTTAAGTGGCAACATTGTTTCTAACAAACGATCATACAAATAAAGTTTGGAGTGAATGAGCTAATACCGCACACTTTGCAAGTAAAAATAGAGCAGACGTTAAGAGGGTTTTCTTCTTTGTATTATAGTTAAAGATAGTCTTCAATTTATGCAAGGTAGGCTCTATTATCAGTTGTTAGTTGTGGTGGATGTTAGGAACTGGGTGCATGCATGATAAGATATCAAGTGGCAACATTGTTTCTAACACACAATTATACTAATGCATTTTGGAGTGAGCGAGCTAATACCTTACGCTTTGCAAGTAAAAACAGAGCAGGCGATAATAGTTTTTTTTTCTTTGTATTATAGTCAGTGATATCTTCAATTCATGCAAGCTAAGAGAAAGCGGTTGTTATATTCCATATAGGTACCCTATATAGGTGCAGGTAACACTACAACCTTTCACCTATATCCTTCCCTACATTACATACATAACGGTTCATAGGGACTGACCTTTTACCTAGATACGACACTGCATTCAGAACGCAGGTTTTTCCATGGTTCGAAACTCATACATTATGCATGAGGCTTCTTGGAAGCACAGCAGGACTCACAGCAGGACGAACATCTCCTGTATAATATCTATGTTAAAGTTCAAGCCCGACGTCATCCTTTAGGCCGACACAGTAACCCAGCAAGGTAGGACCCCTGGGGAGACCTGTGGGTATATATACATCATGTCTTGCTTAGACAGACAGAGGAGACCGTGACTTCCTGGCTGACACACTGACCAGAGACGCTGAGGTTCCTGCATGCAGACGCTCCAGCTAGCAGTGGTCTAACATCCCTCGCGGGGTGTCCAACTCGAGACCAGGACCATATTCTCTAACTCTCAGGAAATGGGGTGGACTCGATCCTAGAGGGATTCTTGGCATAACACCTACACAGATACTAGGTACATTTAGGTACATCTAGTTAGGGAGGCATCGTAGGATTACGCACTTTGAGTACATACTTTTAGGTTGCACTTTTTATCATATGTTTTATGTACTTGTATATATTCATGATTTCTGCAAGATGGTAGAACTATACCATCCCTTTACTTTTGTAGTATTGCTAATCATATATCTCTGCTACTGTCTAATGGTTGTTGCAGCTCATATATTCTACACTAGAATAACAACTGTTCAATAAATCCTTATTGAAACGCCCAGACTGTTTATTCTGTGTATCTCTGAGACAAACTAAGTGAGCACGAGTGACTGAGCGAAAAGTAGTATATTGTTTCCACGATCCTGGGGGATCAGGGTTGTCATGTTCTGAGGTTGCCAGAAACTATTCTCTCCCCGATAAGAGGAGATTCTAGTGGCACTGTGAGCTAGCTAATGCAAACAGGCTAACGTATCCGGTGGGGGTGCTCGGAACCAGTCTGCCACCAAACCCACAGTTTATGTTATCCGAACGCGCAGGTCCTGTATAGGATATATAGGAACTACACGACATGGCGCCGCCAACGTTGGTTGGGTACTTATTTAACAGTAGAATCTGAGTAGTTCAGTCATGCTATTCTCAGAGACCCCTACTCACAAAACACCAGAGACGTCTGGAGTGGGTGGGCACAAACTCCGCCACAGCTGAGTAGGCTGAAAAATCCTATTTATTAGCTGTTGGTTAATCAAGCTTGAAGGACACAGTGTTCCTAAAATTGTGCATAAAAACCTTATCTTAGTTCCCTTGAACAAACTTCTTCTTTACAAAATGACTGAGGACAGAGATGACGTACGAGTAAACCTACAGCTCTCAACAGGAGAAGAGGATACAGATACAATTCCGATTGCAGAAAAATTCAGACATACAGTCACCCTGAAACTGTTAGAGAATGGATTATCAGCTAGGGGTGGCTTAGTAGCTTTCGTCATTGAGGCACACAAATCAAACAAAACAGAGGTATTTTATTTGTGGGTTACATTCACAGCAGCAGATGCAAGAACACAGACATTTCACTCTTACACAGAAGGAGATGCACCAGTGGAATATGGTCCTTTTGAGGACATAGAGATTCCACTCATGTACTAGGAACACTTATACTGGTTTAAAGGCGCCCTACCCCACATAAGAAGAAGAGTAAGATTAGGCCCGCTCGGAGGAGAAGGGGCAACATGGCCGATATTAGCGGCCTACACACCGCATCCTGATATTGACACAATGCCACAGGCAGACTTACTCATACAACACAAAGATTTAATTAAAATCTATAGAAACATGACGCATTTCGTCATGAGGACATTCACTGTCCAACCAGCAATTGTTGCAACAAATGGAACTCAATCTCAGGGTACAGCAACTAAGATCACACCACAAACATTACACTCAGTGATGGGTAAAATGCCCTCTAAACGTGAACAAATGCCATTCTGGGTAGCTCAGAAAATCACACAGCTCGAGGCAGTATTCCCGAATACTACCCCGTATGAAAAACACAGAATGCTAACAATCTGCTTGCCCATGGGGATAACACCACAAGTAGAAGATTGTACCACTTGGGGTACAGTCTTTGCTGCCATTTATACCAGGACTCATGGTATTCCTTCATTATGCGGTGGTACCAGACGTATTAAGACAAATACAAAACGAGTACGGAGCAGAACCTGCTCTGAACTTAGGAATGAAGTTACTAGGTAACTATGACCAGGTATCAGCCATAATACTAGCTAATATTAAAGGGGAAGCAGCTTCAGTGGCAATCCGCCAACGCCTAAGGGAATTCAGTCCGTTAGATCAACAACACGAACTACCCAAAATAATTGAAACTGCATATGCAGAATTAGGCAGAGACAGTTTGGGTGGGAAAGCTTTAAAACCACAACTGATGGGCAGTCCTGAAAAGGACACTTCTAAGCAGACACCTACTTCTACTAAGAAGAAGTGGGATAATAAAAAACAACAAAACTTTAAAGGAAACAGATCTCAATCCCGAGGTAGATCTCCTCCACAGGAGCCCTCCGAAAAGAGGTACAACCTTAGGAATAGGGATAATATTAGGAAACCTGACAGGTATCAGGATACTGATACACGTTCCTCTCGTTCCTTTCAGGGTTCATCGAAAAACTCCGAGAGGGAAGGACGGTCAGAAAGACAAGAAGAGCGTACAAAGTCCAGAGACAAGCAGCACGCTCAAGATTACACTTCTAAAAAAGAAGAAAAGCCAAAGCAGAAGCCACAGTTCAAAAAGAAGAAAGTTGCAGGTCTAAAGATCAGACATGCCCAGAATTCTGAGGACTCGACTACTGAACGTGGAATGGGCTCTGACGATGCTAGACAGTGCGGCAGAAATAACAATAGCTCGCCAGAACCTGATGGAATTTCTGGTGACAGCGGACTTGAATGATTATATCACGGTGGAAACACCTGATACTAGAGTAAGTGTCCCACATAAAGTATATGAAATAACGCTCCAGATGGAGGGGGACACGAGTAGGAAAGTGAGAGGTCTCTTTTGGGAGAACCTAACGTTTGGCTATGACAGTTTGTTAGCTGAACAAGATTGGCCGCCAGCATTCGTCATGGATTGTCCTAAAGGGGAAACAGTAATTATGCCGGCATTCTCAGACCATATTCCCAGGCACTTGCAACACACATATGCGCAGGAGTGGGCGGTAGCCCAGGCCCCGGCATTATATAAAAACCATGTTGGATGGGATGAGGATTCCACCCACCACGTTATTCCTTAAAACAATACTCCAACTGCACAGAGGCAGTATACAATAAAGCAAGAAGCTAAAAAACAGGTCAGGGAGATCTTAGATCAACTTGAATACCAAAGGGTGATTAAAACTTGCACCTCTCAAATGAACAATCCTTTGTTTCCTGTCATGAAACCTGACGATACATATCGTCTAGTTTTAGATTACAGACACTTAAACACTTGCACTAAAACATTTGCAGTTCAGAATGCACACAGTGCCGCATTAATGAATAACATTGTGCGGAATTAATACAAAACAACACTTGATATCTCAAATGGATTTTTTTTCAAAAATATAGCGCCTGAAAGCAGGTATTTAACAGCCTTCTCGGCGCTAGGGTCCCAACGGCAATTTCGGTGACTCCCCCAAGGGTATAAGAACAGCCCGGGGTTGTTTTCTGCCAGAGTAACCGAGTTACTTCAAAATTTGGATGAAAAGGCATTGTCCTATGTGGATGATATTTATCTGACGGACGATGACCTGGAGGAACACTTGAACAGAGTGAATACCATAATTTTGGGATTTGCATCTGAGGGCTACAAATTTAACTTTAAAAAATCAAAAATTGCCCACCTCAGTGTCCTGTTTTTAGGATACGAACTTTCAAGTAAAGGAAAGAGCCTGGCAGCCAATTTTTTAGAAAAATGTGCGCTGCTCCAACCTCCGAAATCATTGAAAAATTTACAATCAATACTGGGATTCCCAAATTTTGGTCGAACATACATTTTGGATTACGCAGAAAGAGTAAAACCTTTCTACGACTTAATTAAACCTGATTTCTCAGCCAGAAATTGGACACAGGAACACACAGATACACTTCGTTCCTTACAAGCTGACATGATAGCTTTCAAACACTTACAGACACGCGTAAACGTACGCAACCTGGTGATCCGTATAATCGCGGGTCAATCAGGGTACACCTATCTAACATATAATGAAGGTGAGACAGTACCAATTGCATACAAGTCACATTTGTACACAAATGCTGAGATGCGCTTCGCATCCACTGAAAAGATTCTGACAGCGGTACAGACTGCTGTAGTGAGAGAACGAGCACTGGCTCAGGGGAAACGAATAATAGTAGTGACTCCGGTTCCAGCCTTAGAGGCTGCGACAAAGGCAAGCGTTCCTAACGCTAAAGCCTTACATCCAAGATGGATACAATGGGCTAATTCTCTCACTGCAACAGATGTAGAATACAGGTACGACCCAAATTTAAAGACACAAGCATTCCTGCAATACGAACAAGAATATCTACTACCTAATGAAATAATGCCTCTAGATCAGTATGAATATATTATTTACACTGACGGATCTGCTCAACCGGCCATAGGAAGTAAGCAACAATATAGCGCAGCATGTGCAATCGTTAAAGGTCGCATGCGGGATGGAAAGTTCCATCCGAGTTGCACTAAAACGCAATCTCTAGGAGACTGCACGGCACAGTTGGCAGAATTAAAAGCACTGATACTGGCACTTGTAAATACGGATCGAGAATTCCCCACACTAATTGTGTGCGATTCCTTTTACTGTGTGCAGTCTTACAATGAATACTTGCAATACTGGGTTCAAAACGGGTTCAAAGACGCAAAAGGTGGCACAATTAAGCATAAAATGCTATGGGAACAGGTAGTGAGGTTGAAATCCGAACTACCAAGGACTCACGTGATACACACACTGAGTCATCAGCGTGATGGCGTTCACGTTGAAGGGAATTCATTGGCTGATGAAGCCGCAAAGGGGGCTGTATGTACGGCTTCCGTAGCTGCAATCACTCGTTCTAAAATGAGAATAGACAGTGAGATTATGGTGGCTGTTATTGCTTCAAGCAAAAACAGCGGTGCAGTACCAAAAAGATTTCCACTCAAGTACTCCTACAAGTTAGATGCCAATAACATTCCATTTGCTCAGATTCCTGGAGTGGGGGATAGAGTAATTCCAAACATGGATCGTAGGTTAGGTTTAATACTAGAAGCACACGAAGGGGTAGGTTCTGCTCATGCAGGAGTTACGGCGACTGTTTCCTTACTGAAACAACGCTACTGGTGGCCTGGTTTAACAAAGCAGACTAAAGACTATGTCTTGAAATGCGACATCTGTCAGCAGATGAAGGGTTCCACCGTAACACGTCCTGCGCAGACACCATTGTTAATAGCTGACAAACCACTAGCGTGTGTCTACCTGGACCACTGCGGCCCCTTAAAAAGAGATGGGGCTAAAAGATATATAATGGTAGCAGTGGACTCCTGCTCGAGATTCCTATGGGTGTGGCCCCAGCGCTCGGCTGACGCTCAAACTGTTATAAAAGATTTGCGAGTCTTCATAGGGACATACGCAATTGGCACACTACATTCTGACCAGGGCCCTGCGTTTAGCTCTCGGGCTTACAAGGAGGCAATGGGGAGTTTGGGTGTAGCATTGCGGTACTCATCTCCGTACCATCCCGAGGGAAATTCGGTCGTTGTAGAGAAAAAACAGAGACTTAAAGCAATTTTTAACAGCTAGAGTATTAGGCACCGGTGAAAGTTGGGTAAAACATCTTTAAGGGGTCCAGCGGGCCCTTAACAATATGCCAAAAAGTTCTCTAGGGGGTGTCACTCCTTATGAGGTTCTATTTGGGACAAGAATGTGGGTACCTGATCTTGATTGTGAAGGCGCAGTGGCGGATGAAAAGCCTTTTGACATCCATGATCGTTTGGCTGTTTTACAGGAACTAAATGAATCCAGGACAAAACAAAGTAACGTCCACCTGAAACAGACCGCCACTGGGGAAGTCAAATCAGTCACGGCAAGACCTGTCTGGATCCCTAAAGTCGGGGATCTGGTCAGAGAAAAAATAGCGGACAAGAAAGAATTTGGGCCATCCTACAGAAAACCTGTACCGGTCCTAGCAATTGAAGGAACAAGAACTGTACTTCTACCGCCTCTTGCCGGAAAAAGGAGAAAAGATTTGTCTCAATTGACCAAATCAAACCACACTATGTGGCCGATACTAAGCAGTAGGCCACGTGGACTCCAAAGTAGCAGACGCCCTCCTCTCGCTACAATACAAGAAGTTCAAACGGAAAGACTCATCACGTTCGAAGAATCACCTGTACAGAATGATGGACTATGCAACAATGCCATGGAACTCGTTCCCCTTGAACCTGAAGTTCGACTTCAACATGAAAAGCAAAATAACACACAAGTTGCTATTCGACCAAATACAGACGTCTACGTCAACATACCTCGACAAGAGCAAAGAACGATTTCAACAAATCCTGATGCAATTCCAACAATTGATCGAACTGCTTCTGGCTACTTCATGAACTTTGATACGTTTTCTTTGGATCCAAGTGAACCTGAAACGACGCCAGCCCAAAAATCACGCAAGCAGCAAGTTAAAGACTTTATGAACTTTCTTAGAAAGACTTACCTGGTATCACCATGGGTAGAACTATGGGTAACTTCCGGGATTCTTTTCTTTCTTTTCTGGTTAGGCTTATTTATAGTTTTTAACATGCTTATTAGTGGACGATACATTCGGCAAAGCTCTGCTACCCAAGAAGCGAACTTAATTTTAAAACCACATCAATCATCTCATCGAGAACAAAGAGACTTGTCGTCAGTGAACATTACAGCAGTTCCTATACCTGATGGTATAGTGTGGGACAAGGTTGATTTCGATATATTTGGCCCGACTGAAAGTAAAAAAATTCCACATTTATTTAAAATATCATTAAGTGATATCATTACCTCAAGTACATTTTCCGATGATTGGGATTTTGAAACTGTTAATAACATGTTGTCTGATTTGGAAAAATCTGCTGCGTTTTCTAATAGTGAAACATTGGAAGGCACATCAGACTATGAATCAATGTATTGTTATCAGCATTATGGTCATCATTTTTTGCATAAATCTGCTAATCCTAGAAATGTGTTCACATACCACCAGTGGGAACATTGTCCAACACCGCCAAAAGGCAGTTCAAAAACATTTGCACAGAAGTTTCCATATTTTTCAGGGTTTAATATGTCTGACCCAGCCTCATATTATTATAAGGTTGCACCAACATCAGCACAGAAAAATATGTTAACGAACACCAAACAGATTTACTCTGCATCCTTTATTGCCCAGTTGTCTGAACAAGGTTACGACTTATGGAAAGACACCATAGACTTAAAATCAGTCTGGGGTACTAGAGAATGGCAGGTGCAGGGGTTAGAAGCTTTGTTTAGAGCATGTCTCATCCCTCAGCAGATCATGTTTTTGATCGAGACAGTGCAACAGACGTCTTGCCTTGGACTAGCCAAGAACAAAGACTTGAACACACCTCGAGTGCCGGCTCCATCAAACACTGAGGGAAACGAAACATCACAAACAGGGATTACATTAGATGACATCATACAATACAATAGATCAGACCCCGATTGGAAGAAATGGTTGATTTGGACTACAGACACCAATGGTTGTCAGGAAAGATTCATGGGTAAAACCGAAGGGTTCACAATCCATAGGCCAGATCCGCGATATGTACAGAGACAACATCCAGGGGTAGTGACGTCATACAGTGTTGGGAAGTTGTGCCTTAATTGGCTAGAAACCTCAACACTCACAGAGGTGAAACAACACTTATCCTTACTCACACAAGACATGGATCTTAGGGATTTTTTACTAGGTCCCAGGAAACCACGCCAAAAACGTTTCATATATGCTGGCATTTATGCTGCCTACAATGAAAATTGGAAAATATCCCAACAAGAGGCCGCAGAAAGAATACGGGAAATAGACCGTATTAACTTAGAGAAATCTCTAGCAGTGGTAGACAATGGGTTAACAACATTGACCTCCAGGATATATTCCTTAGGCAACATTGTATCTTCTGCGATAGACATTCTAGAACAAGATTTGGCCATATTACAACACGGGCAATCTCAGTTACGTTCTATAATGTTATTGAGCTGGACGCTGCAATCTTTGCATGCAGGCCATGTGCCTTGGCGTTTTATCAACAGTACGTCTCTGTTTTCTGAATACAATCTAACAGATAAACAGATAGAAATGGCACAAAGGGGAGCAAAATATACAATGCTGTGTATCGAAAAACTGGATAGATTACCATTCACAGTGGCAGAATCACCACACACAGAATGGCTAATCCATGGCCACATAACTCTACCGGTCACTACTTTTCAGTTTCAATATTGCCTTGAACAAAAGCATACAGGCAAATATGAAAAAATGGGTAAGGAGTACATTAAGGAATCTTGGGAATTGCCATACAGATTTCGATGCCGGAGTGGGGATCGAGAAGTGTTTCTCAGTGGTACAAACTGTGAGAGCGCTTTAAGTGGATCGCTCATATGTCAGGACATTCTACTGCACGGGGCTTGTAATGGTTCTGTGGCAAACTTGTCCTGTCATCTGAGGGGTGCCCCAGCTGCAGTGATTACTCCAGCATTTGGGATACTTTCGAATGGGAGTTACTTGATGCTGAACAGTCAAGGCTGCTGTGGAATGCTCCCGGGCATCACATATCTGGTAACCGTGAGCGCCAGGCTTACTTGTTTTATGCAAGTATTGTTTCCACCGACACATACAGTCAGGGAGGAGCCGTTACGGCCTTCACTGAATGTTTCTTTAATACGGTTTGATACTCCAGGCAGAATGAAAGCCATGGTTTTACAGAAGTCTGTGCCCTTAACCTGCGCTCAAGAGACTTTTGAACTCGAGATCGCAAGGTCTTCAGCTGAGATACAGGCGCTTATTAATACAAACTGCCCTTTCCATTTCGTAGAAATGGTGAATCGTATCTTTAACATGTCTGATACGACTGGCATTGTCCACCTATTTAAGACCATAGGTTCTGGACTTCTAGGCACCTTTCAGACGGTACTTGGAGTTATACCAAACTTCATACACTCCGTATTCGGAAGCATCTTTGGAGGACTTCCGCTGATCCTGTTTCTAATAGCAGGTATCCTGATTGTTATTTTTCTGCTACGCAATGGACGTCCCAGTCACCAAGGAGATGGAAAAAGCACTCCTGGAGCGTAAATACCGTGACCGAATGGTACAACATCTAGGCACGCCTCGCCTGAGAGAACTAAGTGCATCTTGGTTCTTGTCATTTCGACCAGTCTGGATGGACTGCATCTTACCTGTCCTCCGATGCCTGTTTTGCGGAGAAGAATGCGTGTTAGACCTTTGTTTAACACTCCCATCATGTGCGCAACCGGACGTGAATGCTCTACTGGACCCGATAACGGCCCATGTTCTGCAATGTCCTCAGCGTATTCCTATGTTGATGGCGGCATTCCTTGAGCCACCGCAGGTAGTAACTCCACCTGTTGGTATGGACACCGGCTCCTCCACTGACACCCAGGCTTTGGACGGCGCACAGGCTGCCCCGTCACCGGCTGTGGACAGCATAGAACATCATCTGTGCTCTATTGACGTACTCTGCGAGGTGTTACAGGGGCCGTCTACTGCGGAAGCAAGCAACGAAAGTGTTGCATCTACCAGCCAGGACACATAACAATCGACTCATTGAGAGAGAGGTAGGTTTTATTACCAGTTGTTGGATG
Organism: Calotriton arnoldi; assembly: GCA_963921515.1. Classification (NCBI taxonomy): domain Eukaryota; kingdom Metazoa; phylum Chordata; class Amphibia; order Caudata; family Salamandridae; genus Calotriton; species Calotriton arnoldi. The sequence goes on from CAWUFW010012049.1 coordinate 236,516, forward strand.
CGTTTGATGTCAGCAATTGAGTGTGAGCATGATAAGACTTTAAGTGGCACCATTTCTATAAATTGTGAAAGAAGGGAACTAATATTATATACCATTCCATATGGGTTGGCTTTGACTAATAAGATGATAGGTAGTGATTTACACTGAGAAGAACTGCTTTAACTAATGTGAGAGAGTAGAGATCAGTAACTCCAAGGGGCAATGGTGATACCTTTATTAACGCAAACTGGAATCTTTATATCATTTAAGAGGTCAGGGGAGGGAAGAAGGGTGCTGCGAGGGCAATGTTGATTTTTTGTATATTTGTATCGATTATGAGGCAGAGGTACAATTATCAAGCTCCATATATATTATATGAAGTATATGACAATGCTAAACTGGAGTGTGAGAATGAGAAAAGGAGTCCTTGGATGGGATGACAGTTTGCTTTTTTACGTTTAGACAACTTGGGTGTGAACATTGAAATTTGGATTACTGTTGTGTAGTGGAATCAGAAATCACCGGCCACCTATGTTTATTCAGAGACTCTATTGGAAGGTAAGTTGAATATTGTACCACCTGCTAGTTTAATATTAGGAGAGCAAGAAAATGGGAAAGGTGGCAGTGTTTAGGCTTCTTCCACTTACTCTTTTTCTAGTGTATAAAACGTTTTTCTCTGTAGGTAAACTATAACTACCTTTGCCTATCAAAAGCTAAGAATCACAGTTCTTTTCAACTACAGCCGTATATGAAAGCTATTACGGGTAAGAAAAATGGAACTATGAAAGGTGTACTATTGAAAGACTAACAATTACTAATCTTGGTGTAATCGAGTGTTGGCTCACAGTTAGCGCCTGCCCTTCTTTAAGCAGATGACGCAGTCCTAATTTCTAGGACTGCAGTTGTAACTGCAACAGATGGTCAACTCTTTTATGGCCTTTGAGTGCCATGGATTTGAGTACCAATTATTTTAAATCACACATCATGGTGGTTGGTTATAAAAAACATTCAAAGAAATGCTTTGACGGGGGTGTAGAACTGACCAGGGTACCCATTTTTACCCACTTGGGGGTTCTTTTTTAGGAGACATGCTCGTGGGCCCCCCAAAGGAAGGTAAAGAGGAATGTTTTCTCAAGAGCAACAGCTGCCACTTTAGAATTTGCCAAAAGGTTGGGGCCAAACTAGTGCAGGCACTCATTAAAGTATATCAGGCCAAATGCACCTCGATCGCCAGCTATGGTAGGGACATCTGGGGTTATCTGGATATGAGGGACCTTCATATTGTTGAAAATCAATTTTTGAGAAAGTTGTTGGCCATTCCACAGACAGTACCTGCATGCATAGTACATGAAGAGCTGGGGGTGGGGTATATAATTGACCAATTAGCACTTTCCCCTTTACTTAGATGGATTAGGGTTTGGTTTAATCCGGTGCTTGCCCTTAATCGTGTAATTATTGAGGATTGTCTGGCATTAGATAGGGCATTATCCATCCCATGGATTAAATACATCAAGGATATCACATGTAAATTGGGACGTCCTGACTTATTTGAGAAGCTGTATGGCATCACCATGAAGGTTTTGAGTTGGGCGAGGGAGTACTTCCTTCGTACCATGGGCTTAGAAAGGGAGGTGCAGGAACTTATTGAACTTACAGTGCGATCTTATGTTAAAAACCTGCCCCTTGGTGGGGCCTTATTTAATCATAGTAACATGTTCTCAACATCGATATTTGTTGACCAGATTCAGATAAAACCTTCTACACTGGTCCTTAGCAATTCCACATGATAGGCACAAAGTGGAAGAGAGAGGTCCTTGTTCTTGTGATTACTTTTCTCCTCTGTATACCTTGCATTTTATTTTTTTCTGTGACCAATATAGAGCCGTTCGGCATCATTTTATATAATGCCTTTACTTAAGGATCACATCTTTGTTCAGGTTAGACCAGCAATGGTTTACTTACAAATGCTGACGAGTCCTTTAATCTGTTTTAACATTGCAAGTTTTTTTACTGGGGCTCATAGGGTCAGAAAAAAGTTGCTGTTTGATCTGTTGTTTTTAAGCAATATGTACTTGTTATGAAGTCACAATAGTTTCTATTGTATTTATATTTTTTATTTGCTTTTTAATTTTTGTAAGATAATATATTTTTTATGATTGTGTAATTGTTATATGTTTGCTTTTATGATTTTTTTATTAATCGAATAAAGCTTTATTGAATTGACTCATCTTGGTAATTTCAAAATCTGATGAACCAAATAATTATGTTTGGAAATAGGATTTACCGACCATTAAAGAAGACAAAGGACAAAACTAGAATAAGAAAGTGTTAAGTTGTTACTCACAGGAAGGATGTCAAGTGTAATACTTTAGGTGGGTGGAACCAGATATTTAATGGGATCTTGGAGTGTCAACACACAGGACTTTAAAAATAATGTATTTTTAATCATGAACACTTTGGTTTTCATAAGGAATTTACAGATATAGTTTCAATATGTTGAAAAATCTTAAAAACACAAGAACATAATGTATTATCTATTGCCTGATATCTATGGACAGAGACCTCTACTGTAAAAAATCATGGGCTTATCTGTTGGTGAGGTCTTGTTGTTTCTTTGTGTAATTCGTTGTGCCAATGAAACTATATGATCTTACGTTATTTCAGTATAAAAGAGAAGAATGTAATCGACTTCAAAGCATTTTAAGTGTTTATGACTTCAGCCCTGAAAAAGTGGCGAGTGTAAGTCACAAAACATGTGTTGGCTGAATACACCTGATGATATATGTTCTATATATCAGAATATTTTATTTATGTTTATTTAATGATTGGGTGACACTCGAAAAATATGTTTCCAGTGTAAATTATACATCTTATTGAAAAATGTCCTATGATAGTTTAAGAAAAATAAATGAAATTGTAATGTGAAAAATTTGATTAAATAATAGTAATTGCTTCCTACAAAAAAAAACCTTTATAACTTTTAATGTATCGACTTGGTGGGGCACCAGTCCAGTAGGTGATTCTGCACAGAACCATTGGTATCCTTGCCCACAATTGATTATATCGCCAAGACCACACCAACGGCTCGGACCGGGGGTGGTGTAGTCTCTATACGAACTTTGGTGCTCCCCGCGTAGACCTGTCTATTTTTTGTGCTCTCAATAGTATGAACTGTTACATTCTCAGTAAAAATTACAGACACGGTCAATATTTTAAGGAGTCTATATAAAGAATTATTAAGCAAAATACATGAAATATATCATCAGTATGATTGTCAGTAAGGAACGCCGAATCATAAGTACAAATAACTTAGTACAGTTCAATCAAAAGTCCAGCATAGATTCCCCTTATAAAAGTAGGAAATGAAGTTCTTTGTTACAGAGGAAAAGTATTTCTTTTTATAGGTCTTTAGACAAAGGATTTCATATATTACTACACAGGTACGTGGTTCTCAGGATACGCAACAATGAGGAATAAGCAAGAAGAAATTCACTACAGAATATATTTGAAGATTCTCTTATAATACTGTTGCATTGAATCCAGTTGCTCTCACAGTTGATTCAAGCACTATAATAAACACATTGTATAAACGATAGTCTGGAACTGTTGAGATGTTCTTGGTTAGGTACAGCATGGTGAGAAGCCACTGGGAACACTCACTGTCTCACCTACTCAATGTGTGTATCGCATGAGCAAGTGGCAAACTATCTTTAAGTTGTGCCGACTTTCCCCACAGCAGCTTATGCTTTATAGTATTTCCTTTTGAATTTTTGAATCCATTCAGGTGCCAGTAATGCAAATTTTCCTTAAAAGACTGGACACAATAATACTAATCGCACATTATGAGTGTGGGGAATTCTGGATCCGTATTTCCTAGTGCTAGAATCAAGGCTTCTATTCAGCCAGTTGTGCAGTAGAGTCCCCTAGGGACTGTGTAAAAGTTTTTTGAGGTTGGAATTTTCCCTCCATCATGACACCATGTACCATGGCACAGGCCTCCCAAGCATCCTGGGACCAGTTTCAGGGTATAACCCCTCATCAGCCAGGCTAGCTTGAATCCAGTGGCACAGCGAGCAAGGGACACATGAATGTAGAAAACACAACTATCATGACCTCTACAGCGCTGTCTAGCAGAGTCACTGCCCATGTCTTGTTCTGAAGGATCGTTCTCAATATGTGTGGCATATTTAGCTGAAATTGCTGCAACCTTCTTCTTTTGAATAGGGGTTTTTGATGTGGAAGTTTCTCTTTCTTTGTTATGATGATGTCAGATGAGCGTTGTGAATCCTTTTTCAGTTTCACATACTCTTCTTGTCTGCGCTCTGATCGCCCACACTGTCAGATTGTTTGTCCAATCAGTCCTCAAAGAAATGAGAAGGACGTGTATCAGTGTACTTATACATATCAGCTGTTATATTGTATCACGGTTACGTAAATTATGACATCTATCAGAAGTCTCTGGTTGCGGAGATCTACCCCGTAATTTTTTTGTTTGTCCCAGCGTTTTTTAGAAGACTCGGGTGCTTGTTTGGTATTGTCCTTTTCAGAACGACCTTTAAGCTGTGGCTTATTTGTTCTGGCCCCCATGTTATCATGACCTACAGATGTACAGGTGTCCGCAACAATTTTTGGTAACTCGTGCTCCTGGTTTACTACTCCAACTTGCGGGAGGAGTTGGCGTGTTGCCAGTGCTGCTGCTTCCCCTTTAACATTATTTAATATGATTGAGGATACTGTAGCAAAATTACCAATTAATTTCATCCTCAAATCCAGGAGAGGGGCAGCCCTGTATTCGTTTCGAATCTCTTTTAGCACTTCCGGGAAAACAGCAAGTGAAAGTGATGTTGTACGATGAGTTAAGGTATAAATTTCAGCAAAGACTGTACCCCAAATGGCATAGTCGTCAATTATGGGAACCATCCCCAGTGGCAAGCATATAGCGAGAAATCTATGTTTGTCCTGGAGTACCATATTGGGAAACACTGCTTCAAGCTGATTTGTTTTTTGTGCAATCTAGAATAGAACTTCCTCCCATCTAGTGGGAATCTAGCCCATAATAGCATTGATAGTTACAGGACTAATTGCAGGCACAGCTAACTGTAGCTGGACAGATTGAATAGACATCACTGGGGCAGTTGATATTGTGCACATAACAAACTGTGGTGAACGTCTGTGTAGTCTAACTAGACCAGTATAAAGAGTGCGTAATTCACTCTCAATTAGTGATCCCAAATTTGGGTACGTTGTGTAGCCGGCTAATACTGGCATGTAGCCCTGTCATTGCTGAGGGGACCCAATCGAATGTTTTGTAATACATGTGGTAGGGCACCTTGGATCAATTCATGTGTTCCTGGAATGTTAATGGTATTTCTAAGTCATTATAAGCTCTGTATTGGCCTGGTAAGGCAGCTTCAATGTATGTGTGAAATGTTCGTGCATTAGCATTTATTGTCGAAGTGACCCATGAGTAAAACACTTCAGTTCTATAAGCTTTGTGAGCCTCAACCATGAAGGTAACATCTCCACCCCCATTGGGTGGCCCATATAATGTTAAATGTGCTGTTACAGCAGGTCTACATTTCACATGAATATTGATTACATACACCATTGTAGTGAATCGAATTCTGAGAGGTAATTACTTTAGTGGGATATCCTTTTAAATGTTCAAGCTTGAACAACCTGCAGACCAAAATAGGTGCTCCCTATAGAGGAGGACTCATCCCTAACACCACAGACATATCAGTTTAAAAGTGAATAGGGGACCTTGGGAACACTCAAGAACTACTCAGGAGACCTGTCAAATAAGTGCCTGATCTATAAACATTGGTGGTGCCATGTTACATGGTTCCCACTAAAAAAGGTAGGACTGCAGAATGTAGGGACTGAGTCCATCCACACCATCAGAAAATGTTGTCCCACTTCCTAGCTAGCCCACAGTGCCTCACCAGAACCCCTAACCTTCCTGGGATGGCCGGATATTTTTGACAACCTCAAACATGACACTCTGATCCCCAAGGGAATCATGGAAACAGATCTTACCCTTTCGTCGTTTACCTATTCATGCCCATGGTAAACACAAGAAAGATACAAATAAAGGGACATGATTCAAAAGGTAAGATTAGACCAAAAGTCTAAGGGCAAGAGTCACAAAGGTAAACTTAGACGTTTGGTCTAAAATTAGACCATATGCTTAAGTTTACAACTTTTATGAATTCATAAATAGCATTTACAAGTTCTATCTTTATGTCCGCATTCTGGGCGGAGATCTGTACTAAGTACGGACATAAAGATAGTACTCGTAAATGCCCTTTGTGAATTCCCAAAGTCATAAACTTAGACGTTTGGTCTAAGTTAATACCAAACATCTAAATTTACCTTTGTGAAATGGGCCCTAAGTTTAGACCTGAAGTCTAAGGGCCCGAATCACAAAGGTACACTTAGACGTTTGGTCTAAACTTAGACCAAATGGCTAAGTTTACGACTTTGGGAATTCACAAAGGGCATCTACGAGTACTATCTTTATGTCCGCACTCAGGGCGGATCTCCGTCCCGAGTGCGGACATAACGATGCTACTGACAAATGCCCTTTGTGAATTCACAAAGTCATAAAATTAGACGTTTGGTCTAAGTTGAGACCAAACGTCTAAGTTTACCTTTGTGAATTGGGCCCTAAGTTTAGACCTAAAGTCTAACTTTACTAGGAGTAAAATTTGACTTTTGGTCTAAGTTTAGATCAAAAGGCTAACTTTACTAGCAAAGTTAGACTTTTGGTCTAAGTTAGACTTTTGGTCTAAAATTAGACTTCCGGTCTAAACTTAGACATTTTGGTCTAAGTTTACCTTTGTGAATTGGGCCCATTGCTTTCAATACATTTATCAAAATAATCATAGTCTTGCATAGAAAGAACAAGTTGCGATTATTAGGCAGATAAAACAAAGAATGTAGCCAGCATTGTGAACATGGTAAAAATAATAAATAGTCCAACCATGGCAGTTTGATTTCTATATATTTCTACCTATCACAACCCCTTCTCTTAGAGCATAGTGAGTGTACCCTCTGCCCGATCTCTTAGGTTAGCCTGAGCCCCCATACCTGGATAACTTGGCCAGGGAATCGGCCTGGAGTGGAATTGGCAATCTTTCTCTGCAGGATGAAAGATCAACGTTGGCAGAGCTGCATGTCGAACACAGGATTCGTTCCGGGACAGTCGTGACCGGAGTACTCCTCTGACCCGTAAAAGGGCAGTGCAGTGTTTATATAATGAAAGCCACACTGTGTTAGAGGTACAGCTCTGATACAATGATATGTCTAGATGCTAGAAACTGTCTCCAAACGGGCAACACAAGCACTAGGATATCTTGTTCTGTGTTTCTAGCCTTGAACAGAGTGTACTGATTACATAGCAAGAAAGGCCTTCTCAAAACAAGCAACATGTACAACGTCTTCTCAGCATAATATTGTGCAAGCAAAACATGTAAAAATAACATTGCTAAAACAATGTCTGCTAAAACTAGTAAAATATAAAACTAAAATGGAGAACCAAAGTGGGCCCAAGAAGGCATCACAACAGTAAAGACTTACAATTCTTTGTTTAGAGCTGAGAAACAACAATGATCATGTAGTATTTCATGACATTAATTCAAGATGGAGGAAAACATAAGCTCGGTTCATGTTAGTGCAAGTTCAGTCTCTAATACATTTAAAGCCGAAAGAGAAAAGAGTTCCCACACTGACAAGTCATTCACTGACACAATTTGTTTATTGCCTTAAATATAAGCATTGTTTCAGCATTCTAAAACTTGTATATTGAGCATTCTTCACAGTCAACATTTTGGAAATGTGTAAGAATGATCTTTCGAAAAATAAATCGGGGCAATGAAATTTCTTTCTCCATTAGCTTGCATTGAAATGGAGGAATTTGTAAGCTGAAACAGTTAAAGTAAAGCCATTTTTTATTTAAACATCGGGATTCTCCCACCTAAACCAGGAGTGCTGGTATGAATTCAAATATTGGGCAACACCACTTCAATGCATGTATAACTTTTAGCTTGCCGCACACAGACACTACATCTTCTCCAATTATTCTATGAAATATTGGTGTTCAGTCATAACCGTGATGAAACTGGGGGTTTGATGTCAGGATGTAGATAAGAGATTCAAGTTTTAGCACTAGGTGAATAGGGGAATGAAGACCCCGAACTGGGTATAAAGTTCTTGGTGGAGGAAATTTACTCATAATATAAACCTCTTTGTCATCTGTCTCTTCATCGGCCAATGAGAGTTCACACGGGTTTACATTTAGCATGAAGCATTGATCTTTTAAGGTTTGTTAAAAGGTATGGCCAGGGACCAGAGGGCAAATCATCCTAGTGGTGCCTTTGTGGATTCTGCAAACTGTAGCTGTTCTGAATATAGGCAACATGCTTTAGCAGATTTTATTAACAGATTAGCAAAGTTACGAACTCAGATCATTCAAATTAGTCGTAAGTCAGTAATCAATACATGGATGCACTAGTCAGTATTATTAAAATCAATTAAAATTAGCAAATAAAAAGAAAAACTATTAAAGTTGTCGTAAAGCAAATCAGGGCAGGCACAGTTTCCCATGAAAGGGAAATCCCGAATTAGCTAAACTAAGGAAAGTCTGGTAAGTTGGGGAGACGCCAGGCAGAAAGTGTCAGCAAGTAAAGACTCTAAAGCTAGAATCAAATCAAGATTCAGTTGGGTAAGTGAGAATGGATTTGCAGCGGATTTTTACTCTTTGGGCAGGACCAAAGGCATCTTCAAGAAAAGTGCCCCCTCTAAGGAGAGTGGAAAGGGCATCTGAACTGTAACTCAGCAATGCTTAACTTCAATCCTGAGGGTCCCTGGGGGCCAACTAGCCCACCAGGTACCTCCAGTAAGCGCCACAGAGCTGCGTTGCAGAGAGGTGTAAAAAGGGGCGTGGCCTCAGACCACCTCTCTGCAACACAGCTCTGTGGCGCATACTGGAGGTACCTGGTGGGCTAGTTGGCCCCCAGGGATCCCCAGTATTCAAGGGGAATTAATTCCCCAACTTACAACGCGCCACAGAGCGCGTTTGCAGAGTGCTGCAGGGAGGGGGCGGGGCCTCCAGCGCAATGCTGGCTTTTTGGTTTTTTCCAGAAGGGGGGCTGTGTGGCCCCCCTTCTTTTCGCACTTTTGGGGCCCTGGGGACCCCATACCCCAGGGCCTGACCCCTATTGTTTAAAAAAATTTAACAAATAAACGGGAAGAGGGCCGCGTGGCCCCCCTTCCCTGAGGCCAATTTCTGCCCCGGGGACCCCATCCCCCGAGGCTCTGCCTCGTTTTTTAATTTAAAAACAATTATTTTATTGGGGAGGGGGGCCGCGTGGCCCCCCTCCTGGGCAACTTCTAGCCCCGGGGACCCCATCCCCTGGGGCCTGGCCACTTCGTTGGGGACTGTGGGAGGAGCCCCAATTCCCCCACGGTCTCGCCGGCTCCCCGCCTCCTGTGGGAGCCGGCATTGCTTTTCCACACGGGGAGCTGCTGACATGCAGCTCCCTGTGTGGAAAAGCAATCTGCTTTGGATTTTGGAAGCGAGAGCAGGAAACCTGCTCTCGCTTTCAAAATCCAAAGCAGAGTTTGCTATGACAGGGCGGGAGCCGCACGGCTCCCGCCCTGCCATAGCAAACAGCAGTGTCCCGGGGGTGGGCACCCCGGAACACTGCAGGAGCCGGCCCTGGGTGGTGGTGGTCCCCAGGGCCATCAAGGGCTCCTTTCTTTACATAGCCCGGGGAGGTGGTAGTCCCCGGGGCTCGGGGGTCCGTAATGGACCCCCGCATTTGCATTTTAGTGCCCTGGGGAGGTGGCGGTCCCCGGGGTGTGTAGGGGGGCTCGAGCCCCCCACACAGGTTTAATAAAAAAAAAAAAACAAGCCCCGGGGGGTGGCCGTCCCTGGGCAGCGGGGGGGCCGTGTGCCCCCGTGAATATTTAAGAAAAGCCCCAGCGGTGGCGGGCCCCGGGGCTTGGGGGGCCTTGGAGGCCCCCCCATAAATTAATAAAAAAGATGCCCCAGGGAGGTGGCGGTCCCCGGGGCTGCGGGAGGGCCGCATGCCCTCCTGCATATTATTAATATAGCCCCGGGGAGGTGGCGGTCCCCGGGGCTGCGGGGGCCCCCGTGGGCCCCTGCAATTATAAATTATAAATTGGGCAATGCCCCCCGGGACCTGGCCCACCCGGGGGCCTCATTTAATATAATATAATTTCGGCGGGATTCGCGACCACAGCACAAATTCTGCTGAAATTATAAAAAGAAAATGCTTTTTTTGGCCCTGGGGGTCCTAGTGGGACCCCCTGAGGAGGCCTGGGAGGTCAGGGTGTTTCTACCCTGCCCCCTTTTCTTGTTTTTCAGGCTTGTTTCACTGTTTTCTTGTGACTCGGTTCTACTGAGTCACAAGATGGCTGCCAACAGTTCCTGGCATGGAGTGTTGGCAGCCAATCACAGTGAAGCTCGTGGTCGGGAGGGTTCGCGAATCCACCGCGTCCCTAGATATCGAAACTTTTATTTTTTGAATTTCTCAGCAACTACTGAACGGATTTATACCATTTAAAAAAGGTCGCTTTCTGAACCAAGCACTACCTTTTTGCCAAATTTGGTGTAATTCCGTTCAGCAGTTCGGGCTGTAGCCGTGTCTAAAGTTTCCTATGGGAAATTGATTTTCCAACCTCTATTTTTTGAATTTCTCAGGAACTACCAAACGGATTTACACCATTTAACAAAAAGGACTCTTTCTGAACCAAGGGCTACCTTTTTGCCAAATTTAGTATAATTTCGTTCAGCAGTTCGGGCTGTAGCCGTGTCTAAAGTTTCCTATGAAAAATAACATGGGGAAAACACGTTTTGGGACCCCCCTTTTTTCTCGGCCCCCGCTTCGCAAATCACCCCAAAACTTTCAAGACAGGAGCTGACCGGAGCTCCTCACTAGTTTTGAAAATTTCGCAAAGATTCGTCAAACAACGCCAAAGTTATTAGGAAAACAAAAAATGCTTTTCCTATGGAAAATAGGTCCTAACTATAACTACCTACTGGCGACCGCCAGTAGGTAATATATATATATATATATATATATATATATATATATATATATATATATCCAAACAAAGGTTGCCCTGATGAAAACGCCACACACATGGAGAGGTATACTCTTTTTATTGCAGGTTGCAGAGACAGGCAGCTCCCCAATTCAAGGCACATTCAACTTGCCAAATGCGTTTCGGACAGCACTCTGTCCTTGATCACTGGCACAAAACAAATTAACGGCTGCCATTTGGGGAACGACAATTAAATACAGAGTCCCGCACCAGTGGGCGTGTGCCCCAAGGCCTGCTGGTACTCGAAGTCCCCCATGTTGTATCCACAGTGGGTGCTGCCGTGAATTGTTCAATTAAAAGTCTTTTACCCATGTGGCTTCCTTAAAATTGGGAATCACTGCTTGCGCTGCCATACTTCAATCCCACAGTAATGGGCTCTCCAGTCCTTTCCGCGTGCAGGGTTTACAGCGCCACAGGTCCGCTCTTGAGCAGCGGGGCGTTTTCGCGGTTAGGCTGACCGCTAAAAATCCAAACAAATGTTGCCCTGATGAAAACGCCACACACATGGAGAGGTATACTCCGTTTATTGCAGGTTGCAGAGACAGGCAGCTCCCCAATTCAAGGCACATTCAACTTGCCAAACGCGTTTCGGACAGCACTCTGTCCTTGATCACTGGCACAAAACAAATTAACGGCTGCCATTTGGGGAACGACAATTAAATACAGAGTTTTGCCCCAGTGGGCGTGTGCCCCAAGGCCTGCTGGTACTCGAAGTCCCCCATGTTGTATCCACAGTGGGTGCTGCCGTGAATTGTTCAACTAAAAGTCTTTTACCCATGTGGGTTCCTTAAAATTGGGAATCACTGCTTGCGCTGCCATACTTCAATCCCACAGTAATGGGCTCTCCAGTCCTGTCCGCGTGCCGTGTTTACAGCACCGCAGGTCTGCTCTTGAGCAGCGGGGCGTTTTCGCGGTTAGGCTGACCGCTAAAAATCCAAACAAAGGTTGCCCTGATGAAAACGCCACACACATGGAGAGGTATACTCCATTTACTGCAGGTTGCAGAGACAGGCAGCTCCCCAATTCAAGGCACATTCAACTTGCCAAACGCATTTCGGACAGCACTCTGTCCTTGATCACTGGCACAAAACAAATTAACGGCTGCCATTTGGGGAACGACAATTAAATACAGAGTCCCGCACTAGTGGGCGTGTGCCCCAAGGCCTGCTGGTACTCAAAGTCCCCCATGTTGTATCCACAGTGGGTGCTGCCGTGAATTGTTCAATTAAAAGTCTTTTACCCATGTGGGTTCCTTAAAATTGGGAATCACTGCTTGCGCTGCCATACTTCAATCCCACAGTAATGGGCTCTCCAGTCCTTTCCGCGTGCCAGGTTTACAGCGCCGCAGGTCCGCTCTTGAGCAGCGGGGAATTTTTGCGGTTAGGCTGACCGCTAAAAATCCAAACAAAGGTTGCCCTGATGAAAACGCCACACACATGGAGAGGTATACTCCGTTTATTGCAGGTTGCAGAGACAGGCAGCTCCCCAATTCGAGACACATTCAACTTGCCAAACGCGTTTCGGACAGCACTATGTCCTTGATCACTGGCACAAAACAAATTAACGGCTGCCATTTGGGGAACGACAATTAAATACAGAGTCCTGCCCCAGTGGGCGTGTGCCCCAAGGCCTGCTGGTACTCGAAGTCCCCCATGTTGTATCCACAGTGGGTGCTGCCGTGAATTGTTCAATTAAAATTCTTTTACCCATGTGGGTTCCTTAAAATTGGGAATCACTGCTTGCGCTGCCATACTTCAATCCCACAGTAATGGGCTCTCCAGTCCTTTCCGCGTGCCGGGTTTACAGCGCCGCAGGTCCGCTCTTGAGCAGCGGGGCGTTTTCGCGGTTAGGCTGACCGCTAAAAATCCAAACAAAGGTTGCCCTGATGAAAACGCCACACACATGGAGAGGTATACACCGTTTATTGCAGGTTGCAGAGACAGGCAGCTCCCCAATTCAAGGCACATTCAACTTGCAAAACGCGTTTCGGACAGCACTCTGTCCTTGATCACTGACGTACTCAGAGGGACATGTGTTGTGCTAAGCATTTCATTGTACCAGGATTGACAATAAGTAAGTGACACGACTTGAAAGAAACCTTTACATCAATTTATAAAAATAGAGTGTATTTTTATATAAGTATAGGCACCAAAACAAACTTTTTATCATACATACGACTGAAATTGTGGATTTTGAAAGGGTTAAAAATTAAATGCAATAAGTCTTTCAAACTGGTCCCATTGAAGTCAATAGGGGAAAAAACAGGTAACACTCGGTCACTTGCAAGGTGAGTTCAAACGAACACTCTTGTGGATAAGGTAATGCAGGTCCCTAGACTAAGTTCCAAAGGTTGTTACTTTGTTACCTTGCCCAGGGAGTCTGGGTGCAGAGGTGACTTGGCTATCCTTGATTCTTAACGGGATCCACGGGAGTTGTCAAACTTGTAGCACTTGACCAAACCACACTTGGAGATAGAGTTCCACTCTACCCACGCAAAATAGAGGTCTTTGGGGTCCTAGGACACGGGTTTAACAGCTGGGTCTCTTTTACTTTGCTCGGCAGCCCTGAAGGCAGAGATAGCTGTCAGCTGTCAATCACTGGGTACGGGTTGCACCAAAGATGCTTTGCCACGCACTCGAAGACTCCAACTTGAGGATGCAGGCACACAGCAGTGGGGTCATTGATGACATTGGTCACTGTGAGTTGCTCTTGGTCTGGAGATGTCACTCAAGGGGTCGATCACCCGACTGGCGATCACCAAGCCTTGGCTGCGGCAAATGTGGTCCACGGTTAATTTGGAGGCTGGCTGTCGACAGGTGTAGAGTACCTGCTTGAAAATTGGAGAAAGCTTAGCTACCACTCCGGGCGTGCAGGACACCACTTCTCTCCGGGCTCCCTTTTGACTGGCCCAGCAGGTCACAATTCTTACGAATATGACCTCCGCTCACTTACAATAAAACCTTGCTCTACATGGTTACTGTAGGGGTATATATGTATAAACATATATATCCACACCTTTAATATAATGCACTCTACCTCCTGAGTCTAGAAGGACAACCTTAAGAGTGACTTACTCATATTGAGGCAGTGGTGTGGCTTTGCAGCACATGATGTATGCAGAGTTATTCTCGAGCAGACAGGCTGCTCATGCAGGGCTGCAATGGCAGACACCCTTTTACTCGGGTCACCCAGGGTGGCACAATACAGTGCTGCTGCCCTGGGGACCCCTTTACCACCCTTGCCCTAGGTACCACTGTTACCATATGCTAGGGATTTATCGGGGGGCCAAGTTCCTTGCCTATTGGGTGTTCTAATTCACATTACTTTTAGGGAAAGCGCACGAGCACTGGGGCCTGGTTAGCATGTCCCAGTGCACTATCAGAATCAAAAACCAGCATCTAGCAGCATAAGGGGGTATGTGCAAAGAAGCCCAGTTTCTAACAATGTATATATATATATATATATATATATATATATATATTCACTGAAAAAACCACAGGTTTCAGGGACGTTATAGTTAGTTGGACATTTCACTCGTACTAAACCAGAGAAATTCGGCCGGTATAGTTAGTTGAGCTAACTATAACTTGCGCCCCCACAATGCACTGCTGATGACGTCACATATTACATTTAAAAAAAAAAAAATCATATTACATCATTCCTGACATGGTCAGTGACATCACTGATGACATCACTTATGACATCTCAAATGACATCACTGATGACATCACTGATGATATCATCCAGTGAATGTGTGTTTCTGTAAAGTTTAAATATGTTTTATACATATATATATATATATATATATATATATATATATATTATCTACTGGCGGTCGCCAGTAGATAGTTATAGTTAAAACCTATTATCCATAGGAAATCCGCGACATTCTATTTGAAATAACGTTAGCGCCGGTTGACGAATCTTCGCGAAAGTTTCCAACTTGTTGGGGCGCTCCGGTCCGCTCCTATCCTGAAAGTCTCGGGGTGATACTTCAAGCGGGGGCCGAGAAAAGGGGGGTCCCAAAACGCGTTTTCCCCATTCATTTTTCCATAGGAACCTTTAGTCGCAGCTACAGCCCGAACTGCTGAACGGAATTACACCAAATTTGGCAAAGAGGTAGCCCTTGGTTCAGTGTCGTGCCTTTTGCTTAAATGGTGTAAATCCGTTCAGTAGTTCCTGAGAAAATCAAAAGTAAAGTCACATATATATCTGGGCGGAGCCTAACCACACATGTCATCGTGAGATCTGATTGGCTGTCAGCACTTCATCCTGGAATTGCTGGCAGCCATCTTGGGACCAATATAAATGATAGTACCTCATTGAAATGCATTGTAGTGAATAGAAGATTTTGAGGGTCACCAAAAGGAGAACTATAAAGGGTGATAACAGGCTTTAGTTACATTAGAATTTATTTGTTGATGGTACCATACTAATTTTAGGAATTGTGGTGTATTCTAAGGTGATTTTACCATGTGAAAAACCTTCTGCTGGGATATCATGAATCATGTTTGAGAGAACACTATTTTCTCATGCTTGTCCCATGGAGGTTTGGAAGGTGCTCCAGAAGCTAAAATGAGAGCATATTTTCTGTAAATTCACATTATCTTTCTCACTCATGTGAGAATGAAGTCTGACATTCTCAGTAAAACATGTACATCCAACAAGGGCAGAGACTGTCAGTTGATTCCTTTGTGTTCTACTGCAGCTTCCCAGAGTGTTCTAAAGAACAACTAGAGTGCTAACAGCCTTACTTATGACAAAAGTATGGCACACCTGAAGCCATCTTGATTGGAATAAACTGGTAACACTTAAACAATTTAATTTAAAAAGGAACAAAATGATGGGGTTCATTTTGTCATAGCAATTATGGTTAGTGCTGTAGAAAGAAAAATTAGGACATGTTTCAAGTGTGATCTCAAATATCTTCCTGTTATATTTCAACAGGAGCAGCCTGCCAGTTGATGCCTTTGTGTTCTACTGCAGCTTCCCAGAGTGTTCTAAAAAACAACTAGAGTGCTAACAGCCTTACTTATGACAAAAGTATGGCACACCTGAAGCCATCTTGATTGGAATAAACTGGTAACACTTAAAACATTTAATTTAAAAAGGAACAAAATGATGGGGTTCATTTTGTCATAGAAATTATGGTTAGTGCTGTAGAAAGAAAAATTAGGACATATTTCAAGTGTGATCTCAAATATCTTCCTGTTATATTTCAACAGGAGCAGCCTGCCAGTTGATGCCTTTGTGTTCTACTGCAGCTTCCCAGAGTGTTCTAAAGAACAACTAGAGCGCTAACAGCCTTACTTATGACAAAAGTATGGCACACCTGAAGCCATCTTGATTGGAATAAACCGGTAACACTTAAAACATTTAATTTAAAAAGGAACAAAATGAGGGGTTCTTTTTGAAATAGAAATTATGGTTAGTGCTGCAGAAAGAAAAATTAGGGCATGTTTTAAGTGAGATCTCAAATCCTCTTCTATTTCATTAGAAAATTCTGACATGCAGACTGAAACAATCACTTTCAATACCAGCAGCAGACTACCAGTTAACTCCCTGGTGAGCAGTAGCTTTACTCCAGTGATCTAATGAGCAACTAGAGTGCTAACATTCTGAATTTATGGCAGATGTGAGACACATCTGAATGCCTTCTTGATGGAATCAAAGTAAAAAACTGAAAGCATTTCCTACTGAGGAGACTGCAGTAAATGAAGAAATTAGGAAACTTCATAACAAAGAAGTCTTCCAAGATGGCCACCAGTGAAAAAAGAGCCCAAATGTAGCACAAATATTACCCAGATGTAGCCCACATATAGCCCAATGACAAAAGTGTGCAAAACACTTTTTATTTTTAGTTTTTTTGCAGTTTTATGTAGTGCAGACTGGTCAGGTATTGGAGCATTGCATCTTAAAACATGACCCCCTACACTACAAAAACACCACTGCACTACCTTAAACCCTAAAACACTACCCCCAGCACGACCCCCTACACTACACAAGCACCACTGCACTATCCTAAACCCTAAAACACTACCCCCAGCACGACCCCCTACACTACCCAAACACCACTGCACTAACCTAAAACCTAAAACACTACCACCAGCACGACCCCCTACACTACCCAAACACCACTGCACTACCCTAAAACATGACCCCCTACACTACACAAACACCACTGCACTACCCTAAACCCTAAAACACTACCCCCAGCACGACCCCCTAAACTACACAAGCACCACTGCACTATCCTAAACCCTAAAACACTACCCCCAGCACGACCCCCTACACTACACAAACACCACTGCACTACCCTAAACCCTAAAACACTACCCCCAGCACGACCCCCTACACTACCCAAACACCACTGCACTACCCTAAAACATGACCCCCTACACTACACAAACACCACTGCACTACCCTAAACCCTAAAACACTACCCCCAGCACGACCCCCTACACTACACAAGCACCACTGCACTACCCTAAACCCTAAAACACTACCCCCAGCACGACCCCCTACACTGCCCGAACACCACTGCACTGCCCTAAACCCTGAAACACCAGCCCCTGCATGACCCCCTACACTGCCCGAACACCACTGCACTGCCCTAAACCCTGAAACACCAACCCTAGCACGACCCCCTACACTGCCCGAACACCACTGCACTGCCCTAAACCCTGAAACACCACCCCCTTCACGACCCCCTACACTGCCCGAACACCACTGCACTGCCCTAAACCCTGAAACACCACCCCCAGCATGACCCCCTACACTGCCCGAACACCACTGCACTGCCCTAAACCCTGAAACACTACCCCCAGCAAGACCCCCTACACTGCCCGAACACCACTGCACTGCCCTAAACCCTGAAACATCACCCCCAGCAAGACCCCCTACACTGCCCGAACACCACTGACCTAAACCCTGAAACACCACCCCCAGCACGACCCCCTACACTGCCCGAACACCACTGCACTGCCCTAAACCCTGAAACACTACCCCCAGCATGACCCCCTACACTGCCCGAACACCACTGCTCTGCCGAAAACCCTGAAACACCAGCCCCAGCACGACCCCCTACACTGCCCGAACACCACTGCACTGCCCTAAACCTTGAAACACCAGCCCCTGCACGACCCCCTACACTGCCCGAACACCACTGCACTACCCTAAACCCTGAAACATCACCCCCAGCACGACCCCCTACACTGCCCGAGCACCACTGCACTGCCCTAAACCCTGAAACACCAGCCCCAGCACGACCCCCTACACTGCCTGAGCACCACTGCACTGCCCTAAACCCTGAAACACCAGCCCCAGCACGACCGCCTACACTGCCCGAACACCACTGCACTGCCCTAAACCCTGAAACAACAGCCCCAGCACGACCCCCTACACTGCACGAACACCACTGCACTGCCCTAAACCGTGAAACACCAGCCTCAGCAGGACCCCTACACTGCCTGAACACCACTGCACTGCCCTGAACCCTGAAACACCAGCCCCAGCACAACACCCTACACTGCCCGAACACCACTGCACTGCCCTAAACCCTGAAACACCACCCCGTGCATGACCCCCTACACTCCCGAACACCACTGCACTGCCCTAAACCCTGAAACACCACCCCCAGCGCGACCCCCTACACTGCCCGAACACCACTGCACTGCCCTAAACCCTGAAACACCACCCCCTGCACAACCCCCTACACTGCTTGAACACTACTGCACTGCCCTAAACCCAGAAACACCATCCCCAGCACGACCCCCTATACTGCACGAACACCACTGCACTGCCCTAAACCCTGAAACACTACCCCCAGCAAGACCCCCTACACTGCCCGAACACCACTGCACTGCCCTAAACCCTGAAACATCACCCCCAGCAAGACCCCCTACACTGCCCGAACACCACTGCCCTAAACCCTGAAACACCACCCCCAGCAAGACCCCCTACACTGCCCAAACACCACTGCACTGCCCTAAACCCTGAAACACCAGCCCCAGCACGACCCCCTACACTGCCCGAACACCACTGCACTGCCCTAAACCCTGAAACACCACCCCCTGCACGACCCCCTACACTGCCCAAACACCACTGTACTGCCCTAAACCCTGAAACCCCACCCCCAGCATAACCCCCTACACTGCCAGAACACCACTGCACTGCCCTAAACCCTGAAACACCACCCCCTGCACGACCCCTACACTGCCCGAACACTACTGCACTGCCCTAAACCCTGAAACACCACCCCCAGCACGACCCCCTACACTGCACGAACACCACTGCACCGCCCTAAACCCTGAAACACTACCCCCAGCAAGACCCCCTACACTGCCCGAACACCACTGCACTGCCCTAAACCCTGAAACATCACCCCCAGCAAGACCCCCTACACTGCCCGAACACCACTGCCCTAAACCCTGAAACACCACCCCCAGCAAGACCCCCTACACTGCCCGAACACCACTGCACTGCCCTAAACCCTGAAACACCACCCCCAGCAAGACCCCCTACACTGCCCGAACACCACTGCACTGCCCTAAACCCTGAAACACCAGCCCCAGCATGACCCCCTACACTTCCCGAACACCACTGCTCTGCCCAAAACCCTGAAACACCAGCCCCAGCACGACCCCCTACACTGCCCGAACACCACTGCACTGCCCTAAACCCTGAAACACCAGCCCCAGCACGACCCCCTACACTGCCCGAACACCACTGCCCTAAACCCTGAAACACCACCCCCAGCACGACCCCCTACACTTCCCAAACACCACTGCACTGCCCTAAACCCTGAAACACCAGCCCCAGCACAACCCCGTACACTGCCCGCACACCACTGCACTGCCCTAAACCCTGAAACACCAGCCCCAGCACAACCCCGTACACTGCCCGAACACCACTGCACTGCCCTAAACCCTGAAACACCAGCCCCAGCACGACCGCCTGCACTGCCCGAAAACTACTGAACTGCCCTAAACCCTGAAACACCACCCCCAGCAAGACTACCTACACTGGCCGAACACCACTGCACTGCCCTAAACCCTGAAACACCACCCCCTGCATGACCCCCTACACTGCCCAAACACTACTGCACTGCCCTAAACCCTGAAACACCACCCCTCAGCACGACACCCTACACTGCCCGAACACCACTGCACTGCCCTAAACCCTGAAACACCACCCCAGCACGACCCCCTACACTGCCCAAACACCACTGCACTAAACCCTGAAACACCACCCCCTGCACGACCCCCTACACTGCCGGAACACCACTGCACTGCCCTAAACCCTGAAACACCACCCCCAGCACGACCCCCTACACTGCCCTAACACCACTGCACTGCCCTAAACCCTGAAACATCACCCCCAGCACAACCCCCTACACTGCCTGAGCACCATTGCTCTGCCCTAAACCCTGAAACACTAGCCCCAGCACGACCCACTACACTGCCCGAACACCACTGCACTGCCCTAAACCCTGAAACACCACCCCCAGCACGACCCCCTACACTGCCCGAACACCACTGCACTGCCCTAAACCCTGAAACACCAGCCCCAGCAAGACCCCCTACACTGCCCGAACACCACTGCATTGCCCTAGACTCTGAAACACCAGCCCCAGCAAGACCCCCTACACTGCCCGAACACCACTGCACTGCCCTAAACCCTGAAACACCAGCCCCAGCATGACCCCCTACACTGCCCGAACACCACTGCACTGCCCTAAACCCTGAAACACCAGCCCCAGCACGAACCCCTACACTGCCCGAACTCCACTGCACTGCCCTAAACCCTGAAACACCAGCCCCAGCACGACCCCCTACACTGCCCGAACACCACTGCACTGCCCTAAACTCTGAAACACCAGCCCCAGCACCACCCCCTACAATGCCCGAACACCACTGTACTGCCCTGAACCCTGAAACACCACCCCCTGCACCGCCCCCTACACTGCCCGAACACCACTGCACTGCCCTAAACCCTGAAACACCACCCCCTGCACGACCCCCTACACTGCCCGAACACCACTGCACTGCCCTAAACCCTGAAACACCACCCCCTACACTGCCCAAACACCACTGCACTGCCCTAAACCCTGAAACACCACCCCCTGCACCGCCCCCTACACTGCCCGAACACCACTGCACTGCCCTAAACCCTGAAACACCACCCCCAGCATGACCCCCTTTATTGCTCGAACACCACTGCACTGCCCCAATTCCTGAAACACCACCCCCAGCATGACCCCCTACACTGCCCGAACACCACTGCCCTAAACCCTGAAACACCACCCCTGCATGACCCCCTACACTGCCCAAACACCACTGCACTGCCCTAAACCCTGAAACACCACCCCCTGCACGACCCCCTACACTGCCCGAACACCACTGCACTGCCCTAAACCCTGAAACACCACCCCCAGCACGACCCCCTACACTGCCCGAACACCACTGCACTGCCCTAAACCCTAAAACACCACCCCCAGCACGACCCCCTACACTGCCCGAACACCACTGCACTGCCCTAAACCCTAGAACACTACCCCCAGCATGACCCCCTGCACTACCTGAACACCACTGCACTACCCTAAACCCTAAAATACTACCCCCAGCACGACCCCCTACACTACCCGAACACGACTGCACTGCCCTAAACCCTAAAACACTCCCCCCAGCATGACCCCCTACACTACCCGAACACCACTGCACTGCCCTAAACCCTAAAACACTCCCCCAGCACGACCCCCTACACTACCTAAACACCACTGCACTGCCCTAAACCCTAAAACACTACCCCCGCATGACCCCCTACACTACCCAAATACCAATGCACTACCCTAATCCCTAAAACACTACCCCCGCACAACCCCCTACACTACGCAAAGACCACTGCACTACCCTAAACTCTAAAACAATACCCCCGCACTACTCCCTATACTACCCAAAGACCACTGCACTACCCTAAACCCTAAAACACGACCTCCTACACTACACAAACACCACTGCACTACCCTAAACCCTAAAATACTACCCCCAGCACGAACCCCTACACTACCCAAACACCACTGCACTACCCTAAACCATAAAACACTACCCCCAGCAGTACCCCCTACGCTACCCAAACACCCCTGCACTACCCTAAACCCTAAAACACTACCCCCAGCAGTATCCCCTACACTACCCAAACACCACTGCACTACCCTAAACCCTAAAACTCTAAAACACTAACCCCAGCACGACCCCCTACACTACCCAAACACCACTGTACTACCCTAAACCCTAAAACACTCCCCCAGCATGACTCCCTACACTACCCAAACACCACTGCACTACCCTAAACCCTAAATCTACCCCCAGCATGACCCCCTACACTACACAAACACCACTGCACTACCCTAAACCCTAAAACACTACCCCCAGCACGACCCTCTTCACTACCTAAACACAACTGCACAATTTGTTACAGGCGTTGCAACGCAGGCCTGTGGTGCTTACTGGAAGTACCTGGTGGGCTAGTTGGGCCCCAGGGACTCTCAGGATTCAAGGTGACCTAATCCCCCAACTTAAAACGCGCCACGGGGCGCGTTTGCACAGTGGTGAAGGGAGGGGAGGGGCCTCAGGTGACATGTGCGCAAACACGCCCTGTGGTGCGTTTTAAGTTGGGGAGTTAATTCCCTTTGAATCCTGGGGGCCAACTAGCCCACCAGGTACCTTCAGTAAGCACAACAGAGTTGCGTTGCAGAGAGGTGAAAAAAGGTGCGTGGCCTCGGAACGCCTCTCTGCAACTCAGCTCTGTGGTCCTAACTGTAGGTACCTGGGGGCTAGTTGGGCCCCAGGGACCCTCAGGATTCAAGGGAACTTAATCCCGCAACTTAAAACGCGCCACGGGGCGCGTTTGCACACATGTCACCTCAGGCCCCCCTCCCTTCACCACTGTGCAAACCCGCACTGGCTCTGGTTAGTCAGAGTCAGTTACCACCAGTACCCGTCTGAAAAAGTTGTGGGCACAGGATGATTTTGCAACAAGGCCTCTTTCTGCTCCTCTGTTGGTTCTTTCTGCACATCTTTTGCTTCTTTCTGTGCGTTTTTTCTTCTTTCTTCACATGTCCTACCTCTGTTGGCATAGTTAGAAACTAGCATTTAAAAAACCTTTGAAATTCACTTAAAAAATCATAGGTTTCAGGCACGTTATAGTTAGAAATTAGCATTTAAAAAACCTCTGAAATTCACTGAAAAAACCATAGGTTTCAGGCACGTTATAGTTAGAAATTAGCATTTAAAAAACCTTTGAAATTCACTGAAAAAACCATAGGTTTCAGACACGTTATAGTTATAAATTAGCATTTAAAAAACCTTTGAAATTCACTGAAAAAACCATAGGTTTTAGGGACAGTTATAGTTAGTTGGACATTGCACTCGTACAAAACCCGTGAAATTCCCCTGTTATAGTTAGTTCAGCTAACTATAACTCGCGCCCCGCAATGCACTGCTGATGACGTCACATATTACATCACTCATGACATGGTCAGTGACATCACTGATGACATCACTGATGACATCTCAAATGACATCACTGATGACATCATCCATGTGATAATTTCATGCATCTTCTCACACCCTAATATAACTTTTGATACACCCACTCTAAATTACAGACTGCCATTCTCAAAACCATAGACACTCCAACACCAAAAACTACATACCCACTCACTGATTCTTAGGTCTACACACACATCCACTCACTCACCTGTACAGTCACTCATACTTACAGTCACTCAGTACAGGACTATCATATGCACTCATACACCTATATAAACACTCACACACCGCCACTCATCCATAGAGGTACTCACACACCTAGTCAGTCATGCAAAAAATTAATCACACACCCATTTACTCACCTATACAGTTATACACACACCAGCTCACTTACTCATACAAATACTAGCACATTCTTACGCTCTTATACAATAACTGATACAAGCACACACGCATCCATACAGCCACTCTCACAATAACACACTCTCACTTATAGCTATTTAAATACTCTAACACACATATATACTGCCTTTTACATATGTAGTTACTCGCACATGTACCACTGAGATATACATTCACTCACTAACACACCCATACACACACTCACCCACCCAAGCAGTCCATCACAGATGCACTCTTGAAATCATGCACCCAGTGAATCACCCACTCACACATCTATGTATAGAGTCAAACACACCCCACCCACACAAACACTCAGGCAGCCATACAGATACTCAGAGAACCAATCAATAACCCATATAGACACTCATGTAGCTATTCGCAAATCCATGCATCCACTTACACACCAACAAACAGACGGATACAGACATTCACACAGTTTAGTCACTAACCCATGCATTCAGTAAGATACGTTTAATCACTCACTTGTAGAGTCAGTCACTCACGTACTAAATCATCCATTCAGACACTTATACACCCACTCATTCTTCAATACGCCTTTCCCTATATATATTAAACATATTTAAACTTTACAGAAACACACAGTCACTGGATGATGTCATCAGTGATGTCATCAGTGATGTCATCAGTGATGTCACTGACCATGTCATGAGTGATGTAATATGTGACGTCATCAGCAGTGCATTGCGGGGCGCGAGTTATAGTTAGCTGAACTAACTATAACAGGGGAATTTCACGGGTTTTGTACGAGTGCAATGTCCAACTAACTATAACTGTCCCTAAAACCTATGGTTTTTTCAGTGAATTTCTAAGGTTTTTTAAATGCAAATTTCTAACTATAACGTGCCTGAAACCTATGGTTTTTTCAGTGAATTTCAAAGGTTTTTTAAATGCTAATTTCTAACTATAACGTGTCTGAAACCTATGGTTTTTTCAGTGAATATATATATATATATGTATATATATATATATATATATATATATCGGCAGAACTCCTGACGAACGCCCTGCAGATACCAATACTTTAAATCCAAGGCGAAGCAGAAGGACGGCACACAAAGAATCCTTTGAGAAGCAGTTTATTGAAGTTCAACTGCTTTCATCACTTTTTTCTGCATTTCAAAGCAAAAGTGCAAGGTTCATGTAAAATCCCAAAGCAGACCTACGCGTCTCGGCCGTAGCCTTCTACTGGGTAATATATATATATATATATATATATATATATATATATATATATATATATATATACATATATATTATCTACTGGCGGTCGCCAGTAGATAGTTATAGTTAGGACCTATTTTCCATAGGAAATCCGCAACATTCTATTTGAAATAACTCTTGCGTCGGTTGACGAATCTTCACGAAATTTTCAAACTTTATGGCCCGCTCCGGTCCGCTCCTACCCTGAAAGTTTCGGGTGATTCGTCAAGCGGGGGCCGAGAAAAAAGGGGGGTCCCAAAACGTGTTTTCCCCATTCATTTTCCCATAGGAAACTTTAGCCATGGCTACAGCCCGAACTGCTGAACGGAATTACACCACATTTGGCAAAGAGGTAGTTCTTGGTTCAGAAAGAACCCTTTTTGTTAAATGGTGTAAATCCGTTCAGTAGTTGCTGAGAAAATCAAAAGTAAAAACACATATATATCTGGGCGGAGCCTAACCACACATGTCATCGTGAGATCTGATTGGCTGTCAGCACTTCATCCTGGAATTGCTGGCAGCCATCTTGGGACCAATATAAATGATAGTACCCCATTGAAATGCATTGTAGTGAATCGAAGATTTGTTGATGGTACCATACTAATTTCAGGAATTGTGGTGTGTTCTAAGGTGATTTTACCCTGTGAAAAACCTTCTGCTGGGATATCGTGAATCATGTTTGAGAGAAAACTATTTTCACATGATTGTCCCATACAGTTTTGGAAGGTGCTCCAGAAGCTAAAATGAGAGCATATTTTCTGTAAATTCACATTATCTTTCTCAGTCATGTGAGAATGAAGTCTGACATTCTCAGTAAAACATGTACATCCAACAATGGCAGAGACCGTCAGTTGATTCCTTTGTGTTCTACTGCAGCTTCCCAGAGTGTTCTAAAGAACAACTAGAGTGCTATCAGCCTTACTTTTGACAAAAGTATGGCACACCTGAAGCCATCTTGATTGGAATAAACTGGTAACACTTAAAACATTTAATTTAAAAAGGAACAAAATGATTGGGTTCATATTGTCATAGAAATTATGGGTAGTGCTGTAGAAAGAAAAATTAGGACATGTTTCAAGTGTGATCTCAAATATCTTCCTGTTATATTTCAACAGGAGCAGCCTGTCAGTTGATGCCTTTGTGTTCTACTGCAGCTTCCCAGAGTGTTCTAAAGAACAACTAGAGCGCTAACAGTCTTACTTATGACAAAAGTATGGCACACCTGAAGCCATCTTGATTGGAATAAACTGGTAACACTTAAAACATTTAATTTAAAAAGGAACAAAATGAGGGGGTTCATTTTGCCATAGAAATTATGGTTAGTGCTGTAGAAAGAAAAATTAGGACATGTTTTAAGTGAGATCTCAAATATCTTCCTGTTATATTTCAACAGGAGCAGCCTCTCAGTTGATGCCTTTGTGTTCTACTGCAGCTTCCCAGAGTGTTCTAAAGAACAACTAGAGTGCTAACAGCCTTACTTATGACAAAAGTATGGCACATCTGAAGCCATCTTGATTGGAATAAACTGGTAACACTTAAAACATTTAATTTAAAAAGGAACAAAATGAGGGGGTTCATTTTGCCATAGAAATTATGGTTAGTGCTGCAAAAAGAAAATGTAGGGCATGTTTTAAGTGAGATCTCAAATCCTCTTCTATTTCATTAGAATATTCTGACATGCAGACTGAAACAATCACTTTCAATACCAGCAGTAGACTTCCAGTTAACTCCTTGGTGAGCAGTAGCTTTACTACAGTGATCTAATCAACAACTAGAGTGCTAACATTCTGAATTTATGGCAAATGTGTGACACATCTGAATGCCTTCTTGATGGAATCAAAGTAAAAACTGAAAGCATTTCCTACTGAGGAGACTGTAGTAAATGAGGACATTAGGAAACTTCATAACAAATAAGTCTCCCAAGATGGCCACCAGAGAAAAAAAGAGCCCAAATGTAGCACAAATATCACCCAGAGGTAGCCCACGTATAGCCCAATGACAGAAGTGTGCAAAACACTTTTTATTTTTGTTTTTTGCAGTTTTATATAGTGCAGACTGGTCAGGTATTGGAGTGCTTTACATGAGCATTGGTTACATCACACAAGGACAAATTCATGTTGGTTGACCCCTACACTACCCAAACACCACTGCACTACCCTAAACCCTAAAACACTACCCCAGCACGACCCCCTTCACTACCCAAACACAACTGCACTACCCTAAACTCAAAAACACTACCCCCAGCACGACCCCCTACACTACCCAAACACCACTGCACTACCCTAAACCCTAAATCTACCCCCTACACTACACAAATACCACTGCACTAACCTAAATCCTAAAACACTAGAACCCAGCACGACCCCTACAGTACACAAACACCACTGCACTACCCTAAACCCTAAAACACTACCCCTACACTACACAAACACCATTGCACTACCCTAAACCCTAAAACACTACCCCCAGCATGACCCCTACACTACACAAACACCACTGCACTACCCTAAACCCTAAAACACTACCCCAGCATGACCCCCTACACTACCCAAACACCACTGCACTACCCTAAACCCTAAAACACTACCCCCAGCATGACTCCCTACACTACACAAATACAACTGGACTACCCTAAACCCTAAAACACTACCCCCAGCACGACTCCCTACACTACCTAAACACCACTGCACTACACTAAACCCTAAATCTACCCCCAGCATGACCTCCCACACTACACATATGTATATATATATATATATGCATATATATATATATATATATATGTATATATATGCCAAGGTCTATTGAAGAATGAGTGGGTGTATGAGTATCTGAATGGATGATTTTGTGGGTGCGTGACTGACTGTATAAGTGAGTTATTAAACGTGTCTTAGTGAATGCAAGGGTGAATGATTAATCTGTGTGAATGTCTGTATCAGTGAGTGATTAAACATGTCTTACTGAATGCATGGGTTAGTGAGCAAACTGTGTAAATGCTTGTATAGTCTGTCAGTTGGTGTGTAAGTGGCTGCATGGGTTGGTGAGTAGCCACATCAGTGTCTATATGGGTTAATGATTGTTTGTCTGAGTACCTGTATGGGTGCCTGAGTGTCTATTGGGTGGGTGGGGGGTGTGAAACTCCCTGCACGGATGTGTGAGTGGGTGATTCACTGGGTGTATGGGTTTATGAGTGCGTGTGTTAGGGACTGGATGGGTGAGTGAGTGTACGTATAGCTGTGTTGGTGAGTGAATGGATGTCTCAGTGGTATATGTGTGAGTAACTACATATGTGAAAGGCAGTATATGTGAGTGTTGGAGTATATAAGTGAGTATATGTGACAGTGAGTGATTGTGACAGTGGCTGCATGGATAAGTGTGTGCTTATGTCAGTAATTGTTGAAGAGGGTACGTATATGGTACTATCTGTATGAATAAGTGAGGTGCTGTGTGTGTGTATAACTGTATAGGTGAGGAAATGGCAGTGTAATTAATTCTTTGTGTGACTGACTAGGTGTCTGAGTAACTCTTTGGGTGAGTGGCAGTGTGTTAGTATCTATATGGGTGTATGAGTAGATATATCAGTGGCTGTATTGATGAATGACTGCGTGTATGAGTGACTGTATGGGTTAGTGAGTGGATGTGTGTGTAGACGTATGAATCACTGAGCGGGTATGTACAAACTGCTATTGATCGGTCTATGGTTTCGATATTGGTAGTCTGTATTTTAGAGTGGGTGTATCAAAGGTTATATTAGGGTGTGAGGAGGTGCATCAGATGATCACGTGGATGATGTCATCAGTGATGTCATTTGAGATGTCATCAGTGATGTCATCAGTGATATCACTGACCATGTCATGAGTGATGTAATATGTGACGTCCTCAGCAGTGCATTGCTGGGGCGCGAGTTATAGTTAGCCCAACTAACTATAACGTTCGAATTTCTCTGGTTTTGTACGAGTAAAATGTCCAACTAACTATAACGTCCCTGAAACCTGCAGTTTTTTCAATGAATATCAAAGGTTTTTTAAATGCTAATTTCTAACTATAACGTCCCTGAAACCTATGGTTTTTTCAGTGAATTTCTAAGGTTTTTTAAATGCTAATTTCTAAATATGCCTACATAGGTAGGACATGTGCAGAAAGAGGAAGAAAGGCGCAGAAAGAAGCAAGAGAAGTGCAGAAAGAGGCAACAGAAGTCCAGAAAGAGGAAGAAAGGTGCAAAAAGAAGCAAGAGAAGTGCAGAAAGAAGCAACAGAGGTGCAGAAAGAGGCCTACTTCGACTGTACCTTTCCACAGACTCATACAAAGTAGCCTAATCACTAATCCTTCTTCCAAGATGTCTTAAACCTCACTTTTCTCTTGAAGGTTCACTATTCATCAACTGTTCATAATGTTAGGCCTACCAAATGTAAAACAGGAATCCTAACCATATCACATTTGTAAGTCTGACCAAGTTTGTGAAGGTATGCATGTGTGTGTCTCTGCTTTTACCTGGTGACATGTTACATAAAAATAAACATGCAAAAACTTGAATATCCGTGTTTCAAACAGCATACTCTGTAAATATGTGTACAAGAAGGTGCATGCATTTCTTTCTGCTCCTAATACAGGTCACATGCATATTCAATAGTACATTTGAGGGGCTCTATAGCACCTATATACATAATACATGTCTGCCTGTGCAACCAAATGACAGAGCAGAACTAACAAGATTTGACCACCTATAAGAGAAGTTACCCGCTTTTTAAGCTACCATCTTCAGATCCATAACACATGTGAGAATACATGTACAAGTAGACATATACCTCAGTCATGAGAGCACGCAGACCTTTAAACTTAACATCTTGCACTTCCCATTTCAATATAGAAACACGCGAAAGAAGTACAGAAAGAAGCAAGAGAAGTATAGAAATAAACAAGAGAAATGCAGAAAGAGTAAGAAATGTGCAGAAAGAGGCAAGAGAAGTGCAGAAAGAGGCAAGAGAAGTATAGAAAGAGACAAGAGAAGTGCAGAAAGAGGCAAGAGAGGAGAAGAAAGAGGCAAGAGAGGTGCAGAAACAGGAAAGAGAACTGCAGAAAGAGGCAAGAGAGTTGCAGAAACAGGCAAGAGCGGTGCAGAAAGAGGGAACAGGGGTGCAGAAAGAAGCGAGAGGTGCAGAAACAGGCAAGAGAGTTGCAGAAAGAGGGAACAGGGGTGCAGAAAGAGGCAAGAGAAGTGCTGAAAGAAGGAACAGAAATGCAGAAAGAGGAAGATGAGAGAGTGCAGAAAGAAGCAACAGAGGTGCAGAAAGAGGCAAGAGAAGTGCAGAAAGAGGCAAAGAGGTACAGAAAGAGACAACAGAGGTGCACAAAGAGACAAGAGAGGTGCAGAAAGAGGGAAGACGAGTGCAGAAAGAGGCAACAGGGGTGCAGAAAGAAGCAAGAGAGGAACATAAAGAAGCAAGAGAAGTGCAGAAAGAAGCAAAAGAGGTGCAGAAAGAGGCAAGAAGATTGCAGGAAGACACAAGAGAAGTCCAGAAAGAAGAAAGAGAAATATAGAAAGAGGCAAGAGAAGTGCAGAAAGAGGCAAGAGAAGTGCAGAAAGAAGCAAGAGAAGCGCAGAAAGAGGCAAGAGAAGTGCAGAAAGAGGCAAGAGATGTGCAGAAAAAGGCAAGACAGGTGCAGAAAAAGGCAAGAGAACTGTAGAAAGAACCAACAGAGGTGCAGACAGAGGCGAGAGGGGTACTGAAAGAGGCAAGAGAAGTGCATAAAGAAGCAACAGAGGTACAGAAAGAGGCAAGAGAACTGTAGAAAGATGGAAGAGAGGTGCAGAAGGAGGCAAGAGAGGTGCAGAAAGAGAGAAGAGGGGTGCAGAAAGACGCAAGGGGGTACAGAAAGAAGCAAGAGAGGTGCAGAAACAAGCAAGAGAAGTGCAGAAAGAAGCAACAGATGTGCAGAAAGAGGCAAGAGGGGTGCAGAAAGAGGCAAGAAAAGTACAGAAAGTACCAACAGAGGTGCAGAAAGAGGCAATAGAAGTGCAGAAAGAGGCCAGAGAAAAGCAGAAAGAAGCAAGAGAAGCACAGAAAGAAGAAAGAGAAGTGCAGAAAAAAGCAAGAGGAGTAAAGAAAGAGGCAAGAGAAGAGCAGAAAGAGGCAAGAGATGCATAGAAAAAGGCAAGAGAGGTGCAGAAAGAGGCAAGATAACAGAGAAAGAACCAACACTGGTGCAGACAGAGGCAAGAGGGGTACTGAAAGAGGCAAGATAAGTGCAGAAAGAAGCAACAGAGAGTGCAGAAAGAGGCAAGAGAACTATAGAAAGAGGCAAGAGAGGTGCAGAAGGAGGGAAGAGAGAGTGCAGAAAAAGGGAAGAGGGGTGCAGAAAGAAGCAAGAGAAGTGCAGAAAGAAGCAACAGAGGTGCAGAAAGAGGCCTACTTCAACTGTACCTTTCCACAGACTCATACAAAGTAGCCTAATCACTAATCCTTCTCCCAAGATGTCTTAAACCTCACTTTTCTCTTGAAGGTTCACTATTCATCGACTGTTCAGAATGTTAGGCCTACCAAATGTAAAACAGCAATCCTAACCATATCACTGTTGTAAGTCTGACCAAGTTTGTGAAGGTATGCATGCGTGTGTCTCTGCTTTTACCTGGTGACATGTTACATAAAAATAAACATACAAAAACTTGAATATCCGTGTTTCAAACAGCATACTCTGTAAATTTGTGTACAAGAAGGTGCATGTATTTCTTTCTGCTCCTAATACAGGGCACATGCATATTCAATAGTACATTTGAGGGGCTCTATAACACCTATATACATAACACATGTCTGCCTGTGCAACCGAAAGACAGAGCAGAACTAACAAGATTTGACCACGTATAAGAGAAGCTACCCGCTTTTTAAGCTACCATCTTCAGATCCATAACGCATGTGGGAATACATGTACAAGTAGATATATACCTCAGTCACAAGAGCACACAGACCTTTAAACTTAACAGCTTGGACTTCCCATTTCAATATAGAAACAGGCAAGAGAAGTACAGAAAGAAGCAAAAGAAGTATAGAAATAAACAAGAGAAATGCAGAAAGAGTAAGAAATGTGCAGAAAGAGGCAAGAGAAGTGCAGAAAGAGGCAAGAGAAGTATAGAAAGAGACAAGAGAAGTGCAGAAAGAGGCAAGAGAGGAGAAGAAAGAGGCAAGAGAGGTGCAGAAACAGGAAAGAGAACTGCAGAAAGAGGCAAGAGAGTTGCAGAAACAGGCAAGAGAGGTGCAGAAAGAGGGAACAGGGGGGCAGAAAGAGGCGAGAGGTGCACAAACAGGCAAGAGAGGTGCAGAAAGAAGTAACAGAGGTGCAGAAAGAGGCAAGAGAAGTGCTGAAAGAAGGAACAGAAATGCAGAAAGAGAGATGAGAAGTGCAGAAAGAAGCAACAGAGGTGCAGAAAGAGGCAAGAGAAGTGCAGAAAGAGGCAAAGAGGTACAGAAAGAGACAACAGAGGTGCACAAAGAGACAAGAGAGGTGCAGAAAGAGGGAAGACGAGTGCAGAAAGAGGCAACAGGGGTGCAGAAAGAAGCAAGAGAGGAGCAGAAAGAAGCAAGAGAAGTGCAGAAAGAAGCAACAGAGGTGCAGAAAGAGGCAAGATGGTTGCAGAAAGAGGCAAGAGAAGTCCAGAAAGAAGCAAGAGAAATGTAGAAAGAGGCAAGAGAAGTGCAGAAAGAGGCAAGAGAAGTGCAGAAAGAAGCAAGAGAAGCGCAGAAAGAGGCAAGAGAAGTGCAGAAAGAGGCAAGAGATGTGCAGAAAAAGGCAAGACAGGTGCAGAAAGAGGCAAGAGAACTGCAGAAAGAACCAACAGAGGTGCAGACAGAGGCGAGAGGGGTGCTGAAAGAGGCAAGAGAAGTGCAGAAAGAAGCAACAGAGGTACAGAAAGAGGCAAGAGAACTGTAGAAAGAGGGAAGAGAGGTGCAGAAGGAGGCAAGAGAGGTGCAGAAAGAGGGAAGAGGGGTGCAGAAAGACGCAAGAGGGGTGCAGAAAGAAGCAAGAGAGGTGCAGAAACAAGCAAGAGTAGTGCAGAAAGAAGCAACAGAGGTGCAGAAAGAGGCAAGAGGGGTGCAGAAAGAGGCAAGAGAAGTACAGAAAGAACCAACAGAGGTGCAGAAAGAGGCAATAGAAGTGCAGAAAGAGGCCGGAGAAAAGCAGAAAGAAGCAAGAGAAGCACAGAAAGAAGCAAGAGAAGCGCAGAAAGAAGCAAGAGAAGTGCAGAAAGAGGCAAGAGAAGAGCAGAAAGAGGCAAGAGATGCGTAGAAAAAGGCAAGAGAGGTGCAGAAAGAGGCAAGAGAACTGCAGAAAGAACCAACATTGGTGCAGACAGAGGCAAGAGGGGTGCTGAAAGAGGCAAGAGAAGTGCAGAAAGAAGCAACAGAGGTGCAGAAAGAGGCAAGAGAACTATAGAAAGAGGCAAGAGAGATGCAGAAGGAGGGAAGAGAGGTGCAGAAAAAGGGAAGAGGGGTGCAGAAAGAAGCAAGAGAAGTACAGAAAGAACAACAGAGGTGCATAAAGAGGCCTACTTCGACTGTACCTTTCCACAGACTCATACAAATTAGCCTAATTACTAATCCTTCTTCCAAGATGTCTTAAACCTCACTTTTCTCTTGAAGGTTCACTATTCATCGACTGTTCAGAATGTTAGGCCTACCAAATGTAAAACAGCAATCCTAACCATATCACTGTTGTAAGTCTGACCAGGTTTGTGAAGGTATGCATGCGTGTGCTCTGCTTTTACCTGGTGACATGTTACATAAAAATAAACATACAAAAACTTGAATATCCGTGTTTCAGACAGCATACTCTGTAAATATGTGTACAAGAAGGTGCATGCATTTCTTTCTGCTCCTAATAAAGGGCACATGCATATTCAATAGTACATTTGAGGGGCTCTATAACACCTATATAAATAACACATGTCTGCCTGTGCAACCGAATGACAGAGCAGAACTAACAAGATTTGACCACCTATAAGAGAAGCTACCCGCTTTTTAAGCTACCATCTTCAGATCCATAACACATGTGAGAATACATGTACAAGTAGCCATATACCTCAGTCACAAGAGCACGCAGACCTTTAAACTTAACAGCTTGCACTTCCCATTTCAATATAGAAACAGGCAAGAGAAGTACAGAAAGAAGCAAGAGAAGTGTAGAAAAAAACAAGAGAGATGCAGAAAGAGTAAGAAATATGCAGAAAGAGGCAAGAGAAGTGCAGAAAGAGGCAAGAGAAGTGTAGAAAGAGACAAGAGAAGTGCAGAAAGAGGCAATAGAGGTGCAGAAACAGGAAAGAGAACTGCAGAAAGAGGCAAGAGAGTTGCTGAAACAGGCAAGAGAGGTGCAGAAAGAGGGAACAGGGGTACAGAAAGAGGCGAGAGGTGCAGAAACAGGCAAGAGAGGTACAGAAAGAAGGTAACAAGGGTGCAGAAAGAGGCAAGAGAAGTGCTGAAAGAAGTAACAGAGGTGCAGAAAGAGGCAAGAGAAGTGCTGAAAGAAGGAACAGAAATGCAGAAAGATAGATGAGAAGTGCAGAAAGAAGCAACAGAGGTGCAGAAAGAGGCAAGAGAAGTGCAGAAAGAGGCAAAGAGGTACAGAAAGAGACAACAGAGGTGCACAAAGAGACAAGAGAGGTGGAGAAAGAGAGAAGAGGAGTGCAGAAAGAGGCAACAGGGGTGCAGAAAGAAGCAAGAGAGGAACAGAAAGAAACAAGAGAAGTGCATAAAGAAGCAACAGAGGTGCAGAAAGAGGCAAGATGGTTGCAGAAAGAGACAAGAGAAGTCCAGAAAGAAGGAAGAGAAATACAGAAAGAGGCAAGAGAAGTGCAGAAAGAGGCAAGAGAAGTGCAGAAAGAAGCAAGAGAAGTGCAGAAAGAGGCAAGAGAAGTGCAGAAAGAGGCAAGAGATGCGCAGAAAAAGGCAAGACAGGTGCAGAAAAAGGCAAAAGAACTGTAGAAAGAACCAACAGAGGTGCAGACATGGGCGAGAGGGGTGCTGAAAGAGGCAAGAGAAGTGCAGAAAGAAGCAACAGAGGTACAGAAAGAGGCAAGAGAACTGTAGAAAGAGGGAAGAGAGGTGCAGAAGGAGGCAAGAGAGGTGCAGAAAGAGGGAAGAGGGGTGCAGAAAGACGCAAGAGGGGTGCAGAAAGAAGCAAGAGAGGTGCAGAAACAAGCAAGAGAAGTGCAGAAAGAAGCAACAGAGGTGCAGAAAGAGGCAAGAGGGGTGCAGAAAGAGGCAAGAGAAGTGCAGAAAGAACCAACAGAGGTGCAGAAAGAGGCAATAGAAGTGCAGAAAGAGGCCGGAGAAGTGCAGAAAGAAGCAAGAGAAGCACCAAAAGAAGCAAGAGAAGCACAAAAAAAAGCAAGAGGGGTGAAGAAAGAGGCAAGATAACTGAGAAAGAACCAACACTGGTGCAGACAGAGGCAAGAGAGGTTGCTGAAAGAAGCAAGAGAAGTGCAGAAAGAAGCAACAGAGGTGCAGAAAGAGGCAAGAGAACTATAGAAAGAGGCAAGAGAGGTGCAGAAGGAGGCAAGAGAGGTGCAGAAAGAGGGAAGAGGGGTGCAGAAAGACGCAAGAGGGGTGCAGAAAGAAGCAAGAGAGGTGCAGAAAGAGGCAAGAGAAGTGCAGAAAGAAGCAACAGAAATGTAGAAAGAGGCAAGAGAAGTGCAGAAAGAGGCAAGATAGGTGCAGAAAGTTGAAGGAGGGGTGCAGGAAGAGGGGTGCACAAAGAAGCAACAGAAGTGCAGAAGGAGACAAGAGAACTGCAGAAAGAGGCAAGAAAGTTGCACAAACAGGCAAACAAGGTGCAGCAAGATGGAACAGAGGTGCAGAAAGAGGCAAGAGAAGTGCAGAAAGAGGTAACAGGGGTGCAGAAAGAAGCAAGAGGGGTGCAGAAATTAGGCAAGAGAGGTGCAGAAAGAAGCAAGAGGAGTGCAGAAAGAACCAACAGAGGTGCAGAAAGAGGCAAGAGGAGTGCAGAAAGAGGGAAGAGGAGTGTGAAAGAGGCACGAGGGGTGCAGAAAGAAGCAAGAGAGGAGTAGAAGGAAGCCACAGAGGTACAGAAAGAGGGAAGAGGGGTGCAGAAAGAGGCAAGAGAAGTGTAGAAAGAAGCAACAGTGATGCAGAAAGGGGGAAGAGGGGTGGTGAAAGAGGCAAGAGGGCAGCATAAAGAAGCAAGAGAGGTGGAGAAAGAAACAAAAGAAGTGCAGAAAGAAGGAACAGAGCTGCAGAAAGAGGCAAGAGGAGTGCAGAAAGAGAGAAGAGGGGTGCAGTAAGAGGCACAAGTGGTGCAGAAAGAGGCACGACGGGTGCAGAAAGAAGCATGAGAAGTGCAGAAAGAAGCAACAGAGGTGAAGAAAGAAGGAAGAGTGGTGGAGAAAGCGGCAAGAGAAGTGCAGAAAGAAGCAACAGAGATAGAGAAAGGGGGAAGAGGGGTGGAGAAAGAGGCAAGAGGGAAGCAGAAAGAAGCAAGAGAGGTGCAGAAAGAAACAAAAGAAGTGCAGAAAGAAGGAACAGAGGTGTAGAAAGACGCTAGAGGAGTGCAGAAAGAGAAAAGAGGGGTGCAGAAAGAAGCACAAGGAGTGCAGAAAGAAGCATGAGAGGTGCAGAAAGAAGCACGATAAGTGCAGAAAGAAGCAACAGAGGTACAGATAAAGGGAAGAGGGGTTTAGAAAGAGGCAAGAGAAGTGCAGAAAGAAGCAACAGACATGCAGAAAGGGGGAAGAGGGGTGGAGAAAGAGGCAAGAGTGGCACAGAAAGAGAAGAAGGGTGCGGGAAGAGGCAAGAAGGATGCATAAAGAAGCAAGTGAGGTACAGAAAGAGGCAACAGAGGTGCAGAAAGAGGCAAGAGAGGTGCAGAAAGTAGCAGAGATGTGTAGAAAGAGGCAAGAGAAGTGCAGTAAAAGTAAGAAATGTGCATAAAGAAGCAACAGAGATGCAGAAAGACGCAAGAGAGGAGCAGAAAGATGCAAGAGTGGCTTGCACACGATTAGTACCAATTTAACGCCCACATTTAGCAATAAGTAACAGGTGACCATTCTAGGTTTGCAAAGGGCATTCCACCACAGTGTAACACTTGTCGCTGCCTTTTTGGTAACGTTTGAGCTAGAAACATGTTTTTTTTTGTACAAGTCTGCAGATTAGGCAGCAGATGATGGATTATGTGGCTAATGCGTAAAATGTATAATTGTGCGAAAGTTGGTGCAGCCAAACAATTGCATAATTCCAGTGGCCCTGCTCATACCTCTGACTAGTTCCACAAGTGCTCCTCAGTGATTTCTTCTTTTTTGTCTCACTGAGTTCATAGTTTAGCTTCTATGGAAACGAGGAAGACTAAACCCGAGGTTACCACTCCACAACACAGACTAACATACCACATAATTACTCTCCATAACACATAATCCCACTCTACATAATTCCTATACACTGAATACCACATACTTTCTATCTACACACTTTCACTGCACAACATACCACATAATTCCACTACACACAATGTACATCCACTCCACTCCAAAAAACATTAGTAAAATATTTTACATTTACAACGCCAATAGCTCTAATTCTCGCAAATGTGAAACCTATTACATTGCAAATGCTTCTTTAACTAGTAGTCGCGTTTGAAGAGTGGTGGAGAAAGGGTGCTGGGCCTCTGACCAGCGCTCAGGAATTCCGCTGCGTATGACTTACAGGCGGTACCAGGAGGGCTTCTTGGCCCCCAAAGTCCCTCAGGAGTAAAGTGGACTTCATCCCCCGTCCCGTAGTGTGTCAGGAGGCGCGTTTGCAGAGTGGTGGAGAAAGGGGGGCGTGGCCTCTGAAGACCTCTTAGCAATCCCACTGTGTGGGACTTACTGGAGGTAACAGGAGGGGTAGTCGGCCCCAAGCACATCTATGGGGGCCAACTACCCCTCCTATTTAAGGGTGGGCGTAGTTCGCGAAGTAGCGCTACGCGAAGATTCGCGAAGTGCACTTCGCACTACGCGATCTACGCATAGCACTACGCGAACTGCGTAGTGCACTGTTCGCGATGATTGCACAGTGCCGGATGCTTGTCCGCACTGTGCAATCATTGAAAACGGCATCTTGCACAGTGCGAGCTGTCTTTTACTGCCGCTCGAGTAGATTTTTACTCGAGCGGCAGCTTTCTCAACGCGGACTGGTAGTTTCTCATCGCGAGCGGTCGCGAGCATACGCGACCACTCGCAATGAGAAACCTGACCTCCCACATTGAGAATCTCGCCGGGAGGTTTATTTTCCACGCTCGCGATCGGCAACTTGATGTTGCTGATCGCGAACGAGAAAAAGTCTCGCCGGGATGTCATTTTGCTTGCTCGCGGTCGCCAACTTGACGTTGAGGACCGCGAGCAAGCAAAAAATGACCGCTGCACTACGCTACGCGTGTTTGCACTGTGCTACGTGCAATTTGCGTAGTGCAAAGTAGCGCAAACTTCGCAAACTACGCGAGCGTAGCGTAGTGCTTTGCCCACCCTTACTCCTATTACCTCCAGTAAGTCCCACACAGCAGGATTGGTAAGTTTTCAAAGCAGGCCACGCCCCTTGTCCCCACCACTCTGCAAACGCGCCTCCTGGCGCGCTCTTGGATGGGGATTGAAGTCCCCTTCGCTTGTGGGGGTCCTTAGGGGCCAACTAGCCTACCTGATACCTCCAGTAAGCCCCAGATAGTGGGATTGCTGAGAGGTTGACACAGGCCATGCCCTTTTCTCCACCACTCTGCAAACGTGCCTCCTGGCACACTCTTGGTTGGGGGATGAAGTCCCCTTGCCTTCTGTGGGTCCCTGGGCGCCAACTAGCCCTCATGTTAGCTCTAGTAAGCCCCACACAGCTGGATTGCTGACAGTGGCCCGAGGCCACGCCCCCTTTTTATACCACTCTGCAAACACGCCTCCTGGTGCACTGCTGCTCGGGGGATGACGTCCACTTTAGTCCTGAGGTCCTCAGGACACAAGAGGACCTCATCACCCCACCAGAAGTGCGCCAAGAGGCCCATTTGCAGAGTGGTGTAAAAAGGGGCGTGGCCTCAGACTACCTCTTATCTGTCCCACTGTGTGGGACTTACTGGAGGTACCTGGTGGGCTAGTTGGTCCCTAAGAAGTTGTAGGAATCAACGGGACTTAATTCTCCAACCCAAAACGCACCAGGAAGCATGAGTGGTGCAGATATAGGGCGGGGCCTTTGGCGAGATGCCGGCTTCTCTTTATTTTTTTGTTTTTTAAGAAGAGGGGATGTGTGGCCCCCCTTCTCTTAATATTTTTGGGCCCTGGGGACCCCATGGCTTCATTTTTTTTAATTTTAGGAAGGGGGCAGTGTGGCCCCTTCCCATGACCCTTTTGGGCCCCAGGGACCCCAACCTCCAGGGCCTGAGCCATTTCTTCTTTTTTTTAAATTTTATTTCGAGGGGGAACGTGCGGCCCCCCTCCCGAGGCTGATTTCTGCCCCGGGACCCCATCCCCTGGGGTCTGAGCCATTTCTTCTTTTTTTTAAAAAGGGAGGGGGCTCCCATAGCAAACTGCAATGTCCTGGGGTGAGCACCCAGGACATTGCTGGAGCCGGCCTAGTGGGGTGGCGGTCCCCAGGGACATTTATGGCTCTGGGAGTGGGGGCGCTTGGCCCCCCTCCAATTTGGAAAATAGCCCCAGGGAGGTGGTGGTCCCTTGTGCTGCATGGGTGTTCTGAAGCCCACCCACACATTTCATTTGAATATAGCCACGGGGAGGTGGTGGTCCCCAGAGCTGTGTTGGTGGGGCTGGAGCCCCCTCACGCATTATAATAAAATATATGCCCGGGAAGGTGGTAGTCCCCGGAGCTGTGGGGGGGTGCGTTCCCCCCACACTTCAAACAATTAGCCCCAGGGAAGTAGCGGTCCCCAGGGCTGCATCTTTATTTTTACTAGTGCCAGGGGACCTGGCCCACCCGGGAGCCTAAAGTCATCAAAGCGCGGGAGACCGCTCTTTGTTTTTTTGTTTTTTTGGCTGGATTTGCGGATCCACCGTGACTCCCGCCGAAAATGTTTAAAGATTTGGTTTTTTTGTCCCTGGAGGTCCTTGTGGTACACCCTGAACTGGCCTAGGGGTCAGGGTGTTTCTACAATGTCCCCTTTTGTTTTTTTACGTTTTTTGCTTGTGACTCGGCTCAACCGAGTCACAAGATGGCTGCCAACACTTCCTGGTTTGAAGTGTTGGCAGCCAACCAGATCTCAGGCACGAGATTGGCAAAGTTCGCGGATCCACCTTGGCCACAGTTGTATACCTGAGAAATCTTAAAATTTCTCAGGAACTACTGAACAGATTTACACCATTTAACAAAAAGAGTGCTTTCTGGACCAAGAGCTACCTTTTTGCCAAATTTGGTGTAATTCCGTTCAGCAGTTCAGGCTGTAGCCGTGTCTAAAGTTTCCTATGGAAATTAACATCGAGAAAAAGCATTTTAGGACCCCCCCTTTTTCTCAGCCCCTGCTTGATGGATCACCCTGAAATTTTCAAGACAGCGGCTGGCTTGAATGACCCATTAGTTTTCAAAATTTCACGAAGATTCGTCAAACGGCGCCAAGGTTATTGGCAAATCAAAAACGCTTTTCCAATGGAAACTAGGTCCTAACTATAACTACCTACTGGCGACTGCCAGTAGGTAATATATATGTGTGTGTGTGGGAGGGTGGGTGCGTGCATGCGTGTGTGGTGTGTGTGTGTGCTTCATGTTCATATAAAGTCATATTTAAACATTTCACACAACAGAAATCGACACTGCTTTGCAATAAAAATTATTTGGACAAATTAAATGGTGCAGCAAAGTGCAACGCCTCTTTTTTCTCTGTTGCCTCCTGGCATATATAACAGCTGTACTGGTGGAGACCAAAGGGCTGGGGTGGGGCACACAGAGCTGGGGCATGGGACCAATCTGGTCCCACTCTAGCAACACCAGTGGATATTACAGACTCCAGCATTCTTTGCCTAATATCTCTTCAATTGGCTAACTGCACAAAGATGGCCATTCACGTGATCTGTGTGTTCAGGACATCTTTGTCAGGTAAAGGTCTTCCACTTACACACTCGATTCTATTATATCAAGATGGGTGCGTCACAAACACATATTCACTGCATCAGACACAAATATCACCAATAAAATTCGGGTGGGGAGTTCACGGCCAGAAACATTAAAAAATGTAAATTACCCTGCTGCAGGCCGACTCCTCTGACAAACTGTACCAACTGATCAAGTCAAGCAAGGAATGTGTTTATTAACAAAAAAATTATATTAGAACCCAATAATAATATCTCCAGTTAGTGGGACCTGAGCCTTCTAAATATTGACATTGTATATGGGCACAAGCATTTAGAAACAGACAAACACACATGCAGAATATAACATGCTATTTGTTTGCCCACGTTGAGTGTGTTAGGGGCCCCACCTCACAAGAGGTGGGTCCAGCTGCTATCTTTCCCCTTCATCTACAATGAAAATATATCGCAAATTACTCTGAGCCGATCTGCGTATTCCGTGCTTTATCTTGGGTATAAGGTGTAAGTAAATGCAGGAATTTACTAGAATCAGGGCACAATGGACTGAATATATATGGTGAGGTGAAGTCTCATTAAATACGCGTTCTGAGTTTGAGACCTGTAGTTTTCTTTTGTAAGACCACTTTAAGATTGCCTAGACAACCTGCATTGTGATCATAAAAATTCACATTTTTCTTACCACAGACACCACACGCATTTCGTAATTCTATATTCATGCATTGCTCTCCCGTTATTGAATCAATGTTAATTTGAACGTGTTCTCGCTAGCGCAAGCACATATTGAATATTTCACACGTCACTAGAGCGCTAAAACATCCTGACTGAAATCTCTGCTGAGGAATGCTTACAATGTTGGTGTTGGTTTCCATTCGAGCTTCCTGGCTTTCTCCGATATTTCATATTTGCATCCAGCAGCCTTAGTTGTTAATCTGCTAAGGTGCACACTTCATATTTCCAGAAATGATGACTGCTCGTCGTGGGCAATGAAACGCCAATAAAGCTGGCAGTATTTACACCGCTGCCGTAAAACACGCGCCCGCGGGGGAGGTGGCGTAATGGCCGCTCCCGCCAGTCAAAGGTGCAGCGACCTGCTTAATTTAATGAGGGAATAAAAACTTCCTCTCTGAATGTTGTACTTCGCGGTTATTGGAGTGGGGGTGCTGTTTGGTGCTGGTCATGCGCTGGCCTGTTTGGCACAGTAAATAAAGCCCAGGGCGATTAATGGGTCAAGTGAGAGCACATGGGCCTGTCTTTACAGCAAGGGCTGAAGCAGCCTCACAGGGGCTGGCCAGGGTTTTGGGGTGTTATGGGTAACAGTTGGAAAAAATCAACCCTGAAGCTGCATCGCAAGCCCAACCTCTCTAAATAGAGGGAAGAACGCACTCACATTGTCTCTTGTGGAAAGAAGAAGGCTTATTTTAGGGTGGCGCCGAATTTTATCATTTACTGATAACATGCAGGGCCACTCTTGCAAGCATGGAACAACCTAGTTAGAGTCTGCACGCGTCTCCCCAGCAACTCGGACTTAAGGTACCACTGCATCTGACAGAGCAGAGACTCCTAAGAGAGAGCAATAAAATGCATAGAAAGAGAAGCTGATGTCGGTCAGCAGCAGATGTCAGCATTCCGCAGTCCCTGGGAGAGGTTCCCTTCTGTTCATTAAACTATTACGAATACCCCTTCAAATCCCTATGCAGGGGGCACTGTCCCCGCTATATCCCCTCACAGGAGCTCGAGCCTGCCTCTCCAGTCGCACGCAGTGCATTGAGCCGGATGAAAGCAGGAGCGAGGCCATGGTAAGTCGCGGGCCACCCGCAGAGGCAAGAGCTGCAATTAATCTGCAGCGCCTACCACCAGGATCATCCTTGCTGATCACTTGTTATTATGTCAGGACCATCAGTACGGTGAAGGGCCAGCTCCAGATGTAAAAGAGGACTGACTGTTCGAGCTAAAAGTGCACTAGGGGTCTGATAAAAACTTCCGCCTTAAAGCACCACAGGTTTCGAGCTTGAAACGAGTTGCACCAGCACCACAGACATTAAACCAAATACTTTAAATCGGAACAGTAGTTGAAAATGGCGTAAAAGGGTCCTAAACCCTTCAGGGGGCTCAATTCAGCCCAAAGCATGTCTGCAGGTATGGGATAATCAAGGGCCTCTCTGCAGAATGCGTTGGGGGGTCATTACGTTACAGAAGGTTAGATTTTTTTTTAGGTGCGGGAAGGTTAACTGCTTTACGCAGAATCACAGGGTGTTGAGTCGACTGCGGGACTCGAACCTGACTCCCCAGTTCCAAAGTCTTACTAACCGCTGTCAGAGACCCAGGCTCCTCACGAGCAGACCCTACCCCCGTCTCATTAATTGCACACTTTTGGGCTATCCTTCATCGGTGTCCAGGCCACGTGCAAAGCTATTAGTCGCATCGGGGGGAAGGAAACAACTGCTGCCTGAACGCCCAAGAGCGGCTCTCACCTTGTCAAAAATCACAAGACACAGCGCAGAGGCGCTGTGCGCACTCACCCTACCCTGGACTGAAGAGAGGTGATGGAATCAAAAACACAACCAAGCGACCCTCTCTGCTACCCTTCAGGAATGTAGAGAGAAGCCCCCAATCCCTCCCCATCGCACACACATAGGCAAATTACACAATCTCTTTTAGGGTTTTTAGGCTTCATCCCCAAATCAATGCAGAGAATGCGGAAATAGAACACAAGATTTCTCGCATTGAATGCACCTCATGTCAATGTAATTTAGCAATTGTACGTGCAATTGACATCATCTTAAACAAAGCGTACGAGGGCATTCACTATATGTCACTGATTGCATGAAATACACAGTGTTAAATTTAAGTAGCATTTGGTTATGTTCTATGAACAGTTACAGTCACTTTGCAAGTAACATTAACAATATCAATCGCATTACAGTTAGCATTCACAGTAGCGTTATGAAGCCCGTACAGTGCGTTTAGACGTGTTTAATGACCCTTATTGCTGCTTGATGTTTATAAACAAGGGAAGGAACGTGCAGGCAATAAGCACGTCCTCTCTCCAGCAGGCTCCTCTGTTCCCAGAACGCAGCTTTGAAGTGTCATTTCACCGGCTGTTATTGATGCGCTGAGAATTATACATTGCCCCGGGACTTGGCCCATCCGGGGGCTTATTAAAACGAAGCGTGGGAGCCCGCGCTTCATTTTTTTTTTAGTTTTTCAGCCGGATTCACGCACCCACCACGAATCCCGCTGAAAATATTTTTTTTAAATGCTTTTTTTGGCCCTGGGGGGTCCCTGTGGGACCCCTTGAGAAGGCCTAGGGGGTCAGGGTGTTTCTA
Source organism: Calotriton arnoldi (assembly GCA_963921515.1). Classification (NCBI taxonomy): domain Eukaryota; kingdom Metazoa; phylum Chordata; class Amphibia; order Caudata; family Salamandridae; genus Calotriton; species Calotriton arnoldi. The sequence goes on from CAWUFW010012049.1 coordinate 281,179, forward strand.
CCCTGCCCCCTTTTCTTCATTTTTAACCTTTTTTGTTGCGACTCAATTCAACTGAGTCACAAGATGGCTGCCACACTTCTTGGTTTGAAGTGTTGGCAGCCAATCAGAATGAAGTTCGTGGCCGGAGGGTTCGCGAATCCTCCTTGGTCACCAGATATCAATATTTTTTTATTTTTTTATTTCTCAGGAACTACTGAACGGATTTACACCATTTAAAAAAAAGGAACGCTTTCTGAACCAAGACCTACCTTTCTGCCAAATTTGGTGTAGTTCTGTTCAGCAGTTCGGGCTGTAGCTTTGTCTAAAGTTTCCTATGGAAATTATCATGGAGAAAACGCGTTTTGGGACCTCCTTTTTTTCTCAGCCCCCGCTCAACGAATCACCCCGAAGCTTTCAAGACAGGAGCTGGACTGAGCGAACCATTAGTTATGAAAATTTCATGAAGATTGGTCAAACGGCCCCAAAGTTATTGGCAAAACAAAAAACGCTTTTCCTATGGAAACTAGGTCCAAACTATAACTACCTACTGGCAACTGCCAGTAGGTAATATATTTATATATATATACACAGATATAAAAACTCTTTTTTTACAGAAAAATGTTTACATCAAAATGTAAACATTCTTCTGTAATTTTAATACCTGTCTCGAGCAAAACTTGTATAATCAAAAACATGGCTTGATACTAAGCAAGTGCATATGGTGATAATATCAAGAAATTATTGCTAAAGTTTCAAAACAATAAAGTATTATGTATATATACATACATACATATAGATATATATATATATCCCTCTAGGCCAGGGTTTACCTTTTATTCCTACCCTCACAAGAAGTACACTATGACATGATCTTTTTTGGGGTACATTTAGTTCAAGGCGCTGAAATGTAAGTCTTCCCTAAGATCAGCTCAGACCATAATCCAGTATTGCTTACACACCATGCAACCACTGGTAGAAGGGAAATCCGTCATTTCACGTTCGCTCATTGCATTCTCTCCACTCCTGAATATGGACCCTACCTGTCTGGGTTACTTAGCGAGTTTATAACGTCAAACACTGAAACAGCTTTTCCACAGGTTGTGTGGGATGCTATGAAGGTGTTTGTATGTGGAATTATGCTGCAGTTTATTTTAAAAAAAAGATAAGGTGATGCAGGAGGGAGTGATATAGCTGTGTCAACGAATAAGGGAACTAGAGCTTCGGCATGCTCAAGCAAGAGGTCCGGGGAAGAAAGCTCTCTATTTAGAACTAGTAGCAAGTCGGAATCTTTAAGATCGGGGATTTAGGGAAAAGGTGGCAAACAGCTATAATAACAATAAAGGACTTCAGTATGAGTATGGTGAGAATATTGACCGAATACTAGCCCATCAGAACTCTGATAGAAGATCTAGGTGTGTTATCCAAGTACTAAAGGCAATGATGGAGCTGTTTATAGCCAACCTAAACTAATCAATCAGTCTGATCTCTCTGAATATTTACAGGGTTGTAGTCTACCCCATCTAGAAGATAGCCAGGTGTCGAATCTTCAGGGAGACATTTTTGACTCTGCTATCTGGAAAGGCAGCCGAGGAAGACGCCATCCCGCTTGAGTTTTATAGAATATTTATTGATAAATTACTACCAGAATTTATTAATCTGATGGGGCATATTTGTAGGGGGGGAAGCGGCCACTACCTCATAGAATCTTATGAATGTTGCAGGTTTTTTTTTAAGAAAGACAAGACACCAGAGGACAAGGGCTTTTATTTTGCTAATATATTATCTACTTGACTGGTCCCTTTAGTTCCGAATTTGGCCTCGACACAACAGCATGGTTTTGTACCCGGCAGGGATACTGCGTGTCATATTAATACAGCAATTGCAGTGTTTGCTATTGCTGAAAGAACTGGTAAAACGGTCGGCATGATCCTATTAGATGCAGAGAAGGCTTTGCATGGGTAACATGGGAATGTTTATGGGCAACGATGGGGGTCCTTGTTATTGGTGCCAGATTTATCAAGTGGGAACAATCTCTCTATATGAATCCTATGGCCAAGAACTGTTCTTCACCATTTAGGATCTTTAGGGGCACCCACCAGGGGTGCCTACTTTGCAGCCCTTTTGCTCGCATTGTATATTGAGCCTTACTTGAAGTCCCTCTTACTAAATCAAGGGATCCAGCCAGTGGTATCTTATGGCTTTGAGCTCGGAATTACAGCCTATGCCGACAATGTGGCCAATTTTACATTGGACACACTCACTATTATCGACCTAGTCTCAGACGAGGCTAATAGATTTAGAGCCTTTTCTGGCTGTGAATTAAATTTATCTAAAACAAGCATATTGCTTAAATATCAGTCGGTGGATCTGATCCCAGGGATAGCAGCAACAGCTACTTAACTAGGAGTCAGGCTGAGTAGGCAAGTTGATAGTATTTTTAAACGTAACTATGAACCTCTACTGCAGTCAGTTATTGCTAAATTGGGCTTGTGAAATTGATTCCCTATTAGCATACTAGGCCATTGTAATATTAATAAAACAAATATTCTGCCAAAAAGTTTGTATCTATTTTGAGCAATCCCAATTTGAGTTCTGGACTCTTTTTTTATGTGCCTTGAGGGTGTCATCGGCAGCTTTATATGGGGCTATAGACATGCCAGGTTGCGCTTTTCTCATCTTGAAACTCCTGTATAAATAAGGGGGGGTTTCAGCTTCTGGACTTTAAGCTTTATTTTTGGACAGCCTTCGTTGGTCGCATACAGAATTTGCTTACAAGGTGGGAACTGGAACCATCCGTTTTGGGCTACCAACTGGGTTTGGGGTGACGTCAGGTGCTTTTTACTAGGCTTTCTGATCCCAAATACTACAAATGCATCTAGTTTAAAGTTAATAGGGACATTGTTCGTATTTGGAGGGAAAGATGTTCTAACTACTCCCTAGCTACTGTGCATACATACATACCACTTTGGGGGAATCCAGCATTTCCTGAGGTTTTTCATCATTCAGTGGGCAAGGCTTGGGCAAGGATAGGTGTGAAGACTGTTGGACAGCTACATGACAACAATCTGTCCATTTACTTCCCTTCAGACTTGCTATGATCTTCCTCCTGAAATGTTTTTAAAATATTTACAGCTGCAGGATTATTTCCTACATGGGTGTAAGGATTTGATAAATTTTGAAGGATAGGACATCTTGGGCCAGATGTACCACCCTAAATTGCATGCGCCATGTACAATTCCTATTTAGTGAGTCACAATTTTTTTGCAACTCGCTAAATAGGAATTTCGACTCGCTATTAGGAAGGGGCGTTTCAAGGGTGTCCCTTCCTAATAGCGACTCTCTACCCCATGTACTGCCCTCTTCAATGGGGTGTTAATGCACTCGCAAATGGGAAGGGGTCCCCAGGGTTGCAGCAGTTCAAGACCATTTCCATGCTTTATTATACACCTGAAAGGATTTTCAAATGAACTGCAAGCTACTGTTTGGATAAGACTCCCTATCCGAAGTGTGGGTTTCCCATAGCAAACATTGTACACATGTTTGCCAGCTGCCTGCCCTTCAGGAATTTTGGGAAGGTGTGGTACAACTATTAAAAGCCCTGTCTATGATATGATTTTCAGCTTTCTAACAGGGAGATCATGCTTGGAGATACAATTGAGCACATTCCCAGGTCTAGTTCATTGATGTCAATTATAATAATGTCTGCACAGTTATGTATTGCTAGGTCATGGATAGCTCCCCTCCCTCCAAAGGTGGTGGAGTGGTGGGAACATATTCGCCAAATATATGAATTCTACTTAGCTATATCCAAGGCTAGAGGCCCCAGAGCTGCCAAACGTTTTCAAAGATTCTGTGCTTGCCCTAAATGGAATTAAAAAGTATTTTCTTTTTTGTTTAATAACTATATTATGCGTTCATCCTTTTTTCTGGTTCTGTTCTTACATTTCTGTTGCTTTTTACTTGTCTCATTCTATCTGGTAATGTTTATGCTATTTTTTATATCTGTATATTGCCTTTTGCATGTTACAATAAATCTGTAATGTTATTTTTGTGATCATGTCTAACTGTCATAAAAATTTAAAAAAAGAATGGTTACATTTGCCAATTACTATCTTTGACGAACGAAGTGTTACACAGAATAACACCTGAAAGCTTATCTGCAATAGTCTACATTGGCATTGAAGCATTATATATTCCCTACGGTATTTCTAATAAGATCATTCTAGTTACTTAGGTGGGGTAGGGGAACACACAGTTTAATATTTAAAGCATTTCTTCCATCCTGTCAAGCACTAAATGACCCTCCAAGTCTTCAAACATTCTTGCAGTGTTGTGAGGAAGGGCATCTTGGCTATTTGTCCATTAATATTGATGATTATCAACACATACAAACGAAAAAACAGTTTAAATCGGTGCTTATAATTTTGAAGGGTGTATGGTTGTAAACAAAAGAAAACAATCATGAGGAATTAATAGTTGAGGAACCGCCCTATAATGATAAATAATCTCCCCATATAATTAAATTGTCATGAAACATGTGCACCAAACAGACATTTATTTTGAGTAAGTAGTGTAATGTTAGAGTAAAATGTAGACTTCATGAAATGTGTCTGAACCAAAGGGAATGTATTTCTGTGCCCCAAGTTGAAGCATGTGCACAATATGAGCTGAAATGGCAGTAACTCTAAGACACATGGGGGCGTGGCTGAGCTGCAAAATGGCCGCTGCGTGAAGGGGCTCTGCGACCGAGCTCAAAATATCAGTTAATTATCCAGAACATCCAAGCAATCCTGGCCTGAAACGGGAGCGAGTGTCTGTGGCGTAGCAGCGGGCACACACCTCTGCAAGTATGACATCGCGGAGCCGTGGTTTGCCTGCCTGCCCTGCCTCATGGCCCTGCAGCCTGCTTGCGGCCTGCGGGGCGCGTCCCTGTGGCTGCCTGATGGCGCATCTGTGGTTGCGGCTTACCGGGCACCCCTGCCGATCTCCCTGAGCGCAGCTGCGGAGTCGTTGGGGATGAGTGCTACGGCAGTGGTCGGCCGTCCGGATCTGCTTGGCCAAGCACTGGAGGCACACGGCGGAGGACCGGGGCGGACCGCAGCTGTCCGGTGAGTCCTGCTGCACGGTTGCCGGGCAGTCGGCGTACTTGTTGTCGTGACTGCCGCAGGCTGATAGGCGGAGTGTGGAGGCTCGCGGAGTGGCTGGCGGACGTGCCGGTGGTTGCCTCCGGAGAGGAGCGAGGCCCCCGCTGGGGCCTTCTCTGCGGCCTACATCCTACTGCCCGTGTTCCTCAGGGGCCCAGAGGGGCTGACCACGCGGTCCTGCTGTTGGCCGGAAGAGGCCTGTGGACACCGCGTAGCAAGCCAGCTGTCGTAGATTTCCGCGGCGCGCCAGCGGAATACATTGGGGGCCCATAAGGTACACTGAGAGCTATATTTAAATAAAAGTTGCACACAGTACAAGCGGGGAGGAGTGGCGCTACGCGCAAATACATAAAGTACAGCCAGGGACACGCTATGAACAATAGGGCAGGAAGAGGGCTGGCTGTCAACATTCCCTACCAACAATAGGCCTCTTAAAGTGGAGAGATTTGCGCGCCAGTCGGTAATCATTCAGCAGCTAGTTTTAAAGGACAGTGTATCGCTCTGCCCGGCCCCGGGAGTGAAGGGGGAAAGGTATTGAAACCCCCAAGGTGCGTGATTGCAATAGCGCTACAGCTGCAACCAGGAGACACTGTGCTGCTCCACTAGTGGTGCATGTAAAACATAACCTGCTTAAGGCAGGGGTACGCTGTGGGGTCGGGCGCACTGGTGGGTTGCATAGCCTGCCAGGCGAATACAGTGGACGTGCTGTGCCGGATTTGGGCAAAACATAGGGAATCATGGGGAAATCTGACATTAAGCATCCAAAATTAACTTTTGAGAAAAGGTCGACAAGACAGGTCAGTTTGCGAGCGATTGATGCGAAATTGGACTCCATTGCGGCAAGGATGGACCAAGTAACCCAAAAGGTGGACAAACAGGAGGCAAGAATTGACACACTTGAAACTAGAGTTTCAGATACCGATGACCGCCAAACCGAAACACACGAACAACTACTCTGCATGGATAAGGTCCTCAACATCATTAAAGCAAAGAACGAAGACCTTAAAGCGAGATCGAGTAGAAACAATGTTCGCATCACAGGAATTCCTGAGTCAACGAACATTACGAACATGGAGAAGTATGTTGAAGCTATGCTAAAAGAGCTATTTGGTAAAGATCTATCTGAAATGTTTCTGGCCGAGCGCGCCCACCGAGCGTTGGGCCCTAGGCCGCCTCCAGGTGTCCAGCCCCGCCCGATCCTTGATTGCCTCCTGAACTATAGAGATAGAGACACCATCATAAAAACGGCCCGTGAGCAAGGATCAACTCAATACCAAAGCAACTCCATCACCCTGTTTCCGGACTTCACCCAAGCCGTTCAGGCGGTGCGCAGAGAGTTTGTCCCGGCCAAAAAACTGTTGCAAAAAACCGGCACCAAATATGCATTGCTATACCCTACCAAGCTCCGGGTTCATACTGGAAGCAAACCTTTAATATTTACAGACGCTGGTGAGCGCTCAGGTTTGCAAAGCAGGCGGCATGGAGACATCAAAGTCCGAATAGAGAGAAGGAGGCATTGCCGAGTGGGAAATTTAAGTGACAATGATTGAAGAGTAATGTATAAGGCCATCTGTTAAGGCTGTTCTTGTAGTTCTCTAGATGGTAATAGACTGAGGATGAGTTAACAAGATTGTATGTACGGGATGCAGATACCCTTATCTGTATTGCTGGTAACTCATGTTTCCTTCCTAGAACTGTTAATGCACTTTTTAAGCTTGCTCCTGTTTCACATATTGCAGACTGTTTAATGTAATTGTTAGGCCAGAAATGAGCTCGGCCACCCTGTTGTTTCCAACGGGGGTGTATGCCGGCGACCTCACGCTCCCCCTGGGATAATTCCCAACAGCCCTAAGTTACACAGGGCGTTTTTCACACTTGGGGTCGTTAAATGGGAATGAGAGCACAACCTATTTGGGGGGCGGGTGTGGGAGGGGGGAGGGTGGGGAGTGTTAATGTTTACAGTTTACTACCGCAGAATGCACTACTGTTAGATCCACCGTGCTCAGACCCATGGAAGAGTCTTTATAATTCACAAGATTTGATCATACGACACAAAGGGACCCTAGATATTAGGTCACAGCTTGCTCTAGAATACACGGTACCTCACGTCTGCAACTCTTGTACAAATATGTATATCTGTGTCCCACAGGCATAGATGTCATCATTAAAATGTATTACCTGGAATGTACATGGTCTGAACGACCATAGAAAATCCAGATTGGGTCAGTCTTACCTAAGCAGACACGAAGCAGACATATGCTTGCTACAGGAAACTCATTTGAAAGATGTGGCCCGCTCCAGACTAGCCTCAAACAGATGGGGTGAGATATATATGTCCAACTATTCAAGCTACGCTCGTGGGGTGGCAATTCTGATAAAGAGAGGGATCCCATGGAAAAAGCAGCAAATGATTGCGGACCCTGAGGGTCGCTTTATAGTATTACAGGGTGTCATTTACGATAAACAGATCATTATCACTAACACTTATGGACCCAACACTGACATCACTGAATTTTCTATCACGTATGGCACAAGGTACAGACAATGGGGGACGCAGCAATACTGTGGGGAGGTGACTTTAATGTAGTGTGGTGGACACATGGCGCATATTGAACCCCACAGCTTGCGAGGGTACATGCATAACCAACAACACCAAGCCTGGTCCCGGCTAGATTTCTGGTTAACTTCTAAAGACCTACACTCCTGGGCTACTGAGGTCACACACTACCCCCGCACGCTGTCTGATCACGCCCCCGTTATGATAAAATTCTCAGTACCAATACCTCACCTTCAGCCATTCACCTGGCGGCTTCCCCCGAATGCGCTGCTTGATTCAGTGTTTAGAGAAGAGATCAGGAAACATATAACAGAATACTTCGAACACAATGTGGGTTTGGTAGATTCCATGGGGACAACATGGGAAGCCTTTAAAGTGGTGATTCAGGGCTCCTGCATAGCCTTACAATCAGGAGTACTCAGATATATCCGCAGCAGCCTGACCAGGTTGGAAGCAGAAATCCGCTCTTTGGATTTTCAATATTTTTACTCCACCTCCTCTTCGATACTTGGACAATTCCGGGGTAAACTCACTGCTTTTCAGGAAGTTGCGGAAAGGGAGACGAGATTTTTACATAAACACGCACTGGCACGTCGTTATGGGGAAGGTGATAGGCCCAGGAAGACGCTAGCAAACCTCCTAAAACTGCCCAGAAGCTCCACATTTATACAGAACTTTCCACACCCGAGGCCGGGTCAGCGCGTTCACCATCAGCGATTTTGGACACAATGCATAATTTCTATTCACAGTTATACACCTCTCAGTCAGACCCATCTGAATCCGACCTGCTAGAGTACTTTGATTCGATAGCACTCCTGTGGCTAAGTAGGGCACATCGTGAATATCTTGACGTCCCATTCACTGCGGAGGACATAAGGAAAGTAATTCATAGCTTACCAGCTGACAAGGCCACAGGGTCCGATGGCCTAACATCTAAATTCTATAAAGAATATTCAGAGCTGCTTTCCCCTCATTTGCTAGCGGTATATCAAGAAGCCTCACAAACTGGGGTTCTACCAAAATCCATGCGTGAGGCCATCATCATTACATTGTTAAAACCTGATAAAGATCCCTCGAGATGCGACTCGTACCGACCGCTCTCACTAATCAACCTAGATGCTCTTTGCCAAATTACTGGCCAATAAACTACAACCGCTACTCCCATTATTCGTTCGGCCGGACCAATCTGGATTCATGCCAGGCCATTCCACCTCACATAATTTGAGGACAATTTTCGCCTTACTGCATTATCTCGCCCCTCACGTCTCAGCAATAGCAGCACTACTAGATGCCACGAAGGCTTTCGACTCTCTGGAGTGGAAGTTCTTGTTCACTCTTCTCCACAGATTGGGGTTTAGCCCCTTGTTTATTCAGCAGGTTAAGCTTCTATACACCTTGCCCACGGCCAGAATTAAAGTAAACGGGCTAATTTCTGAGCTTATAAAAATCACCAGAGGTACTCGTCAGGGGTGTCCTTTGTCACCCCTATTATTTGCGATAGCAACAGAGCTGCTAGCGGCCAGACTAAGACAACACCACACAAATCGTGGGATGGGTTCACAACCAGAGGCCTGACTGTGTCAATGTATGCAGATGACATCACCCTTTACATGACAGACCCAGGGGAAACTTTTGCACCGATGACGAGAGAATTAGTGCGCTACGGGGGCATGTCGGGGATACTGGTCAACTGGGGGAAATCCATCATTATTCCATTAACATCAGGTACACATGCTTTTGATACTGTATATCCAATAGCCTGGCCGGACGGCCCAACAAGGTACTTGGGCGTCTGGATCAGCAGGAACCTACACCAGATCTGGACGGCCAACTACGGTAGGGCAGTGGATTGGATAGAAGACCGTGTTAGGAGATGGAAGACATTGCCTCTTTCCCTAGCAGGCCGTATCGCCATAACAAAAATGATCATCCTGCCAAAATTACTGTACTTATTTGTGAATATTCCAATGCCAATCACGGCACAATTTTTTAAACTGCTTAGATCATTAATGGTTTAGCTGGTGTGGGCAGGGAGATAACCCCGGATTTCTTGGGAGATACTTACTTTGCCACTGGCACAGGGGGGTCTTGGTGCTCCTGACTTTGCTCTTTATGCATACAGCGCTCAGGCTCAATTCCTACACTTTTGGCTGCATCCCATAGCGTTCCAACCACATGTGGCGGTCGAAATGGACATAGTGGCACCACTTCCCCTGAATACTGCATTATATCAGAAATATAAATGCCCGAGGAATGAAATTGACACCACTGAAACTTTGCGTTGGGCCTGGGTTGGGCTCTGCAGACAGGCAGGTACAGACACACTATATGCTCCATCAATACCGCTAGCAAATAATCCGCTGTTCCCGCCACTCATGGATAGAAGGGCGCAGGCTCGTTCACAATCACACAAAATCCTTATAGGTAAGTACTTGTTTCCAGGAGAAACCTTCTTAACGCTCCAACAAATGTGTAGTTCAACACCTCATACAGCGCTCGACACACTCTTATACTACCAGCTACGTGCATCGTGTCGGAGCAGATTCAACACATTCCCAGATGCTCCTCCGTCACTGCCGGCATTAGAAAACATGATTGAAGTGGTATTGGGCCGTAAGCTGGTGACTCGTATTTACACCAGCACACAAAACAATTCTCCAATGATCGCACTACAATCACGTAGAGCATGGGAAGTGGACATAGGGGAGGATCTCACAGATGACAAGTGGGACTTCTGCTGTAGGCAAATGGAACAACTGTCTCCTAATTATCGCTTGAGGCTCATCCACTTTAAATACATACATCGCCTTTACCGCATCCCGACACAACTACAGCGCATGGGGTTGAGATCGGACGCGAACTGCTGGCGTTGTGGGTCCCCCCAAGCCACTTTCATTCATCTAGCATGGCAGTGTCGGCCAATAACTAACTTTTGGTCGAAAATACTGCACCACATTAAGAATATTACTGGGCAGAACATGCCTCGCACCCCACTGGTGGCGTTGTTAGGGTATGTTCAGGATACTCCACCATCGGCGAGGCGGCTTACTGCAATGCTGCTGCTGGCAAAAAGACAGGTGGCCTTGCATTGGGGTGCTACCTCCCTCTAACCGCAAAAGCTTGGGTAAAGGACACCACATACTGCAGAGACCAATTAACCTGCTATTGGGACCTTCAACCGACACAAGCTCGCCCTAAAGACATATGGTCCCCGTTTACAAATTGGCTCTGTTACGCTGCTGCGGACGATCCATGCCCCTACCTGCACAAAGATATGGTGGCCATGGGCAGCAATGATAGTGTGCACGCTGGCTAGACAGGTTGTGTGGTATTGTAGTGCTAAATGTCTGGTATCTTTATCCTGAATGTGCTCCACCACCGTATTATATTGCTCTTTCACTATGCCAATGAACTCAAATGTGCTGATCTGTTGATGTTGTGACCCTCCAGGCAAAGAATTGTATCAGTAGATGCATAATGTAACTGCGGTAGCATGTTTTGCTGTTTATGTTTCTTAAATGAAAACTTAATAAAAATAATTTGAAAAAAAAACCTTTAAGACACATGCACGCACCTCTAATAACTTCCGGTTGCTGACGGCTCACACCAAGGCGCCATTAAAATTCAACGGAGAGAAGGCATTTAATAGCTGCTCGAATTAGGCAGAGATTTGGAGCTGGAGCTTTGTTGATGTGAGTGACAGTCTAAAATGTTACTGTGGGGATTTTGAAACAACATTCTCAGAATGATCAATGATAGATATTAAATAATTATTTCAGCATAAAGGAATCTCTTGGAACCAGGTGATTGAAGCACTGTTCAAGACTACGGCTGCGACTGGTTACCAAATTGACTGCCTTCAAAAATAACAGCGGGATAGGTAAATGAATTTCACTGTTTGTGATCTATGATGTTGTGTATATAAAGGTTATATACTGATTTACACATTTTTCATATAGAACACATATTTATCATCCCTACAACCCTCAAGGAACCCAAATATCCATTAGGATGTATTACGTGGTCAAGACTTCAAATTAAAAACACCATAGGAGGAAAATAAAAAGTGAAGGTGAGCAATGCAATAATTAATTCAAAAACAATTCTAGTAAATATATATTTTAATATAGATTTGCATCTTCTTAATAGGAATGGCTACTATTGCAATATTGATGGGTATGATAAATCATTGTGGAAAAGAAGGAATACATCCAGAAGAAGGCATACATTTTGAAAGCTTGTCTGTCAATATAATATATTAGACTTTGAGTTTTTAATTCTCCAATTTTTAAATAGTTTTCTTTCTATTGTACATATTATGTGGGCTGGGTATAACCTCCATTGTACATACAATGTGGGCTGGGTATAACCTTTCAATGTAGATATGCTCACATCATTTGAACCTAGAAAAACGTTTTAAACTTGTTTCTGTGAAATATATATGATAATTGTTGAAATGTATGTATGGATGCTTCATATATGAATACTTTGAGTACAATAACAAATTGTGTATGGCCACACAATACAGTCTATGTGTATCTAAATTTCTTCAACTATGATCTTGATCAAGATTATAAAGAGTGAAATAAAAAATATGTGAAGTGAAGTAAGTGAACGGGGAAATGCACCTGAGAAGGTAGCCTACTGTGGTTTGACCATGATGAAATAGGCCTCGGGAAAGATCCTTGAATCGATTATTAGTGAAATAAATATGTGTAGTGGTTTCTATAGTTACCTATGCTTTCTCCAGCATCCGTAGTTGGAATCTTTGTTATGCTGCATTCTATAGTCTGTTTTAGAATGTGGCATGCGTTTGAAATGTGGCTGGAGTCGTGAACTGCTGTGTCTGCTGCGCAGTACCTTCCGTAATGAATAAACTTGGTATTCATTTAAATCTGCCTCCCGAATTCACTACAATTATGTTGGCGACGAGCTGAGGGAGGTACTGCCTAACCCACGAAGGACCTTGTGAGCAGAGAGCATCGATGTATCGAGATCTTACCTGATCCCAAGGCTGCAGCAATCACGGAGGGAGGAAGCAAAGGAACACGGAGGCATCGGTTACTGCCGAAACAGAAGATAAGTGGCGCATGCTCGTAGCGAGTAACAAGGAGGAAGCACCTTCTTGACTGTTGCCGGAGTCAACGGCGGGCGTGGTTGGCAAAGAGTGGTTGGCTGATCTGATCAAGCTAAGCTTTGGTTGGCAGTGGTTGGCGTCTGCTAAGTGACGTGCGTGTCGGCCATTTTGGAGTGGTTGGCAGTGGTTGGCAAGTGCTACGTGCCTTGCGTGTCGGCCATTTTAACGTGGTTGACAAACGTGGTTGGCAAGAGTACATCAACCACGGGACTCGGATCAACACTGCCTCAGCGCTATTGCTGTCAAGCTTATTATTACCACGTCAGTGTAAATCAACTTTACCTTTGGCAAGCCATTTTGTCAGCGCCATTCCACTGTGGATTACTTTTGTGTTCCTCGTTTTTTTTTCTCTGTGATAAGTCCGGATGCTGCACATGGTTAACTCTGTGGCAGTTCTCAAGTGATTCTTTTCCTTGTAGTGACTCCCTACTGTCACACACGCATTCTTCAGAGACATGCAGATCTAGTTACGTTCAAAGCAGCCATAAGTTTCTGGATTTAAATTTTTTTAGTTCACTTTATCTTGCTTGTTGGTGTATATTGTCGGCATGCAAAGTGTATCTGCACCTCCGTCTTTTCTTGAGACACCTGGCAACCCACCTATTGTGTGGAAAAAATGGTATGACGCATTTGTTACTTACCTGGGGGCCATTGGTGCTTCCAGATACCGTCCTGAAAGGAAGAAATACTTGCTCCTGCACTGTTTAGGCTTCGAAGGAAGGTCGATCTTCAAGCATTTGCCAGCTTTAGAAAGAGGTCAGGATGAAGAAGACATTGATGAATATATGGAAACTGTTAGGAAGCTTGAGTTGCGATTTGACGTACAGCCAAGTTTAGTTGTTATTCGTCACAAATTCTTTAAAAGAGAACAGTTGCATGGTGAAGATGTTGACACTTTCGTATCTGCGCTCAGGCAATTGAGTGCAGATTGTCAATTTGAGAATTTTACCGAACAATTGATTAGAGATCAATATATCTGCAAGTGTGCTGACAAGTCCATCCAACAAAAGCTCCTTTCTATGGGAAATCCCTCTTTAGAGGAAACGGTCCGCACGGCGAAAAGCATCGAACTCTCGAAAGCTTCAGTCAAAGAATTAGAGAAAAAGACTGAGGAAGCTGTTGCGGCTGTCAGAGTCAAAGATTCCAGGAACACTCTAGTGTCACGTTCTGATAAAAGACCGTTTTTCAAACAATCTGACCTATGCTACAGATGTGGGAATTCTTCCCACTATAAAGGGAACAAGTTTTGTCCTGCTAGGAATGCTTTGTGCAAAAACTGTGGGAAATATGGCCATTTTGCGAAAATTTGTCAAAGTACAAGGAATGCTAGTAATGGTCAACAGAACAAAAGTACAGGCAGTTCTGTAGGTGTGGCAAATGTTTCAGACACGGTCAATGAAAGTGAAAGTATTCAAAACATTCAAGAGGACTTGAGGGACATGGTTATGGTCGTAAATGATGAACAGGTTGTCATTGGAGATGCGTCTGAGTGTGTGGATCCCTATGTTGAAATTGGTGTGGGTGATAAGAAATTACAGTTGTTGGTTGATTCTGGTGCTAGAATAACCATGATTACCCAAGAGCTATTCACTGAAACATGGTATGGTAGACCTCTAGAGCCCCCCGACAGAGCGCCAGTCTCCTATGAAGGGCGAAAGATCGAGCTGGCTGGTTACTTTGAAGACATTCTTGAATTCAAAGGCAGGAAAATCCAAGGCAAGGTTTACGTGGCTATCAAAGGGTTGAATATTTTAGGGTGGTTCCACCAGGGTCTATTTCAAATGGTTCTCAGGCCTGGTACCAAAGAACAAGTCAGCGTTGTGGACTCTTTGGATTACAATCATAAATTGTCGCTTGATTTCCCTTCTGTGTTTGGAGGGGGTTTGGGTGAAATCAAGGGGTTTACTCATGAGATAAGGGTCAAAGACGGTGCCATCCCTGTAAAGCACAAGTTGAGAAGTGTACCATTTAGTGTGAGGGATGGGTTGGAGAAAGAGATCAATGAGTTGTGTTCTAAAGGGATTATAGAACCTATAGAATCTTCATTGTGGCTTTCGCCTTTGGTTGTGGCTCGGAAAAAAATGGTGACTTGCGTGTGTGTGTGGACTTGCGCAGTTTAAACAAGAACATTTGGATTGACTCACATCCCTTACCAAAAATAACTGAGTTACTGGCGTTGACCAAAGGTGCTAAATGGTTCACGAAGTTGGATCTTGCCTCCGCATACCACCAGGTCATTCTAGATCCCTCTTCGAGACATTTGACAGCTTTTGTTTCTCCTTGTGGTACTTACCAGTACCGCAGAATGCCTTTCGGCTTAGCGTCAGCAGCAGCTGTCTTCCAAAGGTTGATGAGTCAAATGTTGAAAGGTGTTCCTGGTGTTGCTGTATTCCAGGATGATGTATTGATCTTTGGTGAATCCAGAGCCGGTCACGACAAGTCTCTTAGGCAGGTCTTAAGAATCATGCAGGACAAAGGTGTTGTTCTCAAGAGCGAAAAGTGTCTGTTCCTCAAAGAGAAGGTGGAATATCTAGGTCATGTAGTGTCGCAAAATGGAGTTGAACCTAGACCAGGTTTGGTTAAGGCCATTGTGGATGCTTGTCCTCCCAACGATAAGACTGGTTTGAAGTCTTTCATTGGACTTTGTGAATTTTATTCTAGATTCCTCAAAGATTACGCATCCAAAGTCCAACCTTTAACCAACATGTTAAAAAAAAATGTTCCTTTTATTTGGGACGGCAAGTGTCAAGGCGTCTTTGATTGGATCAAATCTCAGTTGGTGGGTGACAGGATCCTTAAGCCATTCGATCCAAACAAAAAATGTACTATCACTGTTGACGCAAGTGGTTTCGGTCTGGGTGCCATCCTCACTCAAAACAATGGAGACACTGAAAACACATTGGGTTATGCCTCCAGAGTACTGAGGGGAGCAGAAATTAATTTCTCAGTGATTGAGAAAGAGTTGCTAGCTTGTTGGTGGGCCATCAGGAAATTTAGTCCTTTTGTGTGGGGAAACCATTTTGTTTTGAGAACGGACCATAGTCCTTTGGTTTCTATTCTATCAGGTGAAAAAATAAAAGAGCACACACCTAGAATTGCAAGATTTTCTACCAAACTGTTACAGTACAATTTTGATATTGTATACTTACCTGGATCAAGAAATGTCAGAGCTGATTTCCTCTCCCGTTTTCCGGTGACAGAGTCCGATTCTGATATGGAAAAGGATGACGATCAGGATGATTGCTTTGTTGCTGCTGTTGATGTTGAAGAGATGTGTGCTGTGAGTGAGTATGAATGGAGGAGAGAATTGGCTCGAGATGATATCCTTGTGGGAGTCATGAACTTTGTCAAGAAAGGATGGCCAAGAGAGAAAAACGTTTCCCATCAGTTCCAAACTTTTGTAAAGGTGTCTCATGAGCTCACCGTAGAGGATGGTATCCTTCTGCGTGGGGAGAGGTTGGTACCTCCGGAAAATTTAAGGACACGTTTGATGAATGGTGCGCACGAAGGGCATTTAGGAAAAACTCTTACTAAGCGCAGATTGAGAGAGGTGTTCTGGTGGCCACAAATGGACAAGAGTGTTGATGAGATAGTTGATAAATGTGTGGTCAGCGGATGTGCGGAAAAAGGTTTTGTAGTGAGGTCTCCTCCCATGCAGCCTGTTGAGTTTCCGAGTCGGCCATGGGAAAAAATTGGTATTGATCTGGTTGGTCCATTCAACTTACTCCCTGTGTCATCGAGGTTTGCTGTGGTAGCCATTGATTATTACTCCAAATGGCCCGAAATTCGGTTCATGAGTGAGGCAACTTCCAAGAATATAATTCATTTTCTAAAAGATGTATTTTTAAGAGAAGGTTTTCCTTCATCTATTGTGTCAGATAATGGCGTACAATTCGTCAGTTCTGAGTTTGAAAGTTTCCTATTGCAAGGGGGAATCACGCACCACAAGAGTGCGCTCTACCATCCTCAAGCCAACGGGTTGGTTGAGCGCATGAATAGAGTGTTGAATAATTGCGTCCAATGGGCCATTGCCAGTAAATGTGTGGTTCAAAATGCTGTTCGCTCGATGTTATGGTTCTACCGTACTACTCCTCATTCGTCAACTGGGATTTCGCCTTTTGAACTTTTGAGGGGAAGGAAGCCATCATCCAAAATTTGCCCAGGTTGGATGTCCAAATGGGTCAAGATGAATGTCATGGATGATGTGGATGAATTTGTTAGATCAAATGTTAAAAAGGCTCAGGAACAACAAAAAACCTATTTTGATGAGAGGAAAAAATGTGTCTCACTTAAAATCAGTGTGGGTGATGTGGTGCGCATCAAGAATCCCATTCACACGACCAAGGGACGATTCAAATTTTCAGATCCTTTTATTGTCGACAGGGTGTGTGGCAATGCCATTAGGGTTAACAACAAGAACTGGTGGAATACTGCCAGAGTGGTCAAAATGAAGAATCAACAGTCTTTCGACTGTAGTGCTGGTGTAAAGAAAAACACTGTAAATAATGGGCACTCATCTTCTGCTTCCAATGGAGGGAGTGAGAATCTCTCTTCTTCTCTCCGTAGGAGCAAGCGTCATTGCAATGTCCCTTTGAGATTCCGATGAAGGGATTTATTATATATTGCTTTCTTGTGTTTTCCGCTTATTTACTATTGCTAAAAATTGCATGGTTCAAAGTTGTTTTTGCATTGTTTGTTTTTTGTTTTGTTTTATTTTATTTACATTTTAGTTTTCTGTCTAGCTTCTGGAGGGAGAAGATAATGTAGTGGTTTCTATAGTTACCTATGCTTTCTCCAGCATCCGTAGTTGGAATCTTTGTTATGCTGCATTCTATAGTCTGTTTTAGAATGTGGCATGCGTTTGAAATGTGGCTGGAGTCGTGAACTGCTGTGTCTGCTGCGCAGTACCTTCCGTAATGAATAAACTTGGTATTCATTTAAATCTGCCTCCCGAATTCACTACAATATGTTCTTAGTAGACACAGGTACCCAGGTTTTACTGTATCTGACCCCCTTTATTTTAATAATGGTGCTTCTGACAGGCGACATGGTTGTTGCAAAAATAAATATACCATAAACATACAAATGAATAAATGTAGTCAGTCAGTCAAAAATACTTTATTCGACAACTTAATGTCATAAAAGAAAACATATCATGCAACCATACGTTTCTTTAAAACATTATTAAAACACAAAAAAATGTTTAAAATATCAGCCTGGTAACCAAAGCTTAAAATGCATACATGACAATAACAATTTATAAAATACATAGTGCAAAATGAGCAAACATTATTAAATACAAAATAGGCTACTCTTGTGTTATTTCTGCAATGAACAGGAATTCTAAGCCAAGGATGCATACAGTACAAAAACATTTTATAAAGTGCAAAGTGCAAAAAGAACAAACTCAAAATAGAATATTCCGCATTTGTGACACTCCTATTGTCAGTCAGGGGACCAAGACCGGCTAGATTTACGATACCGGACTTTCTGTAAAGTGCAAAGTGCAATAAAGCGGACTCAGTCAGATAAAATAATCCTCTTTTTTAGTGGGCCTCTAGATTAAAACATATAAAAGGTATAATAACAATTTAAAAGACCAAATTTTTCCTGCGCCTAATGGCTCCCGTTAAAAAACTTGCAACTCCAAAACAAACCATGGGGGAAGCTAACAGCTGGAGATATAATAGGGCTGGCCTAACTTGTGCAAAGTGACAATCTCTGAGAAGTGGTAATATAAATTTCTTACGTAAAGAAACTTAATAGTCACAGAAAAAAATAAAATGAAGAGTATCCTGTTCGGAGAAATTATCACAAGGGCACGGTTCTAAGGTGCCAGGTTTGAAAAAGCCCTGAGGAACTGACAGAAACCAGGGAGCCATTTGCAGACGAAATCTTGTTAAAACAAAACGATGAAAGGGGTCACCAACAATTGATAAATAAGGTTGAACTTGGTTTTGCATCAATAAAGAAGCATGGCGTCTTACCGTCGGTTTTAGCAACTCCCTTTCTTCCCTTAAACCCTGGCGCTTTGTCAAAAACTGATTTTTAATATTTCTAATTTTAATTTTGTCCATGATTTTGGGGTTTATAAATAAATCAGGGCAACCTAACCAGCTTGTCAATTCACTTAAATACTTTAACCAGGGGATATGTTCAGCTCTATCTAGCGCTACACAATCAGTTATTATTGTTTGGTTTAAATTTGTAATGGGACTTGCCCAAACTCTGAGCCAGCGCATTAATGGAGCCACAGCAATATAATCTGATATATAACCCATCCCTAGTTCCTCATGTATTATATATGCAGGGGTGGATTGCGGAACTGCCAGAATCTTACGTAGGAACTTGTCTTCCTCGAGCTGAATTTCCTTTCCTTCTTTGTATCCCCAAAGGTCACTACCATAGGTTGCCATGGGGATGCATTTTTCCTTATATATTTTCAGCAAGGCCGGAATGGGTTTTGACCCCAATCTTTTTGCAAAATGTAATGTTGCCCCTGTAGCTCTGGCGAGAATATTCTTTTTTTGCGAAAGTTGTGGACACCATGAGGCACGCTCATCAAAAAGTACCCCCAAATAAGGGAAAGTTGGAACCTTCGTTAATTCTGTCCCTTTACAATAAAATTTAAACTTGATCAAGATTATAAAGAGTGAAATAAAAAATATGTGAAGTGAAGAAAGTGAACGGGGAAATGCACCTGAGAAGGTAGCCTGCTGTGGTTTGACCATGATGAAATAGGCCTCGGGAAAGATCCTTGAATCGATTATTAGTGAAATAAATATGTTCTTAGTAGACACAGGTACCCAGGTTTTACTGTATCTGACCCCCTTTATTTTAATAATGGTGCTTCTGACAGGCGACATGGTTGTTGCAAAAATAAATATACCATAAACATACAAATGAATAAATATAGTCATTCTTTCCAATCATGAATATAATTATGACAATGCGGTGTAAATATTTTTACAGATATCATTCTAATGACCCAGCTGTGAGAAATAGATTCATAACAATTCTCTGTTTACCTTCTATACTAGTTTTGTTTTCTGCACATACCCTTTGAGAATGTTTTACTTCTAACTGATTTAGATACATGGGGAAATCAAATTTACAATGTTTACAATTGTGTTCTGATTTACTTCTATATTTTGAATTAGAGCGGATTTTGATCCTTAGAAAATATATCTTATTCTTTACGCAGCCTTCCATTACTGTGGTTCAGTTGTGCTTTCACCATCTGAGGAGAGTGGGCAGGATGAAGATAACAAGTGGAGTTTGACATATGTGCAGATCCCAATTCAGTCTCCCTTGTCTGCTCGAAGGGTTCTCCTCTCTTACCAAATTGCTGTATTGTGGATCACTATCTGCTAGAAAACAATAAAGTATCACACTGCCTATGCAAAATTCAGTACAAATATAGGCAAGCTCTCCTCACAGAAACTCAATTGATGTAAAAAATGCTGTAGCGAACAGGATGGAAAATAAAACGTATGCTATGTTGCAAACACCCCAATATGTTGACCACAGTCGAATGAAATACAGTGCCATTGAATATTGCAGTAGATGCCACAATAGACAGTGTAAATATTCGGGCAGATGTATGAACACACAAATTGTTGAATTGTAAATAGAACATTTTTGCCAGGAAGTGTCTCACTGCTTCCAATGTACAGGTCACAGTAGGTTTTAAGTGAGGAACTGAGTCACACTAAACCACAGAGACAGTAGCGGCCCGTGGTGAGAGTGCTGCTGGGCGGTGATGCGGGGCGGGGTAGGGGCAGGGTGGGGGGTAGTAAACTACGGAATACGGCGCACAGAGGTAAGTAAACAAACAAATAAATAAAACGAATTTCGTTGCGCGCGCTGCATCGCCAAATGCGATGCATTTGCTACCCCCCACCCTGGCCCTCCCCCGCCCCACGTCACCGCCCACCAGCACTCCCACCACGGGCCGCTACTGCACAGAGAAGACCACAGATGGCTAGCGAAGAGCCTGAAAGTGTGTAGAGTGCCAGGAAGAGAAAAATAAAGATTTCAGGAATGGAGCCTGAGATCCTCTTGGTGGAATGTCTGACCAGCAATAGCAGAATTTGTTGAAATTCATCTCTGTTTCTGAAGCCATGAAACGCAACATGTCGCAGAGATTTCAGAAGTGAAAAAATGCTATTGGAGTTGCCATCCAGAGGATGGAGGAGATTTACAAAAGGACATATAATATGGACTACAGGACAAAGAAGATGGTCAACAGTTGGAGGGAGTACATCTGGTAGTATAAGACGCCTATCGATATAGCCAATACACACTCCACTGTAGGAGGCAATTAACTCCACTCTTGCAACAGAGGCAGCAACTGGAGTGAGTGACATCGATATAGCTGTGGCATCACTAGCATGTCAGTCTTAAAATCCCTAACCCCTACTATACTGATGTGTATTATGCTACCATACCACCTGCCTTTGAGACAAGTAAATTGTGGGAGTTGTAGTGCTGTGAAAATAACATCAATCGCTATTGCCATTGTATGGCTTTGTAAAAAAATTAAAAGTAAAAAAGCCAGGGCATGCGTTACCTTGCATCAGGTAGGCATTACATTGGTGCTGCATGGACGTTCCCGTGCATCCACCCATGTGTATTGACCCAAACCCATATTTACAAAGACCTGTCAACATGGGTTTGTGCCAAAATAGTGCGCCTACCTGAGACTGACGTAACAAGGAGAAATATCTTCATTTCTCCTCATTTGTTCCTCTTTTCATGTGT
Source organism: Calotriton arnoldi (assembly GCA_963921515.1). Lineage (NCBI taxonomy): Eukaryota > Metazoa > Chordata > Amphibia > Caudata > Salamandridae > Calotriton > Calotriton arnoldi. The sequence goes on from CAWUFW010012049.1 coordinate 302,759, forward strand.
GCTGCATTCTGGAAGATTATTTTTTGTGCAGGAAGGTATCCTTTCTGCACAACCCTCGTGTGAGGTCACCTCAGACACGTCTGGCCGGCAGTAACAAGGAACTGCGAGGTAATAATTGGCGACTGGACTGGGGGGCGAACCGGGTGAAATATAAAGATAGACCACAGTGGAACCCACGAAATTCACTGCATCAAGCACCCCTGGGCTGCCCATCCTGCCATATCCAAGAGATTACTGGCCCCAATCTCCTGTGAGGCGGCCGTCTTCTGCTGCGAGACGGCTAACCTGGACTAAACAAGAGGTGGGAACACTCGCCAACTACAGTGCTTGGCAAAAATGGGGGAAAATGACGCCAAGCAAACTAAATTGTCATTTGACAACAAAAGACTCACACGCCAAACCGAAGCGGGGCGGAACAAGATGCCGAGCTGAGCCTCAGAGAAGACTCTGATCGCCAAGAGGAAGATATTCGCAATATACTATTGGAGGTCAAAGCCAGTCTCAAAGCAATAGACACAAAACTAGATAAACTCACCTCCCAGCTGGACCAAGTTCGAAAACGTGTAGATACTCATGAAACGCGAATAGACCAGCTCGAAAACAGAGCGTCAGATGCACATGATTATCAAGTAGAATCAACACTTACTGCAAATGGAGACGGTTCTAAGCATAATCAAAGCAAAAAACGAAGATTTGGACGCCCGCTCCAGAAGAAAGAATAAATGCATTACTGGCATACCGGAGACCACCGCAATATCCAAAATGGAGACATATGTCGAAGGCTTGCTTCGGGAATTGTTTGGTCAAGAACTTTCTGCGGTGTTCATTGTTGAGAGAGCACATCGTTCTTTAGCCCCCAGGCCCCCAGTCAGAGCTGCTCGTACACCAATACTGGTGTAACAGGGTTCACTGCTCCATAAGAAAGTATTGGGATACAATATTAAAATTAATAATGTTATTTCCGCCTAGGAAATAGCTATGAAGTTCATTCTTGCACTTTCTAATTTGGATTTATACCACACATTTTACCAAAGGTACTTTTAAAAAGCCACTTTTATGTACTTAAAGTCTCTAGAAGCTCATTTGTATGAGCTTTCAGCTCTTACCAATGAGCTGTCTAGCGAGGTGTGAACTTGCTTCCAGAGCTGAGGCGAAGGCCTTGGGTTTGGGAAGGTATTAGCCCTGACAGCCTTAGGGGCAGTCTTCCCTCAAACCTTTTGCCTCCTTTATTTTTGCTGATCTTGTTTTTGTTGGCCTTAGTACTCTGTGCACTTTTTAGCACTGCTAACCAGTGCTAAAGTGGGTGTGCTCTCTCCTTTAAACATGGTGAAATTAGCTTACAACCAATTGGCATATTTAACCTACCGGTAAGTGCCTGGTGAAATGGGAATACATGTACCTAGGCCTGTAAATTAAATGATACTAGTAGGCCTGCAGCACTGATTGTGCCATCCACTTAAGTAACCTCTTACACAAATCTCAGGCCTGCCATTGTAGCCTATGTGTGCAGTTTAAAATACCAATTGGTCCTGCAAAATAAACCTTTTGCCAGGCCTAAACTTTCCTTTTTGATACATGTCAGTGACCCCTAAGGTAAGCCCTAAACAGCTCAGAGGGCAGGGTGCAATGTATTTTACAAGTTGGGCATGTACTTTTTACTTGTAGATGTCCGGGTAGTGAAAACACATTACTGCAAGGCCTACCTCTCCCATAGGATAATGTTGGGTTAAATTATTATATTAATAAGTGATAACTTTCAATTGGGAGCAGGTGGGAATGTTGAGTTTTGTGTCTAAAGAGCTGTAATGTAAAGCCCTCAGTAATGATAAAGTTGGTTTTTAAGTTACAATGCTAAAATTGCCACTGGCTGATGAGGTATTATATCTCGAAACTGGTCCAGAATACTTGTTTCCAGTCCAGGGAGGACCTGGCTTGGCAGTTCGGGCTGGACTGCTCCCATGGGGAGCAGGGTCAAGACTGATTTGCAAATAGCTGAGTCCAAACTGGGGTGGCTTGGTGAGCAAACAAACAATGGATTGAACCCAGATCTCTGACTGGGGGTGAATGTTTTATTTGTTCACCATTCCGTCCATCATTTGTTCTTTTTGCTTTTGCCGCCCTAAGTGGGAAGGGTATGCCCAGACGTGGGTTGTGTGCCCACTGTGCCTCTGGATTAAAGCTAGCCTGGCTGATGAGGGGTGATACCCTGAAACTGGTCACAGGATGTTTGTTTCCAGTCCAGGGAAAACCTGGCCTGGCACTTCGGGCTGGACTGTTCCTATGGGGAGCAGGGTCAAGACTGATTTGCATATAGCTGGGTCCAAACTGGGGTGTCTTGGTGAGCAAAAAAATGAGGGATTAAACCCAGATCTGTGATTAGGGGTGAATGGTTGATTTGTTCAGCATTACGTCCATCATTTGTTCTTTTTCCTTTTAGAAAGTAGGCATTTTCTTGTCTTAACCATTTGGTGGCGTCGGCTTGTGTCCTGGGTCTCATGACTAGGTGTAGCTAGAAATTAGTCTTTGTGTATTGATCCCAGACAGTGAGACAATGGGTCACAGCTGTTGGCAGGATGGGCCATCTCTGACTTGATGAGGGGGATTAGCAGTCACCTACCACACTTGTGAATCACAAAATCTCTGGATAAATACACTCAGAAAGGATTTGCCACTAGTCTATTGACACCACTGACAATCTGGAGCCAGGGCAGGGAGGCAGGAAATTCCAAATACCTCTGGGGGAGTGTAAATCCCCAGACCCTTCTCCTGTCCTGAACGTAGGCAGCAGGTATAAATATCAGACCCAACTCTTCAGTACCTCTGGACCTGTAGAAGACTGAAAAGCACTTTTGTGCTGCTCTGCCAGAAGGACAACTACTCCATTGCCCTGCTGCCCTCTTACCTGAGTGAAGGACTGGACCTGCATCTTGAACCTAGGACCACCGGAGTAACTCCAAGGGCAAATTGGCTGGCCTCCTGCCAGAGCCCCAGGAACAGAAGGCTTCCACCACCTTGAACCAAGCACCTAGACTCTGTTGTGAGTCCTACCCTCCCAAGTGGTGCCACCAGAGTCCTGGACCCTTGGAAGTGGGTCTGAAGGTGCTCTGCCAGCTCAGCTATTGTTCCAGCAGAACCATAGCAGTGAGACACATCACCTCACAAAGCTCTATATCGGAACTGCTGTGCTATGAATCTCCGACGCAGGCCTTCTCATTGTGAACCCCTCATCACCGGCATCCTTGCTAAGATGTGGTACTTCACATTGCAAGCCACACAACTTATTTGGAACCAGCTGGTGGGTGTTGCATTTTAGGTGTAGGACTTCGCATTGGAAGTCCATCATTGATGGAATCCTAGATGACGACACAGGACCTTGCATTGCAGCCTCACAGATTCCTGGAACCACCACTTTCTGATGCCTCTCCACACCAGGACCTCACATCGCCTTGGCTGTGCAACACATCTTTGAAGTGGGATCTCGCAATGCTCTGTAACCAGAATTTAAGGTACTCTTGTTCAGCTGGCCTAACTGGGTCCCTGTATTTGGCACACAGTCCATAGCGGTCAGCCTGAAGTTGTGAATTTGTCCCAGTCCAGAGCGAACCGATGACCACAGTTGGCATTGTGTTACCTGCCCATATATTCTCTTAAACCTTCAAAACTGTGTATCTCCGGTTCTACTAATTGGAATTTTATCATTTTGGTGTCAAATATGTTATTAAATTGTACACAGTTTTTTTTTATTGATCTGTAACTTTTCTTGAGTTGTGTTTTCACTTTATTACTGCTTGTGGTGTTGCATAAATACTTTAAACATTGCCTCCAAGTTAGCCCTGACTGCTTTGTGCCAAGCTACAAGAGGGTTAAACACATGTTGATTTGGGGTTTGCCTGAGTTTCACCCTGTCAAAAGTTATGGCTGCTGCTTGAGTAGGGGTTCAGCCCCCTCAACCAGTAACCCAATTTCCAACAGGAGGCGTTCTGTTCCTCTGACAGAATGGCCAACTTGGCAGTGCCCATGAACTTGGTTACCTTCAAAGAGGTCTACTCAGTCACAGCCAGAGGTAGCTAAGTCCTGGGCCTGCCCCCTCCTTTGTACCTCTAGTCAGCCAGACTCCAAGTTCAGAGGAGCTGCCCCAAGAACCCTTTTTGAGTGACCTCCAGGGAGGAGTTGCTCATAGCCCTGGCCACACCTCTAGGATTGGCATAGGAGCACTGCAGAAGGAAAGAAAGATTCTGATTGGCACTGTGGGATTGTTTGCAACAGGGCAGACCAGAACTGCTGCAAAAGTAGGTAAAGCCACCCCTAAGAACTTTTTTTCTGAATGGTTAGGAAGGGGCATGAGTCACCCTCAACCACAAGCTAGTGCCAGGCATAAATGTGGCACCCTTGGGCACCCTCTTCAGAACCCTACTGGACCTGTGGAAGACAGAAGAAGGACTGCACCTGCTGTTGAAGTCTGTTAGTAGATCTGAAGGACTGGACCTGCTGCCACTTGTACCCAGGACAAAGAAGTGGACTTGAAGAGTCAGTTAGCTGTCCTCCTGGTAAGCTACAAGAACCCAACAATATGCTAAACCTCTTTTTGCTGAAGAGCCCAGCTAACCAGTTTCAACTGGGCCTGCCCTGGGCCCTGCTAGCAGTTTCTGTAGCAGTGAGTCTTGCCCCCCAAGTGCTGGTCTTGAGGACCAAGTGCAGAGAGAATGGACTTCAGTCCCTCCAACTGTTAGAGTTCATGTTTTTTCAAGCTTTGATGTTGTTGGATTGACTGCCCATCAGGCTGGTAGCATTTTATGGATGTTGACATTGTTCCATTTGAGTTCCCATTAGATTTTATTGATGGGTCATCAAGTCGTCCTTTTTTTAGACTGCAGTCGAGACAAGATGTGTTGGGCATAAGTGAGCCTATGTGCATTCTTTCAAGTATTGATTTTTGCGAACATGACAGTATTTTAATTGCTGATATTTTATTTATTTTTGTTAAGGAAGTGTGTGCTGCCTGAAGCTTTTAGCCTTTCATAGAGAGACAGTGATCTTTACTAATTGCCGTTGTAAGCTAATTTGTTTTACTATCATGATAATGTTGTTGGATTTAAAGCTTTTTCTTCAGAAAGTAAAGATGCATACTCACCTATGCTTTCTTGAATAAGCAACAAAAATATTGCCCATTTGTAAAAAGTATATGCAATCGAATAGTTTGCTGTGCATGCCTTTTAGGCTCACCATTTGCAATGTAAACTTCTTCATGTCACTCTTTTTTATAACACTCATCTATCATGTTACAGCTTACCTTTGCTAGGCCATCATTCATGTTATTGTAGCCCGAGATGCTGCTTCATTATGAGGTTTTCTTTCTAGAGCATGTGGGGGAAAATCACACAACTATTACCAAATACTTTGCCTTAAAAAAAAAAACTCAGACCTAGTGGCTTTGCCAGTGCTTGTTGTGAATGTTACCCTGTTCTTTGCTTGTTTCAGTCCTATTCATTCATTAAAGAATAAAAAAAGAAAAAGGTTCAGGCAGAAGCATGCACTGTGGAAGCAGAGAGAGTAAAGCACCATAGAAGCAGAGAGGGTAATAAACAGTGACAATAAAATCCACACTTTAAAGAAATACTTGTATTAATTGTGACATTTCACCTCAGAGGATCTTACTGGGCAAAGCAGAAGCAACACTCCCGTATAACTAACCCCTGAGAGTCTTTTTGCCTCATCTGGAGGGAAGACCCAATAGCCAAAATGTCACTCCCAATCTCTTTTTCCACAGACTACATGCATTTCATTACACAATTTCATTTTGCTTCCTGCACGCCAATGCAGTTCCATTTTTGTCTATAAACGAAATATTATCTTTACAATAATTCAAATACAATTTTAAACACCTTTCCACATCACATTTAAATGCAAAATTGTTTCCGAGAGGTAATATTGCTTTGCTTCCTGGCTGTACTGTGCATTCAAATTCTGTTTCCCCTCTTAAATGGAAATAAATTATTGTATGGCATGCATGTTTGGGGTGCTGTAGCTTCACTATTCAATTCCAAGTTCCTAGCCGAGCTGTTCAGCTTCATATCATAAAATGTTTTTACTCATACACGTTTTTCCCACATTCACAAAATGTATTATTAGCCCGGGTATCTTGCTACTGCTGGAGAGCAGCACTTTTCGTATTCGGTTTGGAAACCTATACACTGGGCCTTTTAATTTCTGATGGAAATCTGGGAAATGGCTGAGAGGAGTTAAATAGCATCCAGTTGACGTGTGTGGAGGAGAGAAGCAGAAAAAGAGAAGTGCGGAAAAATGAAATTTGCTGCAGAGCTGAAAAGTACTGCCCCACACGCAGATAAGCAGATCTAATTTTAAAAACGTCCGTATCTATTTTAATTGCTACGTTTAATGAGCTGTGAATGCCAGGAAGTTGCTGTAACCTCTAAACAACTGCGCACAGTTCTAGAACATTCGAGATAACTAACCTAAACACCCCTCCTTTGGGATTGCTTGTTTTTCTGAAGGTCTTGAAAGACAGATAGCCTTGGCCCAGGCAGTATTTACCCATCGTTTTGCATGCACTGTGCACAGGGGTTCTTTCAACCGTACACTGACGAGTAACGACTTATATACTGAAGATGCAAGCCTGTCCAATGAATGCAGCTGCGTGCCAAAATGCTCCCTGTTTTATTGCAAATTTGGCAACTGTGCGAAAAAAGCAAGAACGCCTTCGCAAAATTGCAAAATCCTGGTGGCCGTCGAATGGCGTTCTCTGTGGTTTATTTTATGAGAAGGACGGGACTTATGAAGGGGGAAGGGAGGGGAGCAGATGTGAATCTTTATACTTACCTCTCTCCAAAGGTTTTTTTTTCCATTTCTGTGAGCAGATGCTGAGTGGAAAGAAAAATATATTATACATATATTATAATAAATAATTTGATGTAAGGCAGTTGCTTTGTTTGTCTCCTTATTTGCCGCACTCCCCTGAAGAGCTTCTTTTGGTTGTGCATGGGGCTAATGTAGTCTGTGTTCTTTTATGCAGGTTTGACATTTTTGAAGTGGGGATTTAGCCCGGTGTGGAATGTGTGAGATTTATTGATACTGAAATGTTTAGGCCAGCGACATTGAAATTCGCACGCATGTAAACGACAATTGCCTAAACGACACTTTGTTCACTGAGATATAATCTAACGAAAACAAAAACGAAAAAACAAACATTCATTAATAAACAACAATAAAAAACACTGCAAATTCAACTGGAATGGCAGCCACCCTGTAAGACTGAGCTGACATATGTTTGTATGATAAGCACACTACTGGAACAAAATACTGCCACCTCTGTGGCTACAAGCCCTATTCCGTCGACGAGCAGTGCACCCTCCTATCCATCATCTAATCAACCAATGACAAAAGTGTTTATGTAACGTATTCCACAAGCCCTCATTTACAGGGTAAGATCAACACAGTACCGTTAGGAAGAGGCGCAGACCCCGTCACACTTTCTATACTGAATATTCCATGATACATACAGACCAGCTGTCATGCAATTGTGTTTCAATAGTGGTGTAATACTTCTAAGTAAGGGGCATATTAACAACGGCCAGCGATAATTATCGCTGGCCGTGCTTAGCGATAATTATATTATCGCAGGCTATCTCTGGCATTTATCGCCCTGGTAGCGCGTTATTAACAACGCGTTACTCCAGGGCGATAAAAATTCCAGAGATAGCGAGGTTATCGCCCTTTTGCAGGGAACATCGCTGGTTTTCCAATAGAAGTCCATGTTCTGGTGTGAACATGGGCTTCTATTGGAATTCTCCAGGGCATATTATCAAGCCCATTATCGCCGCTTTAGTGGCAGTTTTCTGCTGCTAAACCGGCGATAATTTTAACGCCGTTCTTGATAATATGCCCCGTAATTGTCTAAACACCAGATAAGACTTTTAGTCAGGTGTGATTGTGCCCCACTCCCAGGGGCGTAGCTAGGCCTTAGGCTGCCCGTGGCGGCCCCTGGGTTTGCCGCCCTCGGCAAAATGATAGAAGGGGGGGGGAGTGTGGGTGGTGGTAGCTGTCGCGGCCGATTTTTGCAGCCGCAGGTAAGAGCGGGGGAAGGGGGGCCGGCTGCTGCCCCAAAACTCGTGCCGCCTGGGGCGGTCCGCCCCCATCGCCCCCCCCTAGCTACGCCACTGCCCCCTCCCCTCCCCCCCCCCAGCGTTGGGAAAACAACATTGGTCCCTAAAAGAAATATGGCTAAAATTGGCAACTTAGACACCTAAAAAAGTGGGTACATTTACAAATCTGTGCAGTTTTGAACTTATAAATACACTGTTTATAAGTGTTTTGCAGGTTATGGGAGACTGTATGCATTCCTGCTTGCTGCAGGCAATGCCTGAGTGTAGGAAAGTGGGTTATTAGAAGGTCGGGGTATTCACCCTCAGCTAGTAATAATACCACAATCACTAATAGGTCCAGTCAAGTCTCAGTAAATTAATCCTTGTACAACCCTCGGTAGCTTGGCAAACAAGAAGTCAGGCTTACCTTAGGGGATATGCATGTGTAAAGCATTTAAAACCACCAAACCAGTAAATCATTAAAAGTCACAACACAATAAAAATCCAAACACAAATTTATAAAAGCAGAGAATATTCTTATCTTCAAAGCAACACCAAAATGACAAAATTCAATGAAGGCAACCAAAGATATTAATTTCTAAAGAGTTATGTAAAAATAGCACCAAAAGGTGCAAAGCTCCAACTGAGGGTATCTGGTCGCACAGGGCCGGGACCAAGGGCCTGATTTTGATCTCAGCAGATGGGTTACTCCATCATAGAGTTGATGCATATCACGTCCGCCGGAATATATATCCCATAGGTTATAATGGGATTTGTATTTTGGCGGATGGGGTATCCTTCACAGTTGTGACGAAGTAACCCGTCTGCCGATATCTAAATCAGGCCTAAAGTCACAAGTTCAGGCCGACCGCAATGGGGCACAGGCAAGCACAAGACCAAGTTAGTCCCACTGAGTATTGTACCTTATGTCTTTGGTGCACAGTCTGCTCGGCGTTACTTTGCGAGGCTTCTTGTCATCCGGCAATGATTCGAGGAGCTACGAGGTGGGATAGGTGTGGTGCAGCGGAGCGCCGGGTTTACGGTTCGATACCCATCAGCAGTTCAGCTCAGCACCATGTGACTCTGGGCAATAGTTCACTTATTATCTCTGATGGACCCCAAAGCCTTGAGAGTCTTAGGGGTGAGTAGTTTGCGCTTTACAAATACCAAATTTAGGCTTTAGAGGTCACGTGTTGTGTTGCGTTGCGATGCGTTGCGCTGCATGGGTTCTGTTGCAGCTGTGTGGTGAGGCTTCATGTCAACTACCGTCAGTTCAGTTCAAGCTGTGCGGCGAGGCTTTGCGTAGACTTGTGTCGGTTCTGTTCATGCAGGGCAGAGAGTCTTTGTGAAGGTTCATGTTGACTTGTGTTGGTTCTGTTCAAGCTGGCAGCTGAGCAAAAAGGCCTTGCGTCATTTCTCGTTTGTTCTGATGAGGCTGCCAGCTGGTTCTTGGTTACTTTGGGGAGATAGGTCTCTTCTAGCACTGGCCAAGGGTTTAGAGGCTCTCAATTGCCTCTTGGGGGCTAGGAATCAATCTACCACAATGCACTTGCACAGTCTAGCACAAGACCAGTTACGTTGGTCAGCTGGGGTGGCCTCTCTTTGACTTTGCAACTGAGTTCTTTAGCCCTTTTTACCTGTTTCTGGTCAGAGAGTCTACTCCTTTCCTTTTGGAGTCAGGCACAGTCCTTTATTTGTGAAGCTTTGTGCCTTCAGCAGCTGTATGCTTTTAGAGTACAGTCCTCTCTGTATTGCAGTCCAGGGGGTCTAGCAGGACAGTCCTTCTCTTCTTCTTTTTCAGGCAGTGATCTGAGGTGCTCCTGCAGCTGTACCATTTTTGTCCTCCATTCTGGACTGGCAGGAGGGGGGCACCCTAACCAATAGGGGTAAAGCTACCTCCATCTGCTATGACCACTTGCTGTGAAGTGTGGCATATTTCTGGCCTAGAATGCAACATTCTCCCAAAAATCAAAATGGAAAATTGTTGCAGGGGACTTAACCCCTTTACCGCAGCCGAAATTTCGCCGCGGTGCGGCGGCTTTGAAGAGTGGGCGGGGCCGCGTCGGCCAACGGACGTGCGCAGCACTACGGAGGTAGTGCTCGCGACGGCCGTTGGCCGACAGAAGCAGCGAACGGGTTAATAGCCAGCATAGTTCAGTGTAGAAACAGGAATGTTTATTTATCTCCAGGTCATAAATAATACAGGCAACCGTTTGTGACAGTACATCAAGATATATCAGTAACCCAACCCAAGGGTGTGGCTAACAACTGACTACACACCCCTTCCAACCCCTCTCCTAATCTAATTACGGGGGCTCCTATCTGGCTATCAAGGAAGAAGGAAGCGGGGTGGTCCACGTGAGAGGCTGGCTCAGTATATGATGTACATTTATGTAAGTGGACACCTTGCACTGATCCAGACAACCCTTATGGTGTTTTTAGTGGTGTTAGACAACCTTAGAAAGCTCTCTAAGTGGTAGCTGTGAAGAGCAGCCTTCAGGCTTAGTCCAGAAGGAGTGTAAAGCAGCTTGTTTTACCAGAACATAATCCTATAGGTATGGATTAAGTGAAAAAGAACCACAAAGTGTAGTTATAAAAATATGTATTTATTATAAGACACTCACTAACAATACAGATATCTCCTAGCCAGATATATACACAATGCACACAATACTTTGCAATAGAAACAGGTAAGTAGCACAGAATACACAGAGGTCCCCAGGGGGAGACCAAACCATATACTAAAATAGTGGTATGCGAACCGTGACTTGAGTCAAGACAATAGCCAGAGGACGTAGCAGTGCCGGGGACCCAAGGAACCATCCAAGGTGAGTATCTAGGTGCCCCACGGAGGTCGTGTGCAGTGTAGGGAAATGACTACACTCTCCGTACAAATCAACGTGTAAGTCGCGGTTACAATTTTAAAGAAAGAGGACCCTTCTCAGTGGACCATGAAGAAACCCCATGAAAGACAAGAGGTTGGAGAGCCACCCCACCCGTGGATACCTTAGGAACCAGGATACCTGCACCAGGGGAGCCGGGTGCATAGGTGTGAAGTGGCGACCGTCATCGAACTCAATGGGAGACTTCAGAAAGATGCCGCTGCTAGAGAAGGTGAAAATGTCCGGTGGAACCCAAAGGTGGATTCAAAATGTGAAGAACCTGTAAGCAGAGGAGACAGAGTCTATGCCACTCAGGAGTGACCAGGAGGCACGGAAGACGAATGCCCACCGATGACGAGTGCTGTAGGTGTACAACCTTGAAACAGCAGCTGTGTGGACCAGGTGACACTGGGGAAGACCAGGAGCTGTACACGAGCTGTACCACGTCGGATGTCGCGAGTTGAGGGGTCGGTGTCCGGCGGGAGCACCAACAAGCCTTGGCAACTGCAACCAATGAGGAAGTTGAAGAAGGTGCAATGTCAGAACCAGCAAGGTCCAGGAAACTCAGCACAAACAGGGAAGTCAGGGCAGGCCCGAGCAATCAGGGGAGCTCAAAAAATTCAAATGTGATTCTCGACAAGACCAACAGGCCGGAGGCACTGGAGTCGCAAGAGGACTTCGAGCAACTTACAAAAGAAGCAGGTCCACGGTGCAAGCAATGTGGTGTGGTTGAAGATTCTGGTCACTGGAGATGCTAGGGCTTGGGGCTACTTGGAGCCCGAATATCTTGATGTAAGGAAGCCAACAAGCCTTTGCAACGGCAAGTCGATGCAGTGTGCAGGGGTTCGGTTCCTGCGGCTCCGACAAGGGATACTGGCCTCAAACTTGGTGAGAGGACAGGGCAGGCCTCGAAGGATGTGCAGAACCACCACCTGTGTTGCTGAGCTTTTCGGAGTCAGTGGGAGCCCAGGATCAGCAGACCGGTCAGCTTAGTTGCTGTGCCTGCAGTTGCAGGGAAGTGACTTCGTACTTCAAGGGATATTCCTTCAGGTGTCTTGGATGCCCACAGGCCTTGGAAGGTTTCCTGTATGGAGCACAGGCATGGACATTGCAGCAGACGAGCAACGCAAAGAGATCAGGAGCAGCAGGAGTCTTCCCAGTTGCAGCCTTGATGCCCAGCGCAAAGTCCAGCGAAGTCCAGAGTGCCCAGACGGTCATAGTTGAAGTGGTGTCTAAATTGAATCATGTCCCACGAGGAATCTAGGGACCCACCCTCAGGTAAGCCCTTACGTACCCTAAGGAAAGGGTTGGGATGATTCAGAGTTCCCTCCTAGGACAGGGGTTGGACAGTGGGGAAGATACTCCCATGTCCTTTGTCCAGTTTCTCGCCAGAGCGGGAGTCAACGGCTCCCTGAGCTGGTTTGAACTGGACTATGCAAGGAGGTCACCAAATGTGGCAATTGCTCCCACCCGGCCTCAATACACTAAACCCTGTCTGGGAGGTGATCACATCTCCCTGTGACAGGATACCTATTGTTCTGCCTTCCCCTGCTTGAGCTTGGCACAGAAGCAGGAAGGCAGAATCATGTCTCTGGTCGGCAGCAGCCATGTTGTGCTGTCCGGGTCTCGAAGATTGGTACCAGGAGCACTGAGGGCCTAACGGAGAGCCTTTACAGTGCTTGGAATCATACCTCCCACACCGTTTAGGGTGTGGGGGTATGATTCCAACATGTTTGATACCAAACACGACAGGGTTCGTTACAGATAGTCTCGAGATGGTCATAGCGTAATGACGCGGTGCCCCTCTATATTTTATAGAGGGGCACCCGGGAGAATGGACTCCGAAGGCAGTAGGGGTGTCCTGCTCATGCAGGGGCACCCTCACACTTAGAACCAAGCACCCTGCCTTCAGGATTGAAAAGGCCTGCTGCAGGGGTGACTTATAGGTGTTAAGTGCAGTTACCCTAGATATAGGAAAACCTATATCTTTCGTAAGTAGTGCTAGTACCAGCTTACACAGGCAGCAATGGCAGGCCTGTAGTGAGAGTTTGAATGGTCTCCCATAGGTGGCATACATGCTTCAGCCTATGTGGGACCCCTGGGGTACCTATGCCCTGGGTACCTTAGTACCGTATACTAGGGACTGATAAGGGTACCCCAGTATTTAATCTGGGATGTACCTAAGTACTTACCATAACAATTTAGGGGAGAAAGCAGCATCAGGAGGGCAGAATCGTGTTGCTGGTCGGCAGCAGCCATGTTGTGCTGTCTGGGTCTAGAAGACTGGTACCGGGAGCACTGAGGGCCTAACGGAGGGCCTATACAGTGCTTGGAGGTTTGATTCCAACATGTTTGATACCAAACACGACAGGGTTCATTACAGCCAGTTTCGAGATGGTCATCGCGTAATGACGCGGTGCACCTCTATATGTTATATGGCTGTTTCACTTACAACCCGGGAGAATGGACTCCGAGGCTGAAGGGGTGTCCTGGTCATGCAGGAGCACCCTCACACTTAGAACCCAGCAATCTGCCTTCAGGATTGAAAAGGCCTGCTTTAGGGGTGACTTATAGGTTTTAAGTGCAGTGACCCTAGATAAAGGAAAACCTATATCTTTCATAAGTAGTGCTAGCACAAGCTAACACAGGCTCAATGGCAGGCCTGTAGTGAGAGTTTGAATGGTCTCCCATAGGTGGCATAATACATGCTTCAGCCTATGGGGGAGCCCTGGGGAACCTATGCCCAGGGTACCTTAGTATCATATACTAGGGACTGATAAGAATACCCCAGTATCCAATCTCCTGCATTTAAAGTCCAGCCTATCTACCCAGCCCCCTTCCTCTCCCTGGCTACTCCAGAACGAAGATCTGCTCCCAACAAATGGCAATATTATTGCAGCCCCAGGCCTCTTCATTCCTACTCAGAGAGCAGCTTGGCTCAGGCTGTCAAAGGCTGACCACTCAGAAGAAAGACTGCTCCAGGGCTTATAAAGGGAACTTCAGGATAGTAGGTTCTAAAAATACTTTCCTTTAATAGTCATATTAAATCTGACATTGGAAAGTTGTTTGGCTTAATGAAACTATTAATTTGATACTTTGAATGATATGGCTAGCTAGCTCCAATCAAAAGTTAGACCTAAAGTCCTTCGCATGTTAGCCTAAGGTGCTAGCTGCACTACAGCAGAGAAAACGAATTTGAGCTGTTTTTCCTTACCAGGGCATATAAAAGATCTTTTATATTGTCCCTAGTTTTTACAACTATGCACCCTGCCCTTGATGTACCTAGGGCAAACCTTAGGGGCAACTTATAAGTAATAAAAAAGTTAGCATTGGACTCTGAAATTGCTTTGAATTCCAAAGTCTAATTTGGATACAGCAAGGCAGGCCTGACTTTAAAATGACTTCAAAAACCACAGCAGCACAGTCTTATGTACATTAAGTCCACTGGGGTCTCTAAACCTACCTGCCCTACCATATTTTAGGGGCTTACAGGTAGGGTATCTTTGCCAATTAGAATGATACCAATTAACAATTAACATATAACTTTTATAGGATGGAGCACTGGAACTGAATCTGGTTAGCAGAGCCCAGGGCACTTTCCGAGTCAGTAACCACTAGCATCAGTCCGAAACTGGGGGCGACCAGGGCAAAAAGGATGGCTTTCCTACATGCCCCCCAGACGAAAGGTGATGAGTAACAAACCTACCCCCTGGTAGTCATCATGTAAGTGGAAAAATATGGAAAGTCCATCTGTGTTGGCATGGGCAGCCCCAGGTCTGTGATCGACTGTCAAGTCCATCCCCTTTAGAGAAATGGACCATATTAACAATTTCAGCTTCTCCCCTCTCATCTGCATGAGCCATCTGAAAGGTCTGTCAATCAATCAATCAATCAGGGAATTGTAAGCACGCTACTCACCCGTGAGGGTCTCAAGGCGCTGAGGGGGGGGGGGGGGTTCGCAGATCTGTTTAGCCAAAGAGCCAGGTCTTGAGGGTCTTCCTGAAGGTGTTCAGGGAGGGGGCGCGTCTGATGTCTGCCGGTAACTCATTCCAGGTCTTGGCTGCAATGTGAGAGAAGGATCTTCCACCTGCTCTGGCTCTGTGGATGCGCGGGGTTTCGGCCAGTGCGAGGTTGGAAGATCGGAGGTTTCTTTTGGGTACGTGGAAGTTGATTCTGTCGTTGAGGTATTTGGGTCCGTTGTTGTGTAGGCATTTGTAGGCGTGAGTGAGGATTTTGAAAGTGACTCTTTTCTCCATGGGGAGCCAGTGGAGACTTCGTAGGTGTTGGCTGATGTGTTCGTGTTGGGGGATGCCGAGGACGAGTCTGGCGGCGGTGTTCTGTATTGTCTGGAGTTTGCAGAGTAGGGACTTGTTGATGCCGGCGTAGAGTGCGTTTCCATAGTCCAGTCTGCTGGTGATGAGTGCATGGGTGACTATCTTCCTTGACTCTGGGGGGATCCACTTGAAGGTCTTGCGGAGGATGTGGAGGGTGTTGAAGCAGCTGGAGGTGACGGCGTTGACCTGTCGGTTCATGGTGAGTGATGAGTCGAGTACGATGCTGAGGTTCTTGGCGTGGTTGAGGGGGTAGGTGGGCATCCGAGGGCGGTTGGCCACCAGGTGCTGTCCCATGCAGAAAGGGTGGTACCAAGGATGAGGACTTCTGTCTTCTCGCCGTTGAGCTTCAGGCAGCTGTTGGTCATCCAGACTGTGACGTTCTTGCATTCCTTTCTGGAAGTTGAGTTTGGCAGTGGTGGGCTCTTTGGTGAGGGAGAGGATGAGCTGGGTGTCGTCGGCGTAGGATACGATGTTGAGGCCGTGTTGTCGGACGATGGCTGCGAGGGGGGCCATGTAGATGTTGAAGAGGGTGGGGCTCAGTGATGAACCCTGTGGGACTCTGCAGGTGATTTTCGTGGGGTCAGAGAGGAAGGGTGGGAGTCTGATCCTTTGGCTTCTTCCGGTGAAGAATGATCGGATCCAGTCCAGGGCTGTTCCTTGTATGCCTGCGTCGTGTAGTCTGGCAACTAGTGTGCAATAGGAGACGGTGTCGAAGGCCGCTGATAGGTCGAGTAGGATGAGGGCTGTGGAGTGGCCTTGGTCCAGAGGGTGCGGACGTCGTCTGTGGCGGCGAGTAGGGTGGTCTCTGGGCTGTGGTTGCTTCGGAATCCGGATTGGGACGGGTCGAGGACGGCGTTCTCTTCAATGAATCATGTCAGTTTCCTGTTGACTGTTTTCTCTGCAACTTTGGCTGCGAAGGGGAGGAGCGAGATGGGCCGATAGTTCTTGAGGTCGGTGGGGTCAGCTGTGGGCTTCTTGGGCAGGGGCCCGACTTCTGCGCACTTCCAGTCGTCTGGGAAGGTGCCTGTTTTGAAGGTGGTGTTGATGGTGCGTTGTAGTTTGCGTGCGATGGTGGCCGCGGCTCTGTGCTAGATGTGAGGGGGACAGGGGTAGGTGGGGGCCCCTGAGTGGATGCTTTTCATGGTCGAGGCGGTGTCTTCAGCCGTGATCGGTGTCCAGTTGGAGATGGTGGGCTGGCTTGTGTTTCTGGGGAGCGGGGGCCGTCTGTGGCGCCTGGTGGATGGTCGATGAAGTTGTCGTAGAGGTTTTTGATCTTGAGGTGGAAATAGGTTCCAAGCTTGTCACAGAGGTCTTGGGATGGGGTGATGTCTGTGGCTTCGCTGCGTGGGTTGGTGAATTCTTGAATGACACTGAAAAGTTCCTTGGAGTTGGTGGAGTTGGCCAGGATTTTGTTGTGGATGAAGTTCCTCTTGGTGGCTCTGATCTGGTTGTGCTAGTCCGTCATGGCATCCTTGTAGGTGGTGTGGTTTTCAGTTGTCTTGGTGTTTCTCCAGTTTTTCTCCAGGCGTCTCCAGGTGCATCTGGCTTCTTGGAGAGCTGTGGTGAACCAGGCTGCTTTCCTGGGGCGTTGTATGTCAGGGTTGCGTAGCGGTGCGAGCTCGTCTGCGTAGTTGGAGATCCAGGTGTTGAGTTCTCTGGCTGCGTCGTTTGCGTTGGGTGCCCAGGTGTGGTTGTCTCGGGTGAGGGTGGAGTTAAGTTGCTCGTCGGTAACCTTGCTCCAGTTCCTTCGAGGTGGGCGTGGGGCTGGTTTGGGTTTGTTGATGGCGAAGTGTACGCAGTGGTGGTCGGTCCATGGCGGCTGCGTTGTTTGGCTGAATTGGACGCTGTTTCCTGCCGCGAAGATGGGGTCGAGGGTGTGTCCTGCTCTGTGGGTTGGTGTGTTGACGAGTTGTGTAAGTCCGATGCTGGCGATGTTGTCATGAAGGATAGTGGAGTTGGGGTCGCTGGGGTTGTCGAGATGGAAGTTCAGGTCTCCAATGAGTATGTAGTTTGTTGAGGCGATGGCTTGGGGTGCGATGAAGTCGGTGATGGTGGTGGCGAAGGGTGTTCGGGGGCCGGGGGGTCTGTAGATGAGGGTTCCTCGGAGTGTGGCTTTGGGGGTGGTCTGGATCTGGAAGTGCAGGTGTTCGGCGGAGGGGAAGGTTTCGCTGGAGGTGGTGAGGCGGACGGTGTTCTTGTGGGCGATGGCGTGGCCCCTCCTGGGTGGTTGGGGCAGTCTTTCCTCTGGATCTTGTATCCGTCTGGGATGGTGGTGCTGATGTCAGGGGCTGAGGTTGCGTTAGTCCAGGTCTCTGTGAAGAAGGTGATGTCGGGCGAGTGAGAGTCGAGAAGGTTCCAGATTTCCATGGCGTGTTTGGTTACGGAGCGTACGTTGAGGAGGATGCAATTTAGGGTGTTGCCGGTGCTGGCGTCGGTGGTGTTGGAGGTCAGGGTGGCGGTGAGGGTCTGGTGGCAGTGGAGGCAGGAGAACTGGTCATGGGTCGTGTTCGGCGAGGCCTGTTAGCATTCTCTAAGTCTTCCAGGGTTGAGTGTGAGGAGGGTGGTGGTGTCATAGCGATGGGTAGTGGGAGGTCCAGGGTTCCTGGCGCTGGCCGCAGCCAGGTCACGGATGGGCGCAGACGGGCTTGCCTTTGGCGCACCGGCAGCGCGCCAGCGGCGCGACCGCGCAGAGGCTGCCATTAAGTAGGGGAGGTGGGAGGGAGGAGAGGCCTCTGAGGCGGGAGTGGGGGAATTCCGGGGGGGAATTCCGGGGAAAGGGGCCGCAGGGGCAGCAGCGGCAAAGGTGAAAGGAACAGGCAGGCACGAGAAAATAAAAACAGTGGTGGGATTAGAGCAAGACACAGATGGGCCCAATAACAGTGGCACAACAGGGATAAATTAAGAAGAAAAAAAAGGGCTGACAAAAAGGTTACGGTGGTTGCAGGCAGTCTGGTCCCAGTTGGAGCGGGCAGCAGGCGCAGGAGCGGGCAGCAGCCTCGAACCTCCCAAGGAGGAGGTCGGGGTCTGGAGGCAAGAGACGGCACAGCGGAGCTGCAGGGAGAGAGTGGACCTAGACCGAGGGTCGGAGGTCTTACTGTGATCAGTTTAAACACGGGAGTACCAAACTGTTATGGGCTCAGCTTCTTCAGGGACCAGATGACAGCAAATGTTTCCCTCTCAATGGTACTCCATCTTTGCTCTCTGGTGAGTAGTTGGCTGCTAATTAAGGTAACTGGTTGATCTTGTGCCAGTACTGCCCCAATCCCTTGCTCTGAAGCATCTGTGTGGCCCACAAACGTCTTATTGCAGTCAGGGTCTAGTAGGATTGGCACTGAACACATAGTCTCTTTCACAGTGTCAAGGGCCTGTTGACACTCTGAGGTCCAAATTACCTTTTTGGCTGCTTCTTTGAGGTAAGCTCTGTCAGGGGAGCTACAATGTTCCTATAGTTCCTCACAAATCTTCTATAGCACCCAGTCAGGCCAAGAACTGTCCTGGCCTATGTCTGTTTTTTAGAAGCTTCTCAATCCAAGATGGTCTGGATCCAGTGGCATAGCTAGAGAGGGGGGGGGGAGAGCAGGTGAGTGTCTGCCCTGGGCGGTACCCTTTTTGGGGACGACAGAGGTGAGCAAGTCGTGTCTGTTGACTACCAAAATCCCCCCGCCCTGAGAACAAGTCATCCATCGGCTCCTACCCCCGCTCTTACCTGCCCCGAGTGGCAGTAGGTATAACTGCACCACTGTCTTGATCTTGGTCTGGAGAGGTTGTACACGTCCTCCAACTACAGGGTAGCCCTTGTACACCACTGAACCTTGCCCTATCTGACATTTGATTGCCTTGATAGTCAGGCCCACCTGCTGCAGGGCCTGAAGCACTTTCTTCAGGTGGACCAGGTGCTTATCCCAGGTGAAACTGAATACAGCTATTTCATCCAGATAAGTGGCACTGAATGTTTCCAGCCTAGACAGGACTCTGTTCACCATCCTTTGGAAGGTGGCGTGGGCATTTTACAGGCCAAAGGGCATCACTTCAAACTGAAAGTGGCCCTCTGGGGGACAAAATGCTAACATCTCCTGTGCTTCTTGACTTAGGGCAATCTGCCAGTAACTTGAGGTCAAATAAAATGAACTCAGATACTTGGCAGCCCCCAAACTGTCAATAAGCACGTCAACTCTAGGTTTGGGTTGAGCGTCGGTTTTGGTGACTGCATTCACGCCTCTGTAGTTCACACAAAATCTTAACTCTCTTTCCCTCTTGGGGATTAGGATTTGGCACCAGTACCACTGGACTGGCCCATGGACTGTCAAATGGCTCAATTTCCCAAACTCAAGCATCTTGGCTACCTCAGCCTTAATGCTTGCTTTTACCTTGTCAGACAACTTATACAGGATGGGCCCGAATCACAAAGGTAAACTGAGATGAAAGTCTAACTTTACGACTCTTGGTATTCACAAAGGGCATTAACGAGTAACAAAGTTAGACTTTTATCTCAGTTAAACTTAAGTTTTGGTCTTAAGTTTAACTGAGATCAAAACTGAGACACATGTCTTACTTTACTACTCATAAATGCCCGTTGTGAATACCAAAAGTCGCAAAGTTAGACTTTTGTCTCAGATTACCTTTGTGAATCGGGCCTCTTGTTTTTAAGGTAGGCTATCACCAGTGTCAATGTCATGGACACACCAATTGGTTAGTCCAGGGGTCATAGAGAACAGCTCAGCAAACTGCTTCAACACGTGTTTGCAATCTCTTTGCTGCTGGTCTGTCAGCTTGGGAGAAAGTATGACTCCCTCTGCTGACCCGTCCTGTGCATTAGTGGAGAGGAGGTCTGGCAGAGGGTCGCTCCTCTCCTCTACCCCTTCATCTGTGACCATTAGCATGGTCATGTCTGCCATTTCTTGATAGGGTTCCAATCTATTGACATGGAGTACCCTGTGGGGATCTCTAGAGGTGCTAATGTCACCCAAGTAGGTTACCTCTCCCTTTTTCTTCAAAATGAGGCAGGGCCGAGTCCACCTGTCCCGGAGGGTCATAGGCTCTAAAACCCACACCAACTGTCCTGGCTGATACTCAGGCCTAGTTGTCTTCTGGACATACAAGAGCTTAATGAGCTCCTGGCTGGCCTCCAGGTTGCTGCTTGCTCTCTTCACGTGCTCTGTCATGCGGGATTGTAGGCCTAGTACATAATCAAGCAAATCTTGTTATGGGTCTCTGAGAGGCTTCTCACAAGCTTCTATAACTAAACTCAATGACCCTCTTACAGGATGGCCAAACAGTAACTGAAAGGGGTTAAAACCAACCCATTTCTGTGGGATCTCTCTGTAAGCAAACAGCAGTCATAGGATGAGAACATCCCATCTCCTTCTGACTTGTCAGATAACCCCATGAATATGCTCTTCAGGTTCTTATTGAATCCTTCCACCAGACCATTGCTTCTGTGGATGATATGGGGTGGTGAACTTGTAAGTAACACCACATACATCACACATCGCCTACAGATAGGCGGACATAAAGTTAGCCGCCAGTTGGAGACTAATTCCTTTGGGAAGCCTACCCTGGTGAAGCAGCCAAGTAGGGCTCTGGTCACTGTGGGAGAAGTGATCATCCTGAGGAATATTGCTTCTGGGTCCCTGGTGGCATGGTCCACTACCACCAAGGTACACCTGTTTCCAGAAGCATTTGGCAGGTCTAGGGGACCAACAATGTCAATCCCCACCCTCTGAAAGTGAGCCCTCAAGGGACCCGTTAGCTTGCCCCGTCTTGCCACTGGCTTGACCGGTGACACAGGAGCTGCAAAACTCCTTAACCATGTCAGACATCAGGGGAAAATAGAAATGGCTGAACAGCCTGTTCCAGGTCTTGGTCTGATCCAAATGTCTAAAGGGATGTCATGAGCCGATGTGAGGAGGTGCAGCAGGTGCAGTCTTTCAGAGTGCAGTACTCAATCAATCAATCAAAACGAGCTTTATTCGATTTTAGACATTAAAATCATAAAAGCAGACAATTAAAACATATCATCTCTGTTAGAAATGGGGGTCTCTAGTTGGCAATGGCTGGCCACTGTCCAAGTAGGGACCCTTCTTCCTAAGTCAGAGTGAGAGGGCTACCCTCTTTAATACCCCTGCTCAACCCTGTGGTAACATAGCACGAGCAGGTAGGCTTATCTCAGAGGCAGGGTGTGAAGCATTTATGATCATACACAGTAACACAGTGAGGAACACTACAAAGGGACACCACACAAGTAGTTATTATAAAAAATAAGTATCTTTATATAAAGGCAGATTTATCACAAGACCAATAACTGTAAAAGCCACAATACTGTCAAAAATAGGATAGCTGTTGAAGGGCTGTCAAAAATAGTTCAAAGGTTGCAAAAATAAGGTTCAAGTTCAAAGCAGTGGTCTCTGCGACCCTTTCTTTCACAAAGTACCTGGGTTTAGTAGCAAAACCAACAAAGTGTCGCAAATAAGCTGTAGCGATGATTCTCAACACGCGAAGCTGGCGATGCGTTGAAATCCTTGCCGCAAGGGAGGATGATGCGCCGATCTGCGGGATGCGTGCGGAGACGATGCGACAAACTTCTGCACGCTGGACCGCCGATGCGATGACTTTCTTGCCGCGTGGGAGAAGTCGATGCGGTGATCCTGTTGCGCTGTGCGATCGTGTTGCGATGCGAAGACAAGACGCTCCGCGAGGGAGCAACGAAATTCGGTGCGATGCGATCAAAGTGGCGGATGCACGGCGTCCGCACTGCGATGTCTCGAAGCGATGATTTTTTTAAGGGTTGCAAGTGCGCGGCGACAGCAGCGCGATGATCTTTCCAGCGTGTCTCGGCTGCAGCGGCTCGCAAAGGGACGTCAGCGATGGTTTCGTGTTGCGGGCCCTCGGCGGCAGTAGCGCGATGATTTTCCCAGCGCTCTCGACTGCAGCGGCCCGCAAAGATGCGTTAGCGTCGATTTCTCACACTCTTTTCTCTGATGCAAACTAGAGGCCCTGGAACTCACAGGGGCCTCATCAGCAGATAGCAGTCCTCGCAGGGAGCAAGCAGGAGGTTGGTGGTGGAGTCTGATGTGCCTGAGACTCCAGCAGGAGGCTAGCTCTTTTCCTAGCCCTTGGGTAATTGCTGTAACAAAAATAAAAGTTCTCTCAAGAGTTCCTTTTCCTCTTCTTCAAGGTCCAGTGGTCACTGCTGCAGGCCAGTGCAAGAAACAACACACAGCACAGGGACAGTCACTTCCTGCAGATTCCTCCAGTGGCACGGACAGAGTTTCCTCTCCAGATCCAAAAGCAATACAAAATGTAGGGGCTTGAGCACAGATATTTATACCCCAAAAGCCTTTGATCTTTGAAGCTACCAGTCACTGAACCTAGCCAGAACCAGTTCTGCTCAGGCCTGGAGCACTTTGTTTACCAGGCTGCATTCTTCCTTTCAGAAAGAGGGGGTCTGCTAGCAGACACACAGTAGGAGGTGGAGCCAGCATTCACCTTGCCAGGCACAGCCCTATTCAGGTCAAGGAGCCACCCCTCCCCACACTCTAAATGCAGATCTCTCTATTCAACCCAGGTCTGACTCAGCCTGCCCTGCCCCTCTAAAACCAGACAGCCAATACACATAACAGCAGAGCACACTGGAAGGCTTAGGCAAGAAAATACCTACTTTCTAAAAGTGGTATTTTCAAACATAGAATATAAAAATAAACTTCACTAAAAGATGTATTTTAATATTCTGAGCTCAGGCATACTAAATTCGTTTTTCTACCATGTTCCTGGGGTCAGTTAGGACTATAGAATGTAATAGTCAAACTGCCCATTCTAGCCTATGAGGAACAGGTAGCCTTACAGTAGTGAAAAACGAAATGGGGCATAATTCACTACCAGGACATGCTACACACACCAAGGCATGTCCTACCTTACACATACAATGCACCCTACCATAGGGGTGACTTACAAGATGCCAAGGGAAGGTTCAGGGGCTGGGAAGTGGGTGCACTTCACAGCCAAGATGGCAGTTCTGGACTGCACACAGACACTGCAGTGGCAGGTCTGAGACACACTTTACAAGCTGCTTCTGTGGGTGGCACACATCAGTGCTGCAGGCCCACCAGCAGCATTTGGTTTACCAGACCTGGGCACACACAGGCCACACTACTAGGGACTAACAGGTAAACCAAATAAGCCAATCAGGGATATACCAATTCACATAGTCATATTTACAAAGGGAGAGCATATGCACTTTAGCACTGAACAGCAGTGGTAAAGTGCCCAGAGTCATAAAACCAACAGAAACAGGTCAGCAAAAATACAGGAGGCAGGCAAAAAGTTTAGGGGTGACCCTGCAAAAGGGCCATTTCCAACACAACCCCCTTCCAGCCAAAACGTAGGGTAGACCAATCACTACTTTGATGGGCTTCCCTGCTTCGGGCGATAGAACACGGAACTGGCCCGCAACTGCAGGGGCATATGGCAGCTCTACTCCAATCTGAACCCTGGTGGATCCCTCTGTCCACACTCCTAGGGCCCACTAAGATAACCAATGGGGAACTCTTCCCCTCACCTGTGGATACCACCTGTGCCACATCTAACCTTCACTGGCCCCCAGGTGTGTCCCAACAGATAAACAACAAGCCCCAGTAGTCACTGACAGTAGTCAGTGATAAAATCCAAGCCCTATACCTCTCAGGGCTCTCAAACTTTTGTGGCATCAGAGAGTGCGGGGCAGTAACCCCAGGTGTCTGGCACCTTTTGTCCACTCTCCCTCCTGTCAGGTCAGGCAACGCGTCCTGACACTGACCCACCAGCCCTGGGCCTGTACCCAACGGCGGGGCCAGCGACTGGGGTGGGCTCCCCACACCCGGTCCTTCTCTTTGGGGCTCGGTACCCTCCCACTTGGAGCGGTACCCCCTCCAGAATTGTCAGGGCACCTGAGGCAGGTGTCCTGCATAGTCCGCCCACCAGTTCAGGGGTTCTATCCTGCAACTGGTATCCCAGCATAGGGTCTGTACCCTTAGACTGGGCGGAGGTCAGGGGTGAGGCTGCCCTCTCCCCGCCCCTTTACTGGGGCCCGGCACCCTCCCACCTGGAGAGGTGCCTCCATAACACAAACCGGGAGGGGCACTGTTAGCAGTTGCCCCTTCCTCCAGATCAGGGGGACACCCTGATCCTGGCCCCCAACCTAGGGTCTGTACCCTTAGGCTGGGCCTGTGCCTGGCAACCCAGGACTTCTGGGGGAGTACACCAATTCCCCCAAGGAAAGCACACTCCTCTAGAGTTGTGCGACAGTCTGCCTGGCACACCAGGACTTCCTGGGGAGCACACAGGCCCCCTCAAGGAAATCACACCCCTCCACCAGTTCAGGGCTTGGACCCTGCAACTGATCTACCAACCTGAAAAAACCCTTAGGTTGCACCGGGGTCAGAGGCGAGGACTCCCTCCCTCTGCACCCCCTTCCAGCATACTGCACCCTCCCACCTGGAGTGGTGCTCTTAGAAAAAAATGGCCGGGACACTGCTTACAGTGGTCCCTCCCTCCAGGTCAGACAACACCTGGACCTGACTTACCATCCCAGGGACCAACCCCTGTGGTTGAACAACTGCCTGGCCAACCAGGGCTTCCTGAGGGTGACACATACCTAGCGTGTCGTGTGACACTCTGCCTGGCACAGGGCTCACGACCTCCTGTCCCTCTGACAGTGCGTGAAGATGCCCCAGGACAGAAGTGGCGTCACCATGGCCAATCCTATGAGGCTCAGCCCTTCTGGCTGGCCCCTGACCCACTGGTTCTTCCACTGGGGACTCTTTCCCCCCTCACCCCTCACTCTGGCCTTCTGCACCCTCCCAACTGGAGCGGTACTGCCAGACACTAGAACTGCTGGAGGTCTGATTACAGACACTCCCAGCTCACCTAACACGGGGGGACCCCCCACAATGGAAGGTCCATCCGGACAGACTAGGCTCCCTACCTGGTGTTCCCTCATGGAACCATCCAGTCCTGGAGACTGAGGTTGGGGCACTTCGGGACCTATCCCAGTCTCACTCCTGCTCCCACGAGACAGGATGTGAGGCCCTACAACCTCCTCACAACAAGGGGACCCAGCTGTAACACTCCTAACCTTTCCCACCACTCTGGGTTGGAAGACATCTGAACCACTCCTCTTATGGTCATTCCCCAATACCTCTACAGAGCCTCTGGTACTCACCCAGAGGTCTGCCTCCTGCGCAAGTTCCCTAGGATCAGAGAACTCGCACTCTAACACATGTTGGTTTAGCTCTGGAAAATAGGAACTCACAATATGCTCTCCCACAATTGGATTACACAGTTCCACGCAGGTGCTAACCTTTACCTCACAATCCAGTGTCTCACATACGTACCCCACACCACTCTCTTGAAATGGGCGAGACATTAACTGACTGTCTCTATCACTCAACCCACACTCTTCTGGGCGGTCCTCACACTCATACACCAGGACTTCAACCACGGGGAACCCCTCTCCCTGCACCTCTCATCCAGAGTCGGTAGAGTCTCCCTCCTTTCACTAGGACTATGGGCCCCTGCGCTAGTTCCCCAATCCACCTCAGGGACACTGCATATTAATGGAGCTACCTCATATCCTTGAATCCCCTGGTGTAGATCAACCCCTCCTTCAAGTCAGGTGCTACATCTCTGGGTGGGTGTACTACACTGTCATCACTATATACTTCAATTTTGCTGCCACCACTGGACCCCACCCTCTCTGGGGAATCCAGACAATTAAAACTGCGCTCCAGGGGTAACCTACCCTCTTGAGCTAACTTCTCCTTTTCTGCTATCTGCGCTAGGTGCGCCTCCAGCTGGGCAATCTCTATTTGGAGCCTCTCCAATTCCAGCTGGTACTCCCTCTCCCTCTGTCTGCCCAACTCCTCTGGGGACCATGAAGGGGATTGGGTGCTACCCTGTGCACTAGATCCAGCAAGGGACTCCCTACCTATGGGACCTTCCCGCCTGTCCACCAACTCCTCTGGGGACCCTGAGGGGAATCTGGCACTACCATAGGCACTAGACTCATCAAGGAACTCCCCACCTATGAGATATTCCATAACACTTTCTTCCTCCTCTTCAGACTCTCCAGAGCCACCCTCAGACCAACTACCCTCTTGGTAGGTGTACTGGGACTCCAAGAATCTCCATCTGTCTTGTTGCCAAAGTCTCAGGGATGTCTGCAGGGATAGCTGAGTCTCCTTCCTACTCACTGCTAAGCCCTTCTCCTCACAGAACCCCCTTAGCTCCTCTAGACTGTAGGTTAACAGATCATCTATATAAAAGGTAGGTCTCATTTCAGCAAGACCCATTGTAGCAATATCTGGCAATATCAATAATAAAACAAATAGGCTTGCCCGTTGTAACAATCACGGGCAATATCAATAACAGATAGAAGAAAACTTCTCAAGAAAATGTATGCGGGTAAAAAATCACCGGCAATATCAATCACAATATAGGATCCAACAATTCTCAAAAAGGTATGCGGGTACTATCACCGGCAATATCAATAAAACATAGGCTTGCCCATTGTAACAATCACGGGCAATATCAATAAAAGATAGAAGAAAACTTCTAAAAAAAAATGTATGCGGGTGAAAAATCACCGGCAATATCAATCACAATATAGGATCCCAAAAACTCTCAGAAATGTGTGCGGGTGAAAAATCACCGGCAATATCAATTACAATATGGGATCCAAAAACTCTCAAAAAATGTGCGCAGGTGAAAAATCACCGGCAATATCAATTACAATATGGGATCCAAAAACTCACAAAAATGGGCGCGGGTGAAAAATCACCGGCAATATCAATCACAATACAGGATCCCAAAAACTCTCAGGAAATGTGTGCGGGTGAAAAATCACCGGCAATATCAATTACAATATAGGATCCAAAAAAACTCTCAAAAAATGTATGCGGTACGTTATGGTCTGCACTCACTAGTAGTGTACACTATAATTATTGTATGCGATCATAAATGCAAGTCCAGATCCTCACCGCTGACCACCAATGTTAGAAATGGGGGTCTCTAGTTGGCAATGGCTGGCCACTGTCCAAGTAGGGACCCTTCTTCCTAAGTCAGAGTGAGAGGGCTACCCTCTTTAATACCCCTGCTCAACCCTGTGGTAACGTAGCACGAGCAGGTAGGCTTATCTCAGAGGCAGGGTGTGAAGCATTTATGATCATACACAGTAACACAGTGAGGAACACTACAAAGGAACACCACACAAGTAGTTATTATAAAAAATAAGTATCTTTATATAAAGGCAGATTTATCACAAGACCAATAACTGTAAAAGCCACAATACTGTCAAAAATAGGATAGCTGTTGAAGGGCTGTCAAAAATAGTTCAAAGGTTGCAAAAATAAGGTTCAAGTTCAAAGCAGTGGTCTCTGCGACCCTTTCTTTCACAAAGTACCTGGGTTTAGTAGCAAAACCAACAAAGTGTCGCAAATAAGCTGTAGCGATGATTCTCGGCACGCGAGGCCGGCGATGCGTTGAAATCCTTGCCGCAAGGGAGGATGATGCGCCGATCTGCGGGATGCGTGCGGAGACGATGCGACAAACTTCTGCACGCTGGACCGCCGATGCGATGACTTTCTTGCCGCGTGGGAGAAGTCGATGCGGTGATCCTGTTGCGCTGTGCGATCGTGTTGCGATGCGAAGACAAGAAGCTCCGCGAGGGAGCGACGAAATTCGGTGCGATGCGATCAAAGTGGCGGCCGCACGGCGTCCGCACTGCGATGTCTCGAAGCGATGATTTCTTTAAGGATTGCAAGTGCGCGGCAACAGCAGCGCGATGATCTTTCCAGCGCGTCTCGGCTGCAGCGGCTCGCAAAGGGACGTCAGTGATGGTTTCGTGTTGCGGGCCCTCGGCGGCAGTAGCGCGATGATTTTCCCAGCGCTCTCGACTGCAGCGGCCCGCAAAGATGCGTTAGCGTCGATTTCTCACACTCTTTTCTCTGATGCAAACTAGAGGCCCTGGAACTCACAGGGGCCTCATCAGCAGATAGCAGTCCTCGCAGGGAGGAAGCAGGAGGTTGGTGGTGGAGTCTGATGTGCCTGAGACTCCAGCAGGAGGCTAGCTCTTTTCCTAGCCCTTGGGTAATTGCTGTAACAAAAATAAAAGTTCTCTCAAGAGTTCCTTTTCCTCTTCTTCAAGGTCCAGTGGTCACTGCTGCAGGCCAGTGCAAGAAACAACACACAGCACAGGGACAGTCACTTCCTGCAGATTCCTCCAGTGGCACGGACAGAGTTTCCTCTCCAGATCCAAAAGCAATATAAAATGTAGGGGCTTGAGCACAGATATTTATACCCCAAAAGCCTTTGATCTTTGAAGCTACCAGTCACTGAACCTAGCCAGAACCAGTTCTGCTCAGGCCTGGAGCACTTTGTTTACCAGGCTGCATTCTTCCTTTCAGAAAGAGGGGTCTGCTAGCAGACACACAGTAGGAGGTGGAGCCAGCATTCACCTTGCCAGGCACAGCCCTATTCAGGTCAAGGAGCCACCCCTCCCCACACTCTAAATGCAGATCTCTCTATTCAACTCAGGTCTGACTCAGCCTGCCCTTCCCCTCTAAAACCAGACAGCCAATACACATAACAGCAGAGCACACTGGAAGGCTTAGGCAAGAAAATACCTACTTTCTAAAAGTGGTATTTTCAAACACAGAATATAAAAATAAACTTCACTAAAAGATGTATTTTAATATTCTGAGCTCAGGCATACTAAATTCGTTTTTCTACCATGTTCCTGGGGTCAGTTAGGACTATAGAATGTAATAGTCAAACTGCCCATTCTAGCCTATGAGGAACAGGTAGCCTTACAGTAGTGAAAAACGAAATGGGGCATAATTCACTACCAGGACATGCTACACACACCAAGGCATGTCCTACCTTACACATACAATGCACCCTACCATAGGGGTGACTTACAAGATGCCAAGGGAAGGTTCAGGGGCTGGGAAGTGGGTGCACTTCACAGCCAAGATGGCAGTTCTGGACTGCACACAGACACTGCAGTGGCAGGTCTGAGACACACTTTACAAGCTGCTTCTGTGGGTGGCACACATCAGTGCTGCAGGCCCACCAGCAGCATTTGGTTTACCAGACCTGGGCACACACAGGCCACACTACTAGGGACTAACAGGTAAACCAAATAAGCCAATCAGGGATATACCAATTCACATAGTCATATTTACAAAGGGAGAGCATATGCACTTTAGCACTGAACAGCAGTGGTAAAGTGCCCAGAGTCATAAAACCAACAGACACAGGTCAGCAAAAATACAGGAGGCAGGCAAAAAGTTTAGGGGTGACCCTGCAAAAAGGGCCATTTCCAACAATCTCACATCCAAAAATTACATTAAAACACATTAGCTAGGTACAAATTCATAGAAAATTCATTTAACAATAACTATTTTTTATCATCCGGGAAATAAAATTTATTATGCTGTGCTTAATATATATCATCTCATATCTATGTTTCTCTCATAAATTTTACATCTGGCATTCAAATATTTAGAGATTTTCTGGCTCTATATACACTTTTTAAAAAACCCACCATAGATCCAATACAGTAACAATTTCCCAACATCTGCAAATACAAAAAAGCAGGGCGACATTGTCTCCATTCCCCCTGTTTTAATAACGGTAATATCCATCTTCGCCTTTCATTTTTGTAAAATTTGCAGAATAGAATTGCGTGAATAGTTGTTTGTGGTGAAATATTATCACAAGGACATCGACAAAGTTCCCTTGACCAGTTGTTAATATCTGGATGGCTAATCAAACGGTGGAAAGTCCCAAATCTAAAACGTGTTAACATATACCTGTCATATCCCCCCAATATGCATGTCAAGTATGGCTGAATGTTATACGTTATGATAATTAGTTGATGTTCAACCACTGTAGGTTTATTCATTTCCAAGGTTAACCTATTTTCTTCCAGATGGGTCATACAAGTTTTTTTAAGTTCCTTCCGATTAATACAATTCATATTTTCAGGTAGGAAGAAATACTCTGGATGCCCGATATCCTGCATAAAATTTCTTACATACTTCAACCAGGGAATCTTGCTGGCATTATCTAATTTCATTGCATCAGTTATTATTTCCCTCTTTAAACCAGTGCTAACAGAGGTCCAAATTCTGTGCCAGAGCAGCACCGGTTGTACCTTAATTAGATCAGAAATATATGTTACTCCTAATTCACTATGACAGTTGAAAACTGGTGCACTGGCCGGGACTGCCAATATAAATCTTAAAAAGGCATTTTCCACGTGTTGGATTGATGTACAGTCATAAAAACCCCAAATACCTGCCCCAAAAATTGCTATACTCGCGCACTTAGCTTGATAGATTTTTAAGAGGATTTCTGGTGGCCTTTTCCCCAATTTTTTAGTAAAATTAATTAAGGCCGCGGTGGACTTCATAAACAGGAGGCTCCTAGTCTTTATCGCTTGGGCCCAAGACCCAGTGCGGTTAAAAAGAACACCCAGGTAACAAAAGGAGTTTATAGATTCCACCCTACTTCCCCCAGCTTGAAAACTTCTGTTCTTATGTTTCCCTCTCCCACAGGTCATAATGAAGCTTTTCTTTGCATTCATTTTAAGTCCAAGGTTGTCCATAAAACTGGTATAAAAAGTGAGAGCCCTCTGTAGGCCAATCTGGGTACGTGCCATGAGTACCGCATCGTCGGCATAGAGGAGGGAGACTATCGGGCGTTTATTTACGTATGGCGGATCCCCAGCGTTTGACACCAACTCGTGTTCCAAAGCATCTGTGTACAGGGTGACCAGCAGTGGTGCCAAAACGCAGCCTTGCCTCACTCCCCTCTCGACTTTAAACGGCACAGTACACTCTCCCTTGAGTCCATACCGAACTTTTGCTGTAGCGCCAGAGTATAGCTGTCTTAAAAACTGGATTAAAATGGGATCAACCTTTAAATCACTAAGAACGCCCCACAGCTTATTGTGAATTACACAATCAAATGCAGCTGTGAGGTCGACAAATGCCAAATAAAATGTCCCCGTTTTTGCCTGCGTGTACTTTCCAATTAAAATATTAAGGTTAAGAATCTGCTCGTTAATACCTAGACCTGGTCTAAAACCATACTGTACATCACTTAAAATACTTTTTTCTTCCGCCCATGTTTGCAACCGGTCTAAAACAATCCTGCCCGCTACCTTCATAAGGGAGTCTAACAAAGATATCGGACGGTAGCAGGCAGGATTTTCCCTGATCCCCCTTTTTAAAAATGGGGACAATAATTGATTCAGACCAAGTACCTATAAATCCCCTTGCGCAGCATGCTTGTAAAACCCGTGTTAAAATTGGGCCCCACATTTCCAAATGAGTGCAGTACTCTCTTTGGTGCAGTCCAGGGGTCGTGCAGGGCAGTTATTCTTCTCTTCTTTGCCAGGAGCTGAGGAGCTCCTGCAGCTCTTCCATATTTGTCCTCCATTCTGGGCTGGCAGTAGGGTGGCACCCTAACCAATAGGGGTGAAGCTTCTGCTCCCTGCTATGACCACTTCCTGTGAAGTGTGGCATATTTCTAGCACAGAATGCAACATTCTCCCACAAATACATTGGGAGAAAGTCTCTCCTTGGTGTGTATCTGTGTAACACAGTCCAAGGGTGTTGCTAAAAACTGACCACACTTCCCTTACGGCCTCTCTTCTAATCTAATCAGAGGGGATGGTTCAGTTCTTGTGACATTTGTTTTCTGCAGAGGCTCCTGCCTTTGATGTCCAGCTTATCTACCCAGCCCCCTTCCTTTCCCTAGCTTTTCCAAGAAGAAGATCTACTCCCAACAATGGCTGTATTGTTGCAGCTTAAACAAAAAAGGACGAACCCTCAGTGTGGATGTGGTACAATCACTAATTACGTTGGTACATGGACCCACTAGGTTTGTTTAAAAGACCCCTCACACACCAACCTAGTTGGTGTCATGCTTCATCATTGGGGTCCCAACCGGGTGGCCGAATGCCGCCCGGTTGTGCTACAACGCCTGGTTACAGCGGAGCTGGTTGGTGTATATGTGAGATGTGATGTAAATTAAAAATATCTCTGAGAATCCTTGCCTGTGAACTTTATTAGTGGCGGCTCAGGATATGGTTAAAAATAAGTGTGGTGCAACTAGAATCGGAGATTGTTATCCCTAGTTGACTAAGTGTATGTTCTACATGTTTCAGCCCGCAATGGGAATTATGTGGGGCTTTCTTCAGGACCGTGTGGTGAAAAAGTGAGTGGCAAAGTGAATAGTGCCACGTGAAAAGAGTCCCGGCTGGGATGACGGGATACCGCACTAGGTTCTTAGACAGGTTCCATCCCGATACCAAATTCGGTCATCAGATGTGACCCCTCCCGAGTCGCGATCGGCTGCCCAATCTCACACATAGTGTTTTTTCAGTGTCCGTAAGTACGTAGACACTTAGTCCACACACCTTAGCGCGTGTGTAGGTACCTTTTTACTCTTTTCACGTGGCACTATTCACTTTGCCACTCACTTTTTCACCACACAGTCCTGAAGAAAGCCCAACTAGGGATAACAATCTCCGATTCTAGTTGCACCACACTTATTTTTAACCATATCCTGAGCCGCCACTAATAAAGTTCACAGGCAAGGATTCTCAGAGATATTTTTAATTTACATCACATCTCACATATACACCAACCAGCTCTGCTGTAACCAGGCGTTGTAGCACAACCAGGCGGCATTCGGCCACCCGGTTGGGACCCCAATGATGAAGCATGACACCAACTAGGTTGGTGTGTGAGGGGTCTTTTAAACAAACCTAGTGGGTCCATGTACCAACGTAATTAGTGATTGTACCACATCCACACTGAGGGTTCGTCCTTTTTTGTTTAAGATATCATTATACCGGGGATACGGACGCACCCCATTTTTCCCTTGCTCTCTCATTGTTTTGTTATGTATTGTTGCAGCCCCAGGCTAGGGGTGGGCGATAAATTCCGCTTCGCCGGCAGAGTTTTGCCAACTTCATTGTTATTCTTGTAATGTGGAGTTCCAGCAAAAGACCGCCAACCGCAGCTTGGGAGTGTTTTTTTCTCGTGACTGACTTGCCAATGGTAAGTTGGCTAGCACAAGCGAGAATTAGCGTTCCACAGTGCGATTTTTGGGTGCTATAACGGAGCCTGGTAAGATTTTCTCACTGCGAGCAGTCACAACCGTTCGCAGTGAGAAAGCTGCCACTTGAGTAGAAAATCTAGTCGAGCGTCAGCAAAGAAGCAGAGCCCTGTAGTGTGCCACATGGTGGCATTTATGCTGATTTTGCAGCACAGAACTAGCTGCCAGTGCTAAAAATCAGCGCGAATAGCACTGCATGCCGTTCCGCGCGCTTGAGGAACTCCACAGAATTGCGCAGAGTGAAACTCCATTAGTTCCGTCCACCCCTACACCAGGCCTCTTCACACCTGCTCAGGGAGCAGCTTGGCTCAGGCTGTCAAAGGCTGACCAATCAGAAGAGGCTGCTCCAGGGCTAAATAACTTCAGAATAGTAAGCTATAAAACTACTTTTCTGTAATATATATATTAAATTTGACCTCAGCAAGTTGTTGAGTTTAATGAAACTATTAATTTGATACTTTGAATGACATGGCTGGCTAGCTCCAATGGCTAGCCTATGAGGCTAGCAGCACTACAATACTTACCAGGGCATATAACACATCTTTTATATTGTTCCTGCTTTTTATAACTATGCAACCTTCCCTTGGGGCACCTAGGGCAAACCAAAGTGGTGACGTTTAAGCAATAACAAGAACTTTTGATTTTGGAAGTGCTCTTCATTTCAAAGTTGAATTTGTACACAGTTTTATTATAAAACCGGCCTGCAATGCAGGCCTGGTTTTAAAATGACATAAGATACCACAGAAGTGCACAATTAAATGCATTAGGGTCACTAGGGTACATTATGGTAACAACCTGGAAATCAAATGTAAAAACTGACCCATCAAACCATAAAAAAGGCCCACAAACAGACAAAAACTGTCCCACATAATGAACTTTCAGAACAGTCCTTCAGACATTGCTAGGTTGCACTACAGGCCTGTCCGACCATGGCACTCATGCATTCTGTGGTTTGGCCCTCCTGAAACATGCACCAACCCCCTGGGGGCAAGTATATTTTTCAAAAATGCTTGTTTTCACCTGGGGACACCTCCAAGGATGCCGCAATTGGGCCCCTATAGGGGAAAACTAAATGTCCCTTATCCACTTTACCATCAGGGAGTTTGTGGGCCCATGTACTGGCCATGTTGTTAGTGTTTATTTACCTGATATTTTACTACAAATTTGCCTGTAGCAAGTACAAATACATATAGTCCTCTACTCTGTACCTAACACCTACCCTGCTATCTTCTGTAAATAAATATGGACCAGACATACAAAGAGTTTGCTTTGTGTTTGTGTGATTTATTTCAGGCATACCCTGTATAAAGTACTTTTTGGGAATCTACAAAGCAAAGCAAATGGCTGTTCGTGTTGTTTTGTTAAAAATAAAGTAACCCAGTGCATTGTGCTGCCTTGTGGTATTTTGCATCAGGGATGCATTCTATGCGTGCATTTTGCAACACAAGTACACAGAGGAAAAAGCCTTAAAGAGTAATTTTTATGAAGAAAGTGGCACCTTCCTGCACAAAACCTATCCTGACCATAACGTAGACACCCTTGCACTATGGTGCAAGATAGCACACTGTACACCAGTGCATGGAGAGAGTATTATTGCACCATTTCTTGAAAGATATGGCAATGTTCTGCTCTCTCCAGGGGATGGAGCACAGCAACTTTGCTTGTTGCATCCCGCTTGTCCCATGAAGTATGTTGTGGTATTGCATATGTGACAAATTGAAGTAATAATACATTTATTTGTCTTTTTTAGTGTCTTTGGAGAAGCTGCATCATCATTAATAAGATAAGTGCTTCTTTGCTTTTACACTTTCTCACACACATCTTGTGTATACACTCACCAACTGATTTAACACCATAATTCTGCCTTCTCTTTAGGACACAGTATTTCAGAAAGAAAGTTCTAGGAATATTTTAGACAGTTTTTAGGCAGTCAACAGAGCTGTGTCCCGGTGGATGACTGCTGCCCAGGCCCTAACTTGAGTTATTGAGGATAGCTCTAAGGCAGGATCAGACACTGAGATAGCATCTGAGGGAAAAGAAAATGGAGCAGAATCTGGAAGTAATTTTTCAGTCAGCAGGGTTCCATCTAATGACTCATTTTCCCGTGATTCTGATGTGCATGGTCGCATCAGTCATGCTGTCTCTTTGAAGGCATAATTTGTGCAGCGGAGAGACATTAGCTTGAAAGAGCTTCCCTGAGAGCAGGCACGTGCAGCAGCAAGCACAGACCAAGTGCTATCTTAGCAGCCCCCCAATTTAGCCCTCAATTCCTGTTCACTGCAGACGATGGATGTAAAGTCAAAATCATTTGTTGCCTATTGACTACGTCCTATTCCTTTGAATGTTGTCTTCCTTGATGAAACTGTGCACTAAACAAATTTGTATGCTGAACAGTTTCTGAGGGAGCATGGAGGCAATCTAAGGCCTCATTCTAGGGCAAACTGGTGGACTCCCACTTCACTTGGGCCTCACACACAATATGGGGACAGTGCACAAATCAAGCACACAGTCCTACTGGTCTACTAGCATGGTTTGTGTAACACCCATCTTTGCACCATTCATGAGCAGAGACCTTTATTTGCTATCGCAGTGTATACTGCATTTCAATGATAAATCTGCTGCATCGCCCCAGGACCATACAGACCATGACATGTTGTATGCCAGGTTCCAGAGATTTATACTCCTGAAAACAATATAGCCATTGATAAATAATTGATCCTTTACATAGGAGGGCTGGTGTTCAGGCAGTACTAGCAAGCAAAAGAACTTGTTATGGCATCAACATGAATATTCTGTGTGAGAACTCTACTGACTATGTATACAGCCTAAGTGTATATACAGGGAAGGGCTCTCCCGTAAATCCTGTATTTGCCCTCCCAAGCCAGGAGTCACAGCAAAGATTGTAATGGGAGCTTGCCCCAACACTCATTCATAAAGGCTATAACATTTATGTGGAAAACATTTATACACAATGCAAGTCATAAAACTTCCACATGGTATAGGAAATTGTTTACCCACCTGATCCAATTGGCAATATACAATGCGTATGTTGTTCACCGTCAGACCACCATAGTCAGACTAATATCTCTTTCCTTGAATTTCATTGAAAGTATTCCTGCTGAAGAAGCAGTAGTCTTCACTTCACCTGTTGTAGAGGATGTGGCCAGGCTGCAAGATCGATACTTTGCAGACCGCATTTCTGAAACAGCAACAAATACTGGACTATGTTGCTATTACATACTCTGCTCTAAGCAAGGAAAGAGGCAGGAGACTCACTGCCCATCTTAGTTAGGCCTATGTTTTCCAACTTGCTTTACAATGTACTATGCAAAAGTGAAGTATTGGAAAATTGACTAAGGTGGAGCTTTCCTAGTATATACCTTTCAATGGTTGTGCGTGGATACATGCCTTCCATGGACCACTACTTCACTAGGCAAGCAGCCTTTCAAATTGCTTCCTATAGTTCAGAACTTATGGGCTGCTTATCCCCTTTATCTGCCATCAGAATGAGGTAGATGTTTTGTTTGTCGTATGACAAGGTGCATTACAGTCAACGCACTGCACATAATGGTGGATGGAACATAGCCAACTTTGTCACAGAGTACCCTGTGCAGCAAAACCTAAAGCCTTTAGTAGGTTTTGAAGTGCTCTTTAAGGAACATAGGATAGTCTTCCCCAGCATGTGTACCTCAGTTTCAAAGGTAGCTATGCTCAATCCATTCAGGAATCTGGTCCTCAAGGCATCCTTGGATGCCCCAACTAACATCCACAAATTGGAAGGAATTGGATTTAGCACAGCAAGTGTGCTAAAGGCACATGAAAGACACATCTTCTTGCATTTCAGGTAGCTGCCACAGAAGGTGTTAGCAAACAGTAACTTACCAAGTATACAGGATTAGTCAGGTCTTTGAAGGAGACAGAGGCATGAGCAGGTAGGAAAAATGTAGGCTAGATGTGCAGTCACAGTGATATTGCATAGGTAGAAGACAGATAGTCAAGGTAGTACATGTCATCACTTTAACTTCACCAAAGGACTCAACCCCATTGGCGCCGCACTTACCCCAAAACTCAATTCTCCTGCACTAAACTAACCAGATGACTTCAAACCATACAGAACGTAGCAGCCAGGGTACCTCTCAACCTCCCACCACACACACACCCTGCACCTCAAAGAGCTTCACTGGCTCCCCATCCACAGCTCTCTTGAAACTCCCTAAGCATACATTCAAAGCCTTACATATTACTGGAGCAGCATACCTCAACAGCCACCTCAGATTCAGTAACCTATCCAAATACCTACGCTCGGCTGAACCCCTACTACCACACATCCCATGCATATAATACAACAGAATTGGCATGTTGGACCTATGCGTTCACTCCTTAAAACATGGAAATATTGGCTTATACCCAATTGGCTTAGTTAATTTACATATAACTCCCAAGTAAAGTGGTACTACATGTGCCCAGGGCCTATAGATGAATTGCTACCAGTGGGTCTGCATCATCGATTGTGCCACCCACTTAAGCATCCCTTTAAAACATGTTTCAGGCCTGCCTTTGCACCCTGTGTGTCCAGTTTTTAACTATTATGCTGACCTGGCAAAATAATCCTTTTGCCAGGCACAAACCGCTCCTTTTATACATATAGGTCACCCCTAGGTTAGGCCTTGGACAGCCCAGCGGGAAGTGTGCAGTGAATTAAACATTTTTTACATGTACTCTCAAGTTTTATATACCCTGGTAGCGAAAAACGCTTACGTTCGTTTTTCACTACTGCAGGGCCTCCCTCTCCCATAGGATGACTTTGGAGTTACCTTATTGCATTTTAAAAGTGTAATTTTCAAATTGGAATTTATTTATTTTATTTATTTGAAAAGTTTTATATAGTGCGAACAAGACCTGGCAGGGTATCAGTGCGCTAGTACAACGAAGCCAGCTGGTTAGGCTGGCACAGGAAAACATAATAGATAGCTAAACTTATGTAGTAGACCTACATTGGAGGCAAAGTAGACATATAAACAGTTAACAAGATGAAGATGCATAGTAGACAAGGAAAGGCAGGGTTGTAAGGTCAATTCCATTAGTTTGTAAGGCTACAGTACTATTGTCACATATAACTATTCAGGAGAAAACCTTTGACTTCTTTTTTAAACACATGTGCAAACCTTTGACCTCTTTCATAAATGCATAGGTCGAGGGGTTCATTCTGTTTTCTGGCAGGAGAGCGTTCCAAATTCTCCGAGCAAGATCAGAGAAGGCACGGCTGTAAGTTCTCTTCTTTTTAAAATTTGGTGGTTCCAGCAGTAGTCTATGTGAACTTCTTAGTGTGCGATTCCCACCCGATAGTTCAATCAATCAATCAATCACAAGATTTGTAAAGCACACTACTTACCCGCGAGGGTCTCAAGGCGCTGAGGGAGAGGAGGGGGGGTGTTGCCGCTACTGGTCGAATAGCCAGGTCTTGAGTCGTCTCCTGAAGGTCAGCAGGTCTTGGGTCTGTCGTAGGTTGAGGGGAAGGGTGTTCCAGATCTTGGCGGGGCAGTGAGAGAAGGCTCTGCCTCCGGTGGTGGTTCTCCGGATGCACGGGACGGTGGCCAGGGAGAGGTCGGCAGAGCGGAGCTGACGGTTGGGAACGTAGAAGGAGAGTTGACTGTTGAGGTAGGCTGGGCCGGTTTTGTGGAGTGCCTTGTGTGCGTGGATCAGGAGTTTGAAGGAGATTCTCTTGTCGACGGGGAGCCAGTGCAGGTTTTTCAGTTGGGGGTGATGTGGCTGTGGCGTGGAATGTCGAGGATCAGGCGTGCAGAGGCGTTTTGGATTCTTTGCAGTCGTTTGATGAGCTTGGTCGGGGCTCCTGCGTAGAGGGCGTTTCCGTAGTCGAGTCTGCTGCTGACGAGGGCCTGGGTGACTGTTCTTCTCGTGTCTGTCGGGATCCACCTGTAGATCTTGCGGAGCATGCGGAGGGTGTTGAAGCAGAAGGAGGAGACTGCGTTGACTTGCTTGGTCATGGTGAGCGTTGAGTCGAGGATGACTCCCAGGTTGCGTGCGTGGTCAGTTGGTGTCGGGGGTGCCCCTAGTGACGAGGGCCACCAGGAGTCGTCCCAGGCTGATGGGTTGGAGCTCCATCTTGTCTGTGTTCAGCTTAAGTCGGCTGCACTTCATCCAGTCGGCGACGGCTTTCATTCCTTCGTGGAGGTTGGATTTGGCGGTGAGGGGGTCCTTGGTGAGGGAGAGGATCAGTTGAGTGTCGTCGCGTAGGAGATTATGTTGAGGTCGTGCTGTCGGGCGATGCGTGCGAGTGGAGCCATGTAGATGTTGAACAGTGTCGGGCTGAGGGAAGATCCCTGGGGTACGCCGCAGATGATCTCGGAGGCTTCGGATCGGAATGGGAGGAGGCGGACGCTCTGGGTTCTGCCGGAAAGGAAGGAGGTGGTCCAATCCAGGGCCTTGTCTCGGATCCCTGCGTCGTGGAGGCGTGTGCGTAGTGTGCGGTGGCAGACAGTGTCGAAGGCGGCGGAGAGGTCCAGGAGGATGAGGGCCACCGTCTCACCGTTGTCCAGCAGGATCCTGATGTCGTCTGTGTCGGTGATGAGGGCGGTCTCGGTGCTGTGGTTGCTGCGGAATCCTAACTGGGAGGGGTCCAGGATGCTGTTATCTTCGAGGTAGCAGGTGAGCTGTCTGTTGACGATCTTCTCGATGACCTTAGCTGGGAATGGAAGCAGGGAGATGGGCCGGACGTTCTTGAGGTCGCTCGGGTCCGCCTTGGGTTTTTTGAGTAGGGCGTTGATCTCGGCGTGTTTCCAGCTCTCTGGGAAGGTCGCGGTCTCGAAGGAGAGGTTGATGACGTTGCGCAGGTGGGGTGCGATGGAGCTGCCGGCTTTGTTGAAGATGTGGTGTGGAAAAGGGTCTGTTGGGGAGCCGGAGTGGATTGTGCCCATGGTCTTGATTGTGTCCTCGGTGTTCACGTTGACCCAGGCTGTCAGGGGGTCGTGGTCGATGGGGTGCGGCGGGTCTGATGTGTCGGGGCCTGTTGGGGTCGTCCGGGAGTCGAACCTGTCGTGGATGTCGGTGATCTTGCGGTGGAAGTAGGTGGCGAGGGAATCACACAGGGCTTGCGACGGCGGGATGTCGTTGGCGTTGGAGCTGGGGTTGGAGAGTTCCTTCACGATGCTGAAGAGCTCCTTGCTGTTGTGTGCGTTGTTGTCGAGGCGGTCTTTGAAGGAGGTCCTCTTGGCCGACCTGATGAGGTGATGGTGGTTGCGGATGGTGTCTTTGTGGGCTGCGCGGCTGTCCGGCGTCTTCTCGCTGTGCCATTTGTTCTCCAGTTTCCGGCAGGTGCGCTTGGATGCTAGGAGTTCCGGGGTGAACCAGCTGGCTCTCTTGCTGGTGTCTTTGTAGGTTGGTTTT
This sequence comes from Calotriton arnoldi, assembly GCA_963921515.1. Classification (NCBI taxonomy): domain Eukaryota; kingdom Metazoa; phylum Chordata; class Amphibia; order Caudata; family Salamandridae; genus Calotriton; species Calotriton arnoldi. The sequence continues at coordinate 343,643 of CAWUFW010012049.1, forward strand.
TTCAGCGGGGCTAAGGTGTTGGCGCAGTCGTCCATCCATCGTCTGAGATTGCGGGCGGCGGGTTCGGAGGGGTCGTTGGGTGGGCTGAGTGCGAGGTTTGTCTGGAGTTGGTCTTCGGTGACTTTGCTCCATCACCTGCGGGGGATCTGTAGGGTGCGGTGGTGTGCGGCGGGTTTCCGGAAGGTGAAGTGGATGCAGTGGTGGTCGGTCCAGGTGAGTTCGGAGGTGTGGCTGAAGGAGACGTGGGAGCTTGAGGAGAAGATGGCGTCGAGCGTGTGTCCGGCGATGTGGGTCGGCGTCGTGACGAGCTGTTTCAGTCCGAGGTTGGCGAGGTTGTCGATCAGGGTGGAGGAGTTGCTGTCATTGTTGTTCTCCAGGTGAAAGTTCAGGTCTCCGAGGAGGATGTAGTCGGTGGAGGTCAGGGCGTGCGTGCTGATGAAGTCGGCGATGGAGTCGCTGAACTGGGGTCGGGGTCCGGGGGTCTGTAGATGAGGGTGCCTCTTACGGTGGTGTTGGGATCCGTGTGGATCTGGAAGTGCATGTGTTCGGCGGTGCTGAGAGTGTCGTCGGTGCTGTTCGAGACCCTGATGGTGTCTTTGTGGACGATGGCGATTCCTCCTCCGATTCCGTTGGTGCGGTCTCTGCGGGTGATCTTGTAGCCGTCGGGGATGGCTATGGCGATGTCGGGTGCGGAGGATTCTGCTCATCCAGGTCTCTGTCAGGAAGGCGACGTCCGGTGATGAGGTGTCGAGTAGGTCCCAGAGCTCGACGGCGTGTTTGCGTGCGGAGCGGGTGTTTAGTAGGATGCACCGGAGATGGTTGAGGTCCTTATTGGCGGGAGTCTCGGGCTCTCCGAGGCAGGTGAAGCTGCAGTTCCGGCAGGTGAAGGGATCATGGGTGCGTTTCGGGGCGGCCTTGAAGCAGGTGGAGGTCCGTCCTGGGTTGAGAGCGATGAGGGTGCTGGCGTCATATCGGAGGTGGTCTTCGTGGCGGATGCGGGGGCCAGGGGTTCTGGCGCTGGGCGCGGTCCAGGCGCGGACGGGCACAGACGGGCTTGCCTTAGGCGCGCCCACTGCGCGCGGCCGCACAGCGGCCGCCATATATGGGGAGGTGGGAGGGAGGAGCAGCTGGGAGGCGGGAGGCAGGGGCAGCGAGTGGTCAGCGAGGGGAGCGGGCCGCAGGGGACACAGCAGTGGGAAACGGGAGGGCGAAGGGGTACCGAAATCAAAAGGGGCACAGGGGGGCACAGAACGAAAAACAGTCACAGCAGTGGGGGCACAGAACGGAAGGGCAAAAACAGTGGAAAAACAGTGGGGGCACAGAACGAAAAACAGTCACAGCAGTGGGGGCACAGAACGGAAGGGCAAAAACAGTGGAAAAGCAGTGGGGGCACAGAACGGAAGGGCAAAAACTGTGGAAAAACAGTGGGGGCACAGAACGAAAAACAGTCACAGCAGTGGGGGCACAGAACGGAAGGGCAAAAACAGTGGAAAAGCAGTGGGGGCACAGAACGAAAAACAGTCACAGCAGTGGGGGCACAGAACGGAAGGGCAAAAACAGTGGAAAAACAGTGGGGGCACAGAACGAAAACAGTCACAGCAGTGGGGGCACTGAACGGAAGGGCAAAACAGTGGAAAAACAGTGGGGTCACAGAACGAAAAACAGTCACAGCAGTGGGGGCACAGTACGGAAGGGCAAAAACAGTGGCAAAACAGTGGGGGCACAGAACAAAAAACAGTCACAGCAGTGGGGGCACCGAACGGAAGGGCAAAACAGTGGAAAAACAGTGGGGGCACAAATATAGAGGGGAGAGACAGTAACAGTGACGCTCACAACGACAAGAACCTACCTACGGCCTACCACTGGCCACCAGGGATGAGGCGCAGGTGGTAGCCTGCGGGTGGAGGAGGGCCTCAGATCAGCAGCAGCAGCAGGGAGCTGGACGCACAGGTGGCGCTGTGCGGATGGGGGGGCGACCTACCCAGAGGTCAAGGGTCGCTCACCTCACCGCGCAGCGGCTGCCATATATGGGGAGGTGGGAGGGAGGAGCAGCTGGGAGGCGGGAGGCAGGGGCAGCGAGTGGTCAGCGAGGGGGGCGGGGCCGCAGGGGACACAGCGGCGGGAAACGGGAGGGCGAAGGGGTACAGAAATCAAAAGGGGCACAGGGGGGCACAGAACAAAAAACAGTCACAGCAGTGGGGGCACAGAACGGAAGGGCAAAAACAGTGGAAAAACAGTGGGGGCACAGAACGAAAAACAGTCACAGCAGTGGGGGCACAGAACGGAAGGGCAAAAACAGTGGAAAAACAGTGGGGGCACAGAACGAAAAACAGTCACAGCAGTGGGGGCAAAGAACGGAAGGGCAAAAACTGTGGAAAAGCAGTGGGGGCACAGAACGAAAAACAGTCACAGCAGTAGGGGCACAGAACGGAAGGGCAAAAACAGTGGAAAAACAGTGGGGGCACAGAACAAAAAACAGTCACAGCAGTGGGGGCACAGAACGGAATGGCAAAAACAGTGAAAAAACAGTGGGGGCACAGAACGAAAAACAGTCACAGCAGTGGGGGCACAGAACGGAAGGGCAAAAACAGTGGAAAAGCAGTGGGGGCACAGAACGAAAAACAGTCACAGCAGTGGGGGCACAGAACGGAAGGGCAAAAACAGTGGGGGCACAGAACGAAAAACAGTCACTGCAGTGGGGGCACAGAACGGAAGGGCAAAAACAGTGGAAAAGCAGTGGGGGCACAGAACGAAAAACAGTCACAGCAGTGGGGGCACAGAACGGAAGGGCAAAAACAGTGGAAAAACAGTGGGGGCACAGAACGAAAACAGTCACAGCAGTGGGGGCACCGAACGGAAGGGCAAAACAGTGGAAAAACAGTGGGGGCACAGAACGAAAAACAGTCACAGCAGTGGGGGCACAGAAAGGAAGGGCAAAAAAAGTGGAAAAACAGTGGGGGCACAGAACGAAAAACAGTCACAGCATTGGGGGCACCGAACGGAAGGGCAAAACAGTGGAAAAACAGTGGGGGCACAAATATAGAGGGGAAAGACAGTAACAGTGACGCTCACAATGACAAGAACCTACCTACGGCCTACCACTGGCCACCAGGGAAGGGGGGCGCAGGTGGTAGCCTGCGGGTGGAGGAGGGCCTCAGATCAGCAGCAGCAGCAGGGAGCTGGACGCACAGGTGGCGCTGTGCGGATGGGGGTGCGACCTACCCAGAAGTCAAGGGTCGCTGACTGGGAGGGGTTCAAGTTTATTTGCCAGGTAAGTGGGCATGTTCTAATGGAGCGCTTTGTGCATCAAGCAGGCTATCATATACCTGACCCTTGTATCGATGGAGAGCCAGTTGAGTTGTATTAGTTCTAGTGTGATGCGGTCATGCTTTCTTGAGCCCGTGATCAGTCTGGCAGCAGAGTTCAGATGGCCCTTAAAGGGGCCAGTTAAGCTTTGGGTAACCCCAGTCTAAACTGGAGATAACTAGGGATTGGACAGCTTGTTTCAGGTTAGTAGGCAGGAGGAACGGCTTGATCATCCTTAATGTGAATAGTTGGTGATTGGCTCCTCTTGTAATCTTGCATATTCAGGCATTTGTCCAAGATTAGGCCTAATGATCTAGTGGAGCTCACAACATGTGGGTTGCAATTGAGGGCTGTTAGTTGTTTGAGCCAGTCCTGAATGGGTGCAGTATGATTGCTGGGGGCAAGCAAGAGGAATTCTGTTTTGAGTGTATTTAACATAAGGTGGTTGTGAGATAACCACTGTTGAGTTTTCAGGAGAGCATGGTTGAGAGTAGTGATGTCATCCGGTGAGGAAATTTTTATATACAGTTGAGTATCATCTGCGAACATGTGATAATGTTTGTCAGACCGTTTCAGAATTTTAGTGAGAGGTTACAAGTAGAGGTTGAAGAGAGTGGGTGAGAGTGCGGATCCTTGTGGAACTCCAATAGAGACCGGCATACTGTTGGAAAGGTCCTTGTTGACTTTGATTCTTTCAGATCTATATTGAAGGAACGAGGCAAACCAATTTAGGACTGGACTCGATAACCTCTTCCTTATTTCTAGAAGGTTGATTAGTTTGTGTTTGACCATGTCAAACGCTGAGGAAAGATCAATTAGTATAATTAGGAATGGTTCGTTCTGGTCAAGTAGTCTTAAGGCATCGTCTACAATGTGTGTTAACGTAGTTTCAATACAGTGTCCAGATCTGAAGCCATATTGGTTTTGGTCAAGAAGTTTAAAATGATCAATGTGGTTGCAGAGTTGTGTATGAACGTACTTCTCAAGTAGTTTGGAGAAAGTCATGATATTAGAAATTGGTCAGAAGTTGTTGAGATCAGAGAAGTCTGCCTTAGGTTTCTTTGGGATGGGGGTGACTTGTCCAATCTTGACGCACTCTGGAATCACTCCTTGTGGGAGAGATTCATGTACAATCTTCGACCAGAGAGGGAAAATGGATGAGATAAGTTCTTTAAAGAGTTTGGAGGACATAAGATCATAGAAGTGATTTGACGGTTTTAATGTAGTTATGATGTTAAGCAGCTCAGCATTGTCCGGTAGTCTGAAGGTATTCCAAGAAGCATTATTTTTTTGAGTGTAGGCAACTGATTCAACCAGAGGAGAGTTCATCCAAGGTTTTCGTGAAACGGTGATGGAGAGAACCTGATTCTGTAAGTCGTGTAAGGAGAGGTACAGATCTGATTTGATCTTTCTTGTTTTTTTCAATGAAGTAGGCTGAAAATTCCTCGCTGCATGGGATTGAGTCCTTGAGTGCCCCGAGTTGGTTAGAGCAATGGTTCATTTGTTGATTGATGATTTCAAAGAGTTTTTTTGGTCTGTTTTTGGCCTTGTCAAGCCGTGATCTAAAGTGATCAGATTTGGCAGTGCGCATATGTTTGTTATAAGCGTTTCTTGTCTTTCTTAGTTGTTTGAGGTTGTCTAGGCAGGGAGAATTTCTCCATGCTCTTTCATCAAGCCTGAGTTTACGTTGTTCCTTATTGAGGGAGCAGTTGAACTAGGGTTTAGAATGCTTGCTAGGGATTCTTTTGAGTTGCAAAGGAGCAAGTGCCTAAAAGATATCCGTCAAGGAGTGAGTGTAGTGATCGGTGAGTTCCTCGAGATTTGTCATGTTAGGGGATGGTGAAAGAAGATTTCTGCTCATGATGGTAAGTTCATTTACGTTGATGTTTCTCAAATCTCGTGCCCATTGTTTATTTTTACGAGATTCTCCATGTCTAATCAACACCTTTTCCAAGATGCTGAACGAGATTAGGAGGTGATCAGACCAGTCGCGAGGTAATATGTCATCCAATTGTATGATATTATCCTTAGCTATGATAAGATCTAGTATGGTACCTTAGTAATGTGTAGGCTTGTTGCAAGACTGGGTGAAGTTCAGGTCAGTTAGGAAAGCCTTGAAGGGGCATATTAATGGATCATTTTCATTGTTCCAATGTAAGTTGAAATCCCTAAGGAAGAAATGGTAATGGCGTTGGTCCGCGTTAACTGATTTGGTCTCCATTATCTGTTTGATGAACAGAGGATTGTGTCCAGGGGTGTGGTATATCATGTGGAGTGTACATATTTTCTTGTCATTGTTTAAGATTTTGAGATCCATGTGTTCCTAAGAGGACATCCGCGTCAAGTATATCTGTTTCACTGAGAGGTTAGTTCGATGGATGCAGGCAATGCCACCCCCAGTTTTTGTTAGTCTTTCCATTCTAATGATGTCATAGTCATGGGGACTAGAAGGCCCAGGATTGGTGTTGAGGTGTCCTTGAGCCAAGATGTCTAAATCATATGAGAGTAGGAAGTGCAATGTCAGCTGCATGTCTTACCGCTGATCTGCAATTGATAAGCATCGCTTTGATGTAAGATTTGATCATTAAGGTTTCAAGGTGTGTTGTTTGGATAGTTTGTAAGTTTTCTTTGCTCATTGATCGGAGGTTGACACTGGGGTCCCTAAACGGATTTGAGGGAATAGTTTGGATATTGAATGTGGAGGGGGTCGATTCAAAATGATCTGAGTTGTAGGAAAGTAATAGGGAATGAATGTCCACATCAGTCAGGTAATCGGTAACCCTATTTGGTCTCAAGTGATTATTGGGGTATGGCCGAGAATTCCAGTGAGTATTCCCTACCACATCCCTGGCTAGTATTTTCTTTTGTAAGTATTTGACTATTGTGGAGAGGTTAGGTTGGTTAATCTACAAAGTCGTATTAAGCTTTCCCAACTTCTCCAATTTTAAAGAGAGGTGTAATAAGATCTGGAGGCTCTCTTTAACTAGTTTAAGATCATTCTTGATGTCAGCCAGAATATCCTTACTATATGGAGGGTTTAGCATGTGTGTGGGAGGCCTGGTGGTGGTATGAGAGTGAGATCCATCTGAAGGGATAGGGCAAGTAATAAGAGAGGATTCCACATAAGAGAGGAGGGAGGTATTATGGGAGTTGATGGGCTATTGCTGGATCAAGAATGGTGTATCGGAGGTGGGGATTGGAAGATTGTTAGGAATAGGAGTCAAGATGATACCTTCCTTGGGTGACTTGGGATATAAGTCCGATGACACCCGTGGGGAGGTGAGTCTGTTGCACGAAAGGGATTTGCCTCTGTGCGAGTTTGTATTAGAAGGTGAGAGGGTAGATGACCTTGAGTTCCCTAGATTGCTGTTATAGCATGCTATAGAAGGGTGAACATTGTGTTTCAATGCCATGTGTGCAAATGTATCAAGGAGGCTCAATGTGTTGGTGTAAGGGCGGGTATTAGGAGCTAAATGCTTCCTTGGATCAATCCCAGAGTAATCCCCGAACGGGCAAAGCATAGGTTCAACCTGATTTCTAGTGGGAGATGAGGATGGTGTATCGGAGGTAGCGCTGGTAACAACGTATTGGGGTTTCATTGTGGTTGACAGAGCTTGATCCTGTAGCGAAGAAGTTACATTGGTAGCCATTGAGTTTTTAATCCTCATAAAGAATTTGTCAAACTGTTCTAGGTTTTCATCCGATGATTGAATAAGAATGATCCAATTGTTGTAAATGGAAATGGCGAGATCAGCTTTAAAGATTGGAGAGGGAATAATAGAAAGTCTAAAACCATAATGTGTTTTCCTTATTGGTTTGACATAGAACAAGGATGTGAAAGCTTTTCTCCATTAGGCTCTTCAGTTTGTGAAGAAGATTAGGCTGTTAATGATGCTGTCTTTAGACGTACAAAAGTATGCATCCGAGATAAGCATGTCCCGGTCACTTTTGATCAGATTTTGTTTGAATTTCATAGCAGCATTTTTTTGAGAGGTTAGGAGGATATGTAATCTTAAAAGCATTGAGACCCACCCATGACAGAGTGTCCTCATTAGGGCTAGTGATAATTGTAGTCATGGTGGGGGGGAGAACACGGTGCGAGTTAAAATCTGGGGAGGGTGTGTTCTAGGGCCAGTTCTGGTCACTATTTAGGTGGACCCGTTATTTATAGAGACAGTCTAGGTCTTGGGATAACAGACTTCCAGCTTCACAGATGACTATAAACAGACGTAAGGAAGGTAAATTAGGAAGTGATTAGATAGTGATTAGAGCAAGTGTGCAAGAAAGTAAGGTTTGATGGGAGATCTGGGTAAGGGTCGCTCTCTGTGCATACCTGGGATACAGTCCAGTCTACTTTCCATGCAGAGTCAGATGGCCGAGAGTCCTCCTTTTTAATTTCTGTAATTTTCTTGGGTTAAAGTCCTATCTTATTTTCAAGCATACAAGATTCTAAGATGGCCGCTCCCTGTACATAGCTGGAATACAGTGCTACCTTACTTTCTACACAGAATCGAATTGCCCAGAGTCCCTTTTTAATTTCTGTGAGTTTCTTGGGCAAAAGTCCTACCTTACTTTCCATGCCGAGTCAATTGTCCTATACTCCTCCTTTAGTTTCTATGACTATCTTAGGCTGAAGGGATAGTCCTATGTCTATGTTGAGCAGAATGATAGGACCACCATCTTGCCATCGGGTCTGCAGGTGAGAGATGGTCTGGGCTGGAGAGATGAGTTCACAATGCAAAATGACTAGCCTGAGCCATATACATCCACCATAAGCAGAACAGTGTTCATCCAACAGCCCCAAGCTCATGCCAAGCACAGATCCCATTCCTGCCCGATGCTCTGCTCTCAGCCCCCCCCCTCCTCCGTGCACTCAGCTCCCTGAAGTCAAATGTCAGCAGGGGAAGCAATCCAAAATGCAATGTCAGATCGGCTGCACACCTCAGTGGAGCACAGCATTCAAATTGTTCAAGCAGCGCTCACCCAGCTCCGCTGTGTATCCCGAAATCACCTGACCCAGGGCGACGATTACCGAGGCAGTGAGCAAACCTCTCCCATCCACACCCTCCGAGTCATCCTCGATTGGCCGCTTCTAGCTGAGCTCATGCAACCGGACCGATCCGGTGACGTGCCGCTCCCCTGCAAGGTGACACGGCAACACAGGGCAAGGGGAGGGTGGGGACCCGGCTCCTGGATCAATCCCTCTGCGTCAGATGCACAGGACGACCTTCATGTCCGGAGACTGTCTCCTTGGCACTGCCCCCTCCGAGCCACAAAAGTCCTGCCTACCAGTAACGCTTACGCCAGTAGAGGCATGCTCCCATCCTATTACAGGGTCTTCAATCCGATGCTGACATAGCCAACCACCGCGGTCAAGCTCTCAGTCCTCACTTGGTATGAACGTCGGAGGCATCAAACGGGATCAGTAATCCGAGGAAGGTAGTGAACCATGTCTGCTGGCCTCGTCGATAACGGTCTGCCACCATTGATCAGCCACCTCACCGAGAATTCACAGTAAGTAATATAGGCAGGCAGGGGAGGGTTAGATGCACGGGTCATGCAAGATGTTCGCTGATCGCGATCCAAAACCCAGGGAGTAGGTAACGAGCTCATGTTTGGTGACTCTAGAATCACAATTTAAAATCCTAACTTATGGTGAAGTTAGATATTTAAATTGTAGTTCTGAAAATGCTACTTTTAGAGAGTTCGCGTTTTTATGCCTTAGCCATTTAGTGCCTGTACCTGGGACATATGATTGGGTGTAGCTGACAGTGGAGCTTTGTGATTTCCCCTAGACAGCAACACACAATAGAGAGCTTAAGTGTGCCTAGATGGGCTATCACTGGCAGGATGGTATGAAGGAGCTGGGAACTGCCCCACTTACACTTAAATAGAATTTGGCCTCCTCCACACAAAGGGCTTACATACCTCTTGTAGTTCATCTGGAGCCAGGACGGGGAAAGCAGGATGCCTGGGGACTTCAAAGGGAAACCTATAGAAACTTCTTCCCTACTTCAAAGGCACAACTGGGTATAAATATTGGACCTCAGACAACAACTCTTCTGTACACTTCTGGGCCTGTGGATACTCTGTCTGGTAGGACTGCTGTGCTCCAGAAAGGATTGCCACTCTGTTGGACTGCTGCTCTGAAGGAACTGTGGCTCTGCTGTACTCTTGCCTGGGGAAGAAGAACTGGACCTGTAACTTCATCATGAATCCAGGACCCCAGAATGACTCCCAGGGCTAGTCTGCTGTGTTTCTGATCTGACCCTCAGGGACATAAAATGTTCCCTAACATCTTGCACCAGCACCTGCACCCAGCTGCTGCATGGTACGGACCCCCAAGTGGTACCTCTTTGGTCCTGTATCTCTGGCCCTGGACTCATTGTGTCACTCAAGGGCTCTGAAATCAACCTTTTGTGCTCTTCTCGACCCTGAACAGAGCATTCGCACCGAGACCTCGCTACTCACACCACAAGTCACCACGAAGCTCCATCAGCCCAACTCTTCGCACTGCAGAGTCAACCGCTCATGGGGACCTCCAACACAAAGCTCCAGCATTGCCAGTCTGGGACTCCTGCAGGCTCTTCACACTTCACCAACAGCTTCCCACAATGCTCTTCCTGCTCCTTGTGGCTCTCCTCAACACAAACGGGACTCTTGGCACAAATTTAAGAAGGTAAACTTCAGTGGGCCCAACCTGGTGATTGCATCCGACCTGCGCTCCATCGCGGTCAGCCTGAAAGTGGGACTTTGCCCCGGTTCAGCGCGACCAGATATCTGAAGTTAGCACTTTATGCTTTCTGGCACTATTTTCACTGAATTCTCTAAAAAATCAAATCTACGGTTCTACTGATTGGATGTTTGTTGCTTCAGTCCTGTTTTACTTATTACATTTTGCTTTATTTTTTCTAATCTGGTGTGGGATCCTTTTTGTATGGTGTTACTTTTAGCTGTATTACTGTTTGAATTGTTGCGCACATACTTTACACATTGCTTCTAAGTTAAGCCCGACTGCTCTGTGCCAAGCTGCGAGGGGTTGAGCACAGGTTCATTTGGGGTTTGCTTGTGCCTTACCATCACAAAGATTGTGGTTGCTCCTTGACCAGGGGTCACACCCCAGTCAACCAGTAACCCAAGTGCTCACAAGGCAGTAGCTCCTCCTCCTACCTTGCTCTGAAAGCCTGGAACAACCTGCCCCTGCACATGTGCCCCACCTTTAAAATTCTTGCATCCTGCTAGAAACTGAAGACTTGACTCTGCAAGCAGGAGAGTCCTTGGATCAGGGAAAACGTACTAAATAACAACAGATACTTCTCCCTAATATTTACTTTTAGAAATGGTAGTACATCCAGAAATATTCAAGTCCCATAGACCAGTTTTATATCAAAATTTATTATCAAAAAATATACAAATCATTTTTATAACTTCATTTTTGGATTTCACAAACATGTATATAAATATCATAAATACTTCAACATAAAAAGAGCCCCAAGAGGTAGACGAGGAACAGTGAAGTACGATGTACACATCAGCAAAAGGAAGAAAGAAATAAGACACAAGAAAAGACAGTACAGGTGCTTAGATGCCAAGGCTGGACACAGAATCATGAAAACACACAATTACATACATACAGGTAATATACAATACAAAATTCTCAACATAAAATACATAAGAGAAAAAAATGCGCCAACGCGCGTTTTGGAAATGTGATGCACACAACAGATTCCTTCATCAGGGCGCTGAGGGGGGACCAATCCATCAGTGGCCACAGGCCATCTGTATGTCGTACACTGAAGATGGATGTACGGTGTAAGGGGCTCAATGTAAATTAAACCTAATAAACCGGTCTGCTTTCTACCAAGAAGCATAAGATGCTGGTTACACTGGACACGATGTCACAATGTGGAAAGGAAGTGCATAACTTCCAAAGCACAACGCAAATGTCTGCGAGGCAATTAGCCAATGATAAAAACGGACCAACTCCTGCGTACGTATTATCCAATGATAAAAACGGACAAAATCCTGCGTGTGGATTGCGCTGCTCAATTTCGTGGAGAGCACAATACTGTATACCCCAGCCGGGGTTTACAATGACACCATGTGGTCAAGGTACCGAGAAGTTCAACAGCTCAATGGCACTAGGTACTCGGCCTTAACTATTTAGACTCAAATCAACATTTTCTTCTTAAAGACGCCAATGGGGGGGTCCGCCTTTATTACGCACAAAATAGATGGACCCCCCCATTGGCTTCTTTAAGAAGAAAATGTTGATTCGAGTCTAAATAATTAAGGCCGAGTACCTAGTGCCATTGAGCTGTTGAACTTCTCGGTACCTTGACCACATGGTGTCATTGTAAACCCCGGCTGGGGTATACATTATTGTGCTCTCCACGAAATTGAGCAGCGCAATCCATACGCAGGAGTTGGTCCGTTTTTATCATTGGTTAATCCGTACGCAGGAGTTGGTCCGTTTTTATCATTGGCTAATTTCCTCGCAGACATTTGCGTTGTGCTTTGGAAGTTATGCTCTTCCTTTCCACATTGTGACATTGTGTCCAGTGTAACCAGCATCTTATGCTTCTTGGTAGAAAGCAGACCGGTTTATTAAGTTTAATTTACATTGAGCCCCTTACACCTTACATCCATCTTCAGTGTACGACATACAGATGTCCTGTGGCCACTGACGGATTGGTCCCCCCTCAGCGCCCTGATGAACGTATCTGTTGTGTGCATCACATTTCCGAAACGCGCGGCGGCACATTTTTTGCTCTTATTTATTTTATGTTGAGAATTTTGTATTGTATATTACCTGTATGTATGTAATTCTGTGTTTTCATGATTCTGTGTCCAGCCTTGGCATCTAAGCACCTGTACTGTCTTTTCTTGTGTCTTATTTCTTTCTTCCTTTTGCTGATGTGTACATCGTACTTCACTGTTCCTCATCTACCTATTGGGGCTCTTTTTATGTTGAATTATTTATGATATTTTTATACATATTTGTGAAATCCAAAAATGAAGTTATAAAAATTATTTGTATATTTTTTGATAATAAATTTTGATATAAAACTGGTCTATGGGACTTGTATATTTCTGGATGTACTACCATTTCTAAAAGTAAATATTAGGGAGAAGTATCTGTTGTTACTTAGTACGTTTTCCCTGCTTTCTTCTCCCTATCATCTGAACAACCAGGGACCCTCTTGTATTTCTTGAGTCCATGGATCAGCCCAGACTGCTCCTGCGTCTGGAGCAAGATACCCTCCCAGTGGATATCCTCCAGTTGACAGCACACTTTATAAATACACATAACATTACACAGAACTCTGCACCAAACACTACAGATATGGGTGACAATTGTGGCCTGTTTGCCATGTTCATCCTCCTCCAGAATGTGGTAGATGTTCAGTTCCCCATATGACAACTGCCTTACAGTTACATTATAGCACTTAATGGTGGATGGAACATATGCCACGTTGTCACTGAGTACCCTTTGTGTCAAAAACTAATGTCCTTAGTAGTTTTGTAGGTGCTCTATAGGGAACGGGGGTAGTCTTTCCAGCATGTTTCCATTAGTTTTAAAGGTAGATATGTTCACAAAGTTTTAGGAATCGGGGCTTTGATGCATCCACGGACACCCCTCAACTCACATCCACAAACTAGAAGGAATTGGATTTAGCACGTCTTCCAGAGCCTCATGAGGCTCTTATAGGAGCTGTTAGTAAAAGTTAACTAGGCACAGGTTCGGTAATACTGTGAACATCAACAGACCAGAGACTAGGTAATAAAAACTTAGTGAAAGTTTATTTAATTTGTAAAGCATGTTGAGGCACCAACAGTCAACAGGTCTTTCCATATGTGTGTAGAGGTTTGCTTGTGTTGTTTTTGTATGCAAGTTGCTTGATGACTGATTGAGAGGTGGTTTGACTGTTGATATTGCGATGTGAGTGCAGTACTGTGGTGGATTGGGCCCATGGCTGGTGATAAAAAAGTCTTGTGCATGGTGCGTAAAGAGCATGTGAATGGCCAATAAAGCAGTCAGTGCTGTGTCAAGGCTTTATGGTTCATCTTCAGTAGGGTTGGCTTAAATTTCTGATACTATGATCAGTTTTTGTTCTTTGAAGCTAGCACTTCTGGAGGTGCCAAAACCAACCTGTATAAGTGGTGGTTTCACCTGGAAAATTCAGTAACAACCCCTCATTTTTTAGGTCGAGCCTAGCGTTGCAGCGCATGCGCTGCTCGCTTTGCAAGGCATGCAGTATTCAGTATAGTGTGGAAGCTTTGTGTAAACTCCGCCCACTCTCCGCCCATCTTTTTCATTGGCTTTTGTCTTAAATACTGCCTTCCGACTGGTTTTAGGCTTATTAGTCCCTCCTTATGATGGCCATGTCGTCATTTCTGTCCTTCTATGGCTACTGGCCCCTTTACTTCGACTGTTCCACAGCACTACTTTCTTCCCGTGCGCCACCCCCCAAAGTCCGTGCCTTCTCGTTCACCCCCAAACCCCCTGCTCCTCGTTGTTCGTGCCTTCCGCAATCCCGTTTGCAATGCAAAAGGTCTCGCGTAAATGCGAGTCCTATTGCATTGCAAATGCTTGTTTTGGGCAGCTTCAGCTGCATACAATAATGGTGGCTGCGCGTGCATTTTTTAAAATTAAAATCAGCGCAACTACGGCTGCGCTTAATCTTTGGCAGCTGCGTGCTTTTGCTGCCTGTCAACACTTTATAGAGAAAGCACGCTTCCTTAAAGGTAGCCCTTCCCTAGGGAGCGCAGCACCTGATCCCCATGGCAGGCTCCCTGGGCGTTTACTTCCAGAGGAGAGGCATACACATAATTGTTGGTCATGTCGAGATCGGGTGCTGCGCTCGCCAGGAAAGGGCTAGTAGGGTTAGGATCGCTGTTTTTTTTTATTTTAAGCAGCGGTTTGCGTACTTTACTTGTGGTATGTGCGCCTCAACTAAATTTGTTTTTGTAGTATATTTGTTAAACAGCAGGCACGCCATTTTAATTTCGTGTGCCTGCTGTTTGGGCGGTGCTCCAGGGAGAGGGCGGGCATAGGGACCACTGCAGGGAATAACAATATGGTTGAGCCCTTCCGGGAACACAGCTGCCCCCGGACACTCTGCACCAGGTGAGAGTGTGCTACTGGCTGCCTTAATGCATTCACAGCATTGCAAACACGGCACGCTTTCACTATAGCGGCTGTGCCCCTTCCGTTCTTTTTATGGCAGCTTCAGCTGCATGCAATAATGGCGACCGCATTTAGAGTTTTTTTTAAATTGCAATCAGCACAACAGCGCTTTATTTTTGGCAGCCACGTGCTTTTACTGCCTGTTAACATTTTGTACAGAAAGCAAGCTCTCTAGCGTTTTCCTGAGAAAGAAGGGCCTCGATTCAATGTAAATACCTTTATTGCCATGACGTGTCCTGCGGCTGTTATCAATGCCATTACTGCAGCAGAAATTGAGAACTCTCATAGAGGCCAATGCAGTGCTGGGTGTACAGTACTGCCATGTGCAGCACAGGTGGGAACATATCTAACAGAAAATCTGCTGCTGTCCTGTGCTGCATACCTGGTACTTGGCTTGTTTCTTCTGCACTTGTTAATTTGAAGCCTTTTACTTTCTGAAATGGCTTGGTAATGTTTGTGCCCATTTGTTTCTGACTCTCCAGTGGTGTGAAGGAGGAAATTACCCAGCTTGCTCCTTTGTGCTCATACGTAGCACTTTGGTGAGAAATGGCAGAGGGAGTGGCCGAGCCTGGAAGCTATTCTTCTACAGCAGAAAACAAAAGATTTGTGATCCTCGTGCAAAATTGTGACATCCATTCAAATCTGTGAAGCTTTGGAAACACGTGTCAACCCATAAGCATGCCAATAAAGCATTGTTGTGTTGTCATGTATTTCCCCTACCTGCTGAACTGTTGTTTCACAAGTGAGCTTACAATTCGGTTGCAATTGTGCATTGCACCAATAGTTTGTTTTCGTGGCAGCTGTGCCACTTCAACGTTTGCACGTGTGCAAAAACTTGGAACCAATTTACTTTCAACACGTTCTGCTTCTTGCCCGGGTGGCTGCTTTTTCGCGCTCACAAACCTTTAAGGGTTTGCTCCGTGCATACGAGGGTGCCTTGCCATTTTGCAAGGTAAACCTATTTATCCTGGTGTTCTTGTTCAATCTGTATTCTCTTGAGCTATTTTTATTTTTAAAATCCCAATGCCTATTATTTTACCCATGTATTTGACGATTTTAAGCTTATTTATTTTCTACTAATTGACTTTAGAAATGCATGTGTTTTAACTGTAGAAGATACTGGGGGCACTTGTAGTTCTAGGCTTCCCCCAAAAACATAAAAGAAATACGGACGGAATAACTTGGTAAGGTCCTCGAAAACTTGGGGGCAGTGCTTAGTGGCAACCGGAAGGGGCATACAATCATGTTTCTGCCTGTCTGTACCTCAGATGTCTGCCCCTCCGTCTAACGCTCCCCTGTCTCCTGAAACAATATTTCAAACTCACTGTTTGCCCCTCAAACTCACTTTCTCTGTCTCATGCATAGTCCCTTTAACCCAGCGTCCTTCCCTCCACCCCAAGCTCTGCCTGTCTCTCTCTTCTAAAGTTTCTCATCTTCCTCAACCCCGAACTCTGCCTGTCTCTGTTTTTAAACTCTCTCTCTCAAATGCACACTACCCCTGCCGATCCTCCCACCCAAAACTCTGTCTGTCTCTTTCTTCTAGTTTCTCCTCTCCCTCACTCCTAACTCCGTGTTTATTTCTTTTAAACTAACTGCTGTCCTCCAAACTCTCTGTTGGTCTCTAGCTATACTATCCCATTGCCCCCACTTTCTGTCCTTCTGCAGAACTCTCTCTTCTCCCTGTGTCACACTGCCCCAAAAATTGTCCTTAAAGTCTACCCAAACTGTGTTAGCTTTTTACTCAACACAGCTGGTCTCCCCATTTCATGCCCCCACTCTAAATATGCTGAATCGCTAAATACGTTTAAGGTCCCAGAGGCGAGACCGATTGCATTGCAAATGCTTGTTTGAGAAATTAACACCCTGCGGTGTACAGGGTGGTGTAATTTGCATTGATTCCACTCACTTTCCCGTACTGCTCTGCAAACCATGAAAGTTTGCGTAAATGTCTAAGATAATTTGTTTATTTTGTGATAGACATTTCTGGAATCTGTTGTGATCCACAAATTGCCAACCACTCAGCGTTTACACGTCTCCAGATACAAATGGAAAAAATCACCCTGTTTTGGCAATGTCGGTATCTGTGGACTTTAGGGCCTATCTGGGCCACCACTTTGGGGAAACCTACAAAACCTACACATTTCTGAAAACTTGACAAGCAGGGGCGTCCAATCTGGTGTGTCTTGTGTGGATCTCACCAGATTTTCTTACCCAGAATCCCTTGCAAAACTCAAACTTTGGCTAAAAACACTCATTTTCCTCACATTTCTGGCAGGAAAGTTTCAGAATCTGCAGGGATGCACAGAGTTCCTACCACCCAGAGTTCCCACATGTCTCCCGATAATAATGGTACCCCACTTGTTTAGGTGGGCCAAGAGACCACAACACAAAAGGCCCTAAAGCACTACATGGAGAGATCAGCGATAGAGGTGGTGTAGTATCTGCATCTGTGCTCGGCTGCCACCCATGGAAACCTAGAAATCACAGACATTTTTGAAACCTAGACCCTCTGGGGTGTTCAGAATCATATGTCTTGCGTGGATCACATGACATTTTCTTACCCTCAATGAACTGCAAACCTCAAACTTTGCCTAAAATGGCACATTTTTGTTAATATTTCTGTAATGAAAACTTCTTGAATCAGCAGGAAACCACAAAATTCTGACCACAGAGAATTACCCCACTTGTCCCGATATAAATGCTGCCCCACTTATGGGGATGGGCCTAGTGTCTGTGACAGGAATGGATTACAAACAAGGTCAATCAATCAATCAGGATTTATAAAGCATGACTATTCACCTGATTGGATGCAAGTCACACCACCCTGAACTCTCCTGGGTGTCTACTTTTCAGAAATTTACAGGTTTGGTAGGTTTTCCTAGATGCCAGCTAAGCCAGGGCCCAAAATGTACAGCTACTGAAATTGAAAAAATGGTCAGTTTTCAGGGGAAAAAGGTGATGTGCCCATGATGTGCTTTGGGCCCTGTCGGAGGGGGTAGGCCTACCCACACAAGTGAGGTACCATTTTTATTGGGAGACTTGGTGGAATGCTGGGTGGTAGGAAATTTGTGGCTCCCCACAGATTCCAGAATGTTTGCATCAAACAAATGTGAGGAAATGTGTGTTTTTAGCCAAAGTTTGAGGTTTGCAGGAGTTTCAGGGTAAAGGTTTCTTCTGAGAGCCATGTAAGTGATGCCTCTCTCGACTCTCCCAAGTATCTAGATTTCAGAAATATCTGGGTTTGGAGTGACGGCTGAGCTATAGCTCAAAATCCACAGCTGTATACATGGTAAAAATAGCATGGATTCTGCTGGGCAAAATAGGAAGCCTCTAAATCATGTTCTAGTTTTTGCCAGGCGACGCGTGCCACTGCTAAACAGCAGAACATTTGTTATTACAAATAGGATTTCTTTGCATTTGTGCCTTCCATTTGTTCCCGAAAGCCAGTGTGCAAGAAAGAAGACATTTTGCAAAATGCCCTCTGAATCATTTGCTAGTATGGGTACTCTGAATTAATGGGTTCTGCCGATCTAATCCGCCCAGATTTTTCACTTTGTGATCACCTGGATTTTGTACTTTCACTAAGGGGGAGCCTCATAACTTGTGACTCACCCATGGTAAACTCACGGTAAATGGACAGCACATGTTTACCGGCAGTGTACACCTTTTAAGATAAGGCTGCTGTGACGCAGCAAGGATAAAAGGCACTTGGCTGGTTACACGTGAACATGTGTGCACATGTGCGAGGGCTGCGTGTGGGAGACTCCTGTTGTGCGCGGCCCAGTAACTGCACACAGGTAGCCTGGTGCAGAGGGAATGCTGCAGGATTGGATGTTTCCTGGGGTAGGCTACCTTTGAATATTTGGTGGGAGATGCCCTGGCAGTAATGTCAGTGAGGGGCAGAGCTGATGCCTCCAGAGCAGATGTGGCAAGTGACATCTGGATGATGCCATTTTGAAATGTCCCAGGAGGGTGTGCTGGAGGATTCAGACAGGGGCGGAGAAGTCATGTTCCACCCAAGGATAGGCCAGAGGCACCTCACTGCTGGAACTTTCCTCTCCCATTTAAAAGGTCTTGTGCAAGGGATAGAGCACTCTCTTGTTTGTATTTTTCTGCTGGACATCAGGATTGCACGCTGCAGCAATGGACAATTGATTTATTTATTTAAGGAATTTATAGAGGGCGCAGCTACCCAAAAGGGTCTCCCGGCGCTAGAGCAAAACACCTACAGGGTGCATAAGCCCGAAGCGAATCCATTAGTCCATTAAGAGCAGTTGGAAAGAAAAGTCTTCAGATTCTTACGGAACAAGAGTAGAGAGTGGCAGTTCCTAAGGGCCAAAGGCCCAAATATGCAAAGGAGCGACCCTCCATGCTGGCCAAGCGAAACCTGGGCATGGTGCCTAGGGCAAGGTTAGCTGATCTCAGTGGCCGGGTGGGGACGTAAGGTAACACCAGGCCTTGGATGTATGTAGGGGCGAGGCCATGCCTAGCTTGGAACATGTCACACAAGGCCTTAAATTTAATACGTTCGTTGACCTTGAGCCAGTGAAGTTTATGGAGCAAGGGAGAGACAGAAGTATGTCTAGGCAGTCGAAAGAGAAGGCGGACAGCCGCATTCTGGATGAACTGTAAACGGCGGATCACTGATTTATTTGCGCCCAGGTATAGAACATTTCCATAGTCCAATCTGGACATTATCAAAGGCCTGTAAAACCGTTCTTTGGGTATTCAAAGGAATCAGCCAGAGAATTTTCTTGAGCCATTTGAGAGTGAAAAAGCAAGAGGCTGTGAGTTTTGAGTAGGCCTGGGCGTAATTAGCGGAGTTTTGCTATGCGGAACTCCGCGAAGTTACAAAAAAACTCAGTGAGTGCAGTGCGAACTGCAGTTTGTGCTGGCATTCCTGCCGCTCGGATAGAAATTCTACCCGAGCGGCAGCTCACGCTCGTGAACTTACCGTTCACGATCGCGAGCGGGGAAAAAACTCTGCTGCACATCGCGAAGCGGAGTTTTCTGCACTCTGCGAGCTCCGCGGAGTGCAGAAAACTCCACAAACGGAGGGAAGTTCACCGCCCAGGCCTAGTTTTGAGACCTGCGGCTTAAGTGAAAGGTTCTTATCAATAATAAATCCAAGATTCTTGACTTTTTCAAATGGCGTAGGTAAGGGCCCCAGGGAGGTCGCCCAGTGTTAAGTCCCCAGAGTTCGGGATTGTTGCCCAGAAACACAACTTCAGTTTTGTCGCCATTAAGCTTTAAGGCATTTCTGCTCATCCAGCGGATGACATTAGTCAGGCCTTGCCTAAGTGAGGACTCATCTAGGTTCTGTGCATTAGAAAGTGAGAAATGATCTGGGAGTCATCAGCATAGGAAAACAGAATGAGACCAGACTCCTCAATCACGTCCCTCAGAGGGCGGAGGTAAATGTTAAACAGCAGGGGACTCAAAATGGAGCCCTGCAGAACCCCCGAGGGCAGTGAGAGGGTCTTGGATGTGTTATCGGTTGATGAGATCTGGAAAGTACGATCTTTTCAAGAACGAGGACATCCATCTTAGTGCCACGTCCACAATGCCTAGCGCCTCCAATCTGTCCAAAAGGATAAGGGCGGCTGTCCCACCGGAATCCAGTTCTTGCCGAAGAAGCTCCATGACTCCCAGTAAGGCGGATTCCGTACTATGGCCTGCCCTAAAGCCGGACTGAGACAGATGGAGCAGATTGCAGTAAGTAACAAAGTAGGAGAGTTGTGTGTTTATATGCTTTTCAAGAATCTTAGAAAAGGCTGGGAGGGGAGAGATAGGCCAAAAATTGGCCCAACAAAGGGGGTCAAGGCCATCCTTTTTGAGCAGAGGGTGTACTACAGCATGTTTCCAATTCTGGGGGACATAGCCCATACTCAGTGAGGAGTTGAGAAGATCAAGAATTATTGTAAGGGCAGCATCATCAATGAATCTAAGTTTAGACAGGGGAAGAGGGTCTAGCGGGGAGCCAGACTTAATGGTGTCTAATAAAGTATGCAACGATGCCAAATCCAACGGGAGCCAGGCTTTAATTTCCAAGGATTTTTCAGGCTTGTCTTTGGGCTTGTAAGCAAGATAATTTAAAGCTGAATAGTCAAGAGCTTGAGTGGCTGCGGAAGAGGGACTCACTAGTGTGAGAGCATCTACTGCTAGTTGCTGGTGGATTAGCTCAACTTTACTTAGGAAAAAGGTGGCTAGCTCGTCACACTGTTGTTGAGTAAGGGAGGGCGGTGGTGTAAAAATGCTAGCTGCCGAGAGTTCATTCACCACTCTAATCAAGGTTTTTTGACAGTGTTGGGCCCTGGAGATCTTCACAGTATAATAGGATGCTCGTGCCATTTTGCAGGAGGCATGATTTTTTTTCAAGTCATCAGTATAATCTGCTTTGGCCTCAGGTGCATAGTGCCTCCTCCAGCCCCTTTCCAAGATTTTACAGTGTTTCTTTTTGCATCAAAGGGCTTAATTGAACCACGGGGCAGGAGGAAGCTTTCTTTGTTACGTTATAGGTGTTAAAGGCAAAATTCCGTCAGTAGCATCCCTAAGCCATTGATGTGCAATGATTTGATTAGCCTGAAGACAATTGGAATGAAGAACCCCCTGATGCCATCTGGACTAAGGATTCTAAGTTCAGTTGATCCCAAGACCAGTGGGGCTTTCCCCAGGACCAGGGAAGCTGGCCCCCTTACTCCCCCTGAGGACTAGTTTGGGTAAAGACTGGGCTTCTGCAACAAGGAGGAGAAATGCCAAGAGGAAACCAAGGAGAAAGGCTGGTGCAGTGAGTCAGTGGGACCAGCTCCCAGCAAAGTGTGTCACCTTTGAAGCCTGAAGGTCTAAGGAAAGTGCTCCAGGTGGCTAGGGCTCGCCACCCAGAGCAAAATAAGCCCAGAAGCATACAAAATGGCCCAACAGGGATCGAGATATCAGCAGGGGAAGGATCTCAACATTTGAACCCCTAGCGAGCCCCGGAGCGCGTGGAGCTCCACTGCCCGAGCCTTTTGAACCCCCAGGGTGGGCCAGGGCCCGGGGATCGCTGCAAGGAAAATTCCTAATTTTTATGATTGAAGGGAATGTTCATGGAGCCCCCTTCCAGCGTTCTGAGGGTCTGGGGACCCCATCCCCCAAGCCAGGAAGAGAGCAGGATGGGCTCAAGACCCCATCTCTGGGTACTGGCATTAAAGAGCACACCGCAGCACTCCACCTAGTAGTGGCTGCCCCCTCCTCGTGCCCTTGTCAGGGTGGTGCGAGAGGCTACCAAAACAGCCCGCACCTTGCCCACAGGAGCTGTCAGGGCAGAAGAGACCAGCCTGCTCCCGCAGCAGCATGGAAGAGTGTTGTGCATACAGGGAGCCGGCGGAGGCAGCTTGGGGTGGACTCCCTGGCCTGCCCCCCATCATGGGTAGTGTGCAGGGTGCCCAGGTGGGACCAGCCACCCCTAAATAAATCGAGACACCAGGAGGTGGAAAAAATAAAAACAAGAAAGGTCAGCAGCTCTCCCAGAAGCAGCTGGGGAGGGACACTTATCAAGTATGCACGCTCCCAGGAAGGAGAGCCCAATAATGCCCTGCGGGAATTTATACTTTGGTACATTTTCTTCCTTTCTGGTGGCCCCTGGACAGCGGGGCCAGCACCAACGATGCCCAAAAGAACAAGGAGGAGCTTCAGGAGTGGCGCAGCTTCCCCCAAAAGGATTTAAACAAAGTACAGACCCTAAGTCTGCAGGATCCAAAAAGGAAGGACCAACCCAGGATTTTCTTTCAATTTTCAAACATTCCCCAGGCTGGAGCATGTGCTCTTCAGCCGGAGTGCAGCACCCTCAAGGGGTTAAGTTTATGGTCACAGTCAGTATGGCCTGAAGGTGTCTAAAAAAATGTATGTGCTGTACAAGTGCCCTCTAGGGGCGAAAGGTATTCTTACAAGCTTTGTGATCAAATGTGAAGCTCTCTAGGGGCTGTTTTCCATAATTGAGCACCTAAATGGTTGAAAGTGTAGTGTAGAAAAAGCACACAGAGCCAAGGAAAATTCGTTTTGGAAATGCTTTATTTAAATAATCATGTTGACAGTGATCAAAATGTATACCAAGAGGTACGTTAACATCGATTAGTGCATTTACACAGGGTTATTAATAATTATTGCATTTACTTCTAAAATGATGATTTATGATGTGAGGTTTGTTTTCCTCAGACTTTTGATCAAGTCAGTGTACTTACCTGATGTGGTTGTGTGACCCCTTTAGGGGTTGAGAGGTGATTGCTCAATGTCATCAAAAGGTACTTATTTCAGCATTAGGCATATGTGTAAATTACTGCCTAGTATTGATTAGTAAGTGTGTAATAAATGTACTTTTACTTTTCTAAAGCAAAAACACAGAGTGCACAATCATTTATTGAGTGTTAATATTGGGTGCCAGTGAATGGAGAGTACTAGCCCACACCACCTCGCATGAGTAGGCCTTGGACTGCTCTACTCTGCTACCCTGAGAGAGTCAAGTGTTACAGTGGGGTGTTTGCTTCCCAGTGGAGGGAGATGTGAACCCATTACTTGTGCAGGCGACACAACTAATGGCACATTTCCTTACAGGTACCTATAAATGAACAAATAACCACTGCTTCTCAACTCAGGATCAAATGTACATTTCCGAAATACATAAGTTTTGTTAATAACCATTTTTCACTCTTTATATTTTACCATATGAATTTCTCTATACTCAGTACACAATGAAAACCATTCTAAGAGCTGCTGGCTCTGATACCTCAAGTTCTTGGAGAACCTACAAACCCTATATGTCCCCTCGTGACCAAGAGAGTCTAGCGGGTGTACCGGTCTATTGCTTTTGTAAATCAACCATAGTGACTAGAAGTTACAGATGAAAACGTTGCCACAATAGCTCATTTTTCTTTATTTTTTATGTCAACAGTTAGTATCTTTGGGGAAACCTAGAGGGATCTACACAAATAAATTTTGCATTTTGTCTACTTTTGGGAAACGTATAACTTTACGGCACTGTCCATTGGTTTCATATCTGTTTCCACCATAAACTAGAAGTAGATTTAAAGTACAAAAATGTAGAAAAAATTGCGGGAAATGGGCTACCTCTTAGAAAAATGCCAAAACTGTGGTAAGAAATCATTTTTGATACAGTTCTGTTTGCTCCTGAAAGCTGAGAAAAAGGTGGTTTTAGCAAAGCAAGGGCCAGATGTACGACCATTGGCAATTGCGACTCGCAAATTGCGAGTCGCAATTGCCAATGTACAATAGTGTCTGAGACACTGTTTGCGATTCCCAATGGGGTCGCAAATTGCATGCCTCATGCATATTAATGAGGCTGTCACAATTTGCGACCCCATTGGGAATGGCAGCCACTCCCAGGGATGGTGGCCTGCTGCGGTCAGCAGGCCTCCATGTCTGGGACTGCTTTTAAATAAAGCAGTTTTTTTTTTTAATGGAGCCCGTTTTCCTTAAAGGAAAATGGGATGCATTTAAAAAACAAAAATGAAACGCTTTTGTTTCATTTTTTAAGGGCAGGTGGTGGTTCCTGGGACCACTGCCTGCTCTGAAAAAATGTTTGCGCACCCATTAACAAAGGGGAAGACCCTTCCCGTTTGCGAATAGTTTACCACCCTCTTGAAGAGGGTGATAAACTGCGAGTGTTTTGCGACCTCATTTGCGGTCGCAAAACATTCTTACATAGGGTTCAGACTCGCTATTAAGAAGGAAAGGACGCCCTCAGAACGCACCTTCCTAATAGCGAGTCGCTAACCCTATTTTGCGAGTCGCTATTTAATTAGCGACTCACAAAATAGGGTTAGTACATGGGCCACATGTTTTTTGCATGCGCAAATGGGTCTAAAACCCATTTGTGCATGCAAAAATCCATCGTACATCTGGCCCCAAATCTTTTGTTGATGCAATTTTTTGCAGGGCACTTTTTCCCATTCTTCCCCCCCAAAAAAACATGTCTTGGTCGCCCACCAAGGGAATCGACAAACTCTGGGTAACTTTAGAATCCTCTCTGTGCTGGGAAAAAGGGCAGCAAAATGGGCATCGTATATGAAGAAGTTATGGAGCCCAGGTTCAAACTACCCCAAATAGCAAAACAGGGTTCAGCACTGGGGTGAAAAAGCCTCAGCTGTTAAGGGGTAAGCAAAATGTGTTTATTTCACCACCCTGTGGCCCAAGTGGGATGTGCTTTTGTCATTGTTTTAATACCAGCATGCATTTGATTGTTGATACAGGCACGTGAAAAATAAGCACTGTTTTACTTTCATTTTGAATTAGTAAATAAATTATAGAAAATTAAATGCAGCTAGCGTAGCAACATGCGCATGCTGGTAAGTGGCAACATTGAACATCAGATAACTGTGCATAAACAAATTAATGCAGTATTCTATTGGGACTACGTGTTTGGAAGGACATAAGAAGTGTTTTTTCTAATATAGGTCCTGGCTAGAGGCAGCTGACAAAAAAAGCTGTCAGTAGTGTTTATAGTGTTTAATTTGAGTCAGTGGTTGCTGGTGGGACTCACCAAAACAAATTTTTTAGCACCAGCACTTATTTTTTCCTCAGCAAAATTTGATCCAGAGCAAGAGGGAGAAAAACAATAAAGGAGGAGAATTTGATTTTCTTTCATGTGTGCAGAATTACCATTGAATTAGTGTGGAATCAGGTCATGTTAAGTTTTTTACCTGAAATATCATTTTGAAAAGTGGCCACTGAAAACATTTCCTGCCCAGGGTTTGGGGACTGTTGGTTTAGAAGTCTTCACAGTGCTGCTTTTGATTAAACATTTTTTTCACTAAGTACTACTCCTATTTCTTCATGGCCTGGTCACTGCTGCTACTTATCGATTATGGCCACACAGTTTTTCTCCTTAGTTATGCCCCAACATGGCTGACCTATATTACGTGTGCCCCATTCAGCAGTTTTATATATTTTTTTAATATACCACTCTAAGAAGAGCTTATCACCTTTAAACGGTAAATTAAAAGAATAAAAGGACTATCACAGCATATGTTGTGGTGTATGTTTGCATGTATGAGATGCATCAAGGTCATGATGCATATGTGCTCATACTTGGTGGCACATACTTGAGTACAGATCATCATACTAATATTGTTATTTTTTTGCTTATGATGTTCATATACGGAGATATGCATGCTCCAGTTTGCTGTTTGAGTTCCCCTCACGTATTACTGACTTGTCCCTTAGTTAGAACACAAATATATTTGTACAACCAACTCAGTTAGTCAAGAAAGTAAGAGTTACATTGGCGGCCGCTTTTGAAAAGTAGTGGCAGGGGGAGGTGGGGGGCTTGATTTAAAAAAATTAATAAATAAACGTTCACTTACCTGATGGGCTACTGCTTCTCCTCTGTCCGACGCAGGACAGGAAGCACACAGGCTCCCAGACTACCCTAAGCCAATCACGACGCTGCTGTCACCAGCATGACAGCAGCATCGTGATTGGTCTGACAGGCTTGGTTCCGCACTCAGACAAGGAGTGGGATCCTGTGCATGTTCTCCACCTGGCTATGCAATACAGCCGGGTGGAAAACATGCTAAGTATGCCTGACGGTTTGGTCGACCCAAGACGGCCAGCCAAACCGTCATGTGCACTTAAGTGCACATTATACCACTCTTCCTCCCTCTCCCTGTGACACAGCCCAGCCCCGCACTGCCCTAACCTGGTTCTGGCGCCATGGAGAAAAATAAAATGATAATAATGCAAATGTTATTAACGTTGCGTTAGTATCATTATATTTTTCCTTTTACACTCAGTGAGGCGACGCTCCCTCACCTTAGCGGAAGAGCCGCCGCTGAAGAGTTATAAAAAACAAGTTATTATAGTATAAGGCTGGGAGAACTGTTTCAGTTTGCTTAGATTGCCAATATCTAGCGATTAAGTGTTGCTTGGAGTAGGATCTAAAGCACTGGAAGCTAGAACTAACAGGACCAAATGCATATTTCTTGATTAAGTAGTTGTGCAACTATATATGTTGACTGTCGAAATGCTTTATTTGAGGGGTGGCACTCAAATAAATACTGCCTATTTGCAAGGTGAACTATTAAGGGGAAGGGATAATTAGAGAGTTTGTCCCAATGTTGCGAAGAAAAATGTGGAAGCCTACCATGTGGGTGCAATTAACACTTATGAAAGGTGCTGCTGTTCTCTCTGTGGAACAGAATCAGCACTTTTCAAGAGTGCTGCCATGCTAGCAATGTATGGTTAATAAAAGCAGCCTTCCACAGGACTGGTACAGTTTAATTAGCATAAACATATCTGCAGGGATTGAATACTTGTAATGAGACAGTTACAGAACTTTTCTGGGAGGCAGCCATGCTTTCGAAAGGAACATTAGCAACCCCTTCTCTGCAGAACAGGTAGACTTCAAATGGGACAGTACCAGTATTTATAGAAGTAAGCTGAAATTCAGTAGTTTGATAATTGCATCCATTCAGGGCTGCTGGCATTTGGAACTTAGATATTTCATGCACTTTTTTCATTCGTAGTCAAACCCATGTGGTAGATCTGAAGTTACATCAGCTCTTTCTATTACATAAAAGGTCTTAGATTTCACTAAGATTAACAGTGATATTTTCTCCAACTATGAAGATTAAGGGGCCGATTCCGATCTGGGTTGGAAAGCTCTCCGACCGATCCGGATCCGGATTGTTTTCCGACCGAGCCGGACCCTGCAGTCCGACCGAGCGAGTACGATGCGGCCGTATGCTGCCGGACTCGGTTCGGTCGGACTCCCATTGAAGTCAATGGGAGCCGGTCGTATGACGCGTACATGGGCTCCCATTGACTCAATGGGTACGTTGCGCACAAGGGGGCCCCCTGTAGTGGGTACACACATGTATAGGGGGACCCATGGGTCCCCCCTGTGCGCGACCTGTACGGCTACGGGTGAAGGGGGGTCCGGCACGGACCCCCGAAGTCCGCTTCCGAGAGCTTTTATGTGTCGGAGGCTCCGACTCAATCCGGCTGTCCGGATCGTGCATCGTACTGGCTCGGTCGTAAAACGTCTCCATTGCGCGGTACGAATCGAGTGCGAACGAGTCGGACGGAGCGGTTCGCACCCGGAAACGAGTCGGTCGGCGATTTCGCGTTCAATCGCATCGTACTTGGGCGTCCGGACCTCTGTACGACTCGGTCGGAAACAAAGCCTCCGACTCGGATCCGGTAAAGCCGAATCCGATTCGGAGCCCTACCGACCGAGATCGGAATCGACCCCTAAGTCATTTTGGGATGGGAAGCGGGAGAAGTTGAGGTCAGCACAACGAGCAGTAGAAGGAAATATCTTGAAATCTGTTCAGTACCTCTTCATTCTGCAACATCCTAGTTTCTTTCCTGCATTTTGTCAAATGGGAGAATGGTTCTGGTATGGGTGTACCTACTGCCCCATTCAAGCCCTTGACAGTAAACATTTTTTTCATAAATATTTGCTTATAGGAATTGGGTTTCTGGTTGACAGAGTTATGCACCCTGTCCAAACAGGAACCACAATCTTAGTCAGGGTTATGTCAGTAATGCAATCTATACATTAACCTGTGCTCACCCTCTGGTAGCTTGGCACAGAGCAGTCAGGATTAACTAAGAGGCAATGTATAAAGTAGTTGTGCACACAACACACAGTAACACAGCGAAACCACCTCAAATGGACTCCACACCAGTTTATAAAAATAACCAATTTTTTATGAGTAAAAAAGAGCAGAACAACAACAATCTAATAAGCAGAAGTCAAGATATGAATTTTTAAAGAACACATGTTTTTGTAGTGCTTAGAAACAGAAAGCACTAACTGGGGAAATCTGGACGCACTTGACCATGGCAAATCCAAAAGTTCAGGCCGAACACCGGTCGGATACAGGGACAAGCCTTGGCCCGCTGAACAGTACCTTGGTTGCCTCAACATCGACGATAGTACATGGAGCAAGGGAGGCGATGTGTTGCTGTTGATCTCACAGATGGGGCAATGCTTCAGTTCCCAGCTGCGTAAAGTGGAGGATGCGTCTAGAGTCAAGATGCGATGAACATTAGGGAGATGCATGGTCATCGAACCACTGGGCTGTAGGCAATGCATGCCGCACCATGTGATGCGTGCAGCACAATGCGAAATGTTGGTGCTGAGACATTCAAATTTGGGGATGCATCAGAAACAGGGGAAATGCGTCATGCTGTCGGAGATGCAGTGTCTGCAGTTCATGCAGCAGCAGTGATACATCAGTTTCAAAGAAAATGCACTGGTTCCAATCAGCACAATGTTGTTGATGCATTGGTTTTCTGGGTTGCAGCACAGAAAACTCAATTTCAGGAGTCCAGGACTGGAGTGGCCCCATTTGGTAGAGCAGGACTCAGAGTAGACAGAGTCCAGGTGCTGGCTGCAAGTTGCAGGGTGAAGTCTTTGATATCCCTGAGACATCAGAAACATGAGACAAGCCAACAAGCCCTTGGGGATACTTTGGTTCTGGGATGTAGAGATGCAGGTCCAGTCCTTCTCGCTCCCAGGCAAGAAGCACCAGGCAGCAGGTCAACACAGCAAAGTGGCAATCCCTCCTGGCAGAACAGTAGTCCTTGGTCCTGGTAGAATGTCCTCAGTTCCAGAAGAGTTCTGAAGTGGTGATGCCTGAGGTCCAGAACACATACCCAGTTGTGTCTTTGAAGTGGGGGAGACTTCAAAGAAAGGCCTTCGAAGTGCACAGAGTACATTCCCTTTCAGCCCTGGCTCCAGACTCCCTACAGGGGGTATGTATTCCTTTGTGTTGGGACAGGCACTGCCCATTCAGGTGTAAGTGTTAGTCCTCCCTCTCATCCTGCCCAGGATGGCCCATCAGGATGTTATTGGCATTAGTCACACCCAAGCTCACAATGTGTGCGGTAGTATGGAGGAAATGCACAAAGCCCAGCTGTCACCAACCCTAGATGTCTATTCAGAGACAGACAGCAGGCACCAAATGGTTACAGTAAGAAAATGCCAACTTTCTAAAAGTTTAAAAAAACAATAGATAACCTGGCCACCAATTTCTGAGGCTGCTATTTATTTCAGCAGACTAAGGAACAATGCATTTAGTCACTGTACCCTGCTTAAACATTTTGCCTTATTTGAAACATTTTATGCAACCATTTAAATATTCAATGTGCCATTCAAAAGATAGAATACTCGTGTATTAGAAAAAATTCAAACATACGAATAAACAATACTAAAGGCAATGTGAAATTGAAACAAAAATGTGAAAGATACATTTATATATATATATATAGACACCAGTCTATATTAATCAAACATGATGCTCTCTCAAAGTGCCCTGTACTTGGCTTCTGTTTAGAGACAAGCTACCCATGTGGGGAGAAAGATTATGTGGGGCTCTGCGGGGATATATATATATATTGACAAAACCCTCTGCAGAGTCCTTTTTAACTAGAGTCCCTCATAGGTACAAAAGGAAATTCCGACGAGTTTCCAATCCCAAGTGACTTCAGGATTTATCGTCAGGGCTGAACCACGGTGTAATCTGTGTAAATTAAAAAGAAAAAGTATATGTAACTCCAATGTTGCCCTTCTCTTCTATAGAACTATGACCTCATGAGAGGATTATGGTGTACCTGTTTTTTTTTTTAAATGGGGGCATCAATTTTCTGTCTGCACGTTTGCTGTTTTCAGCACGACCTTCGTGCTTCTGACCTTGTGACCTAAACAGTAGGAATTGTTTAAAAAAAATGTTGTCTGCTGTAAGTCCTCCACTTTCCGATGTGTTAAATGTTCTTATTGATTGAAATATTATTGTATGCAATATATTTGCTTACTTGAACGTTTGTCTTCGGTCCGATGTTATTTAAACCGAGCCAGCGTGTGCTGTAAATTGGAACCAAGTGAGGCGCGCGTGTTCATACATAAGGATTCTTAACCCATTTCTGAAACTGAAAAAAAGTAACAATGTTTCACTGCGCTTTTTGTTAAAAAAAAGTGAGAGAAGTACGTGTGTTATCATAGCCTCCCGTGCAGCAGATCTGACTTACTTCAAGGCTTGTAATTCCAAGTTTCAATCATTGGACTTATGTCATTCGGTACGCTGTTTAAACTTGGCTTCTCCTATCGGATCAAGTCAGGGGCGAGCCGCCTGTGTTCATTGTAGGAATTTCGTAATTTTTTTCTAGAACGAAGCGTGGTGCAACAATGTTACACTGTGCTTTTTGACGATGCAGGAAATGCGCATATTCCAGTTGCTGACTCGTGTCACGGTTTTGATTTGTTTAAACACTTGTGGTGTTAGTAGCTACGCTCGTGCAGTTCGATATGTTAAGACTAAGGCCGACATGCTTATAGTTATTTACGATGTTAAAGATAAACTAGCTCTTCCAGATACATTCAGTTCAGACTCACTTTTTTCTTCTTCCCCAACTTGCTCAGACGGGTGGCTCTTCCATCAAAAACGCTTGTGCTGACTCTGCCAATTTTTGAATTTATAAAAGCAGGAAGTCTCTCAGTGATCTTATTAGCAGATTTATGGGAGTTGTAGTCCTCAGGATTTTTCTTGACTTATTTTTCAGGGCTACGTATTTTTGTGTTGTTTGTGAGATTCTGGAAATTATAGTCTTTAATTCATTTGTATGGTCGCCTGATCACTGATAACATTTTCATTTGGTTTGAATAATAAAATCTAAACTTGTGATAGTTTCAAACTGCGTTGAAAATATCTGACTCACGGATATTAATTAATTGCTTGGTTTAGTTCGGACATCTCGTTGAGACCTTTTTGAATACAATTAAATTTCAGAATTAAATAAGCTTTCCTTTTCAGTAGTAGATTTTCGACATTACCTGCACGTGGGGGTTGCTTCAATCCTGAAAGCACAGTCCATACAAATTCTTTCTCTGAGTGGTTCTTTTCCAGAAAGTGTGACACCATCGGTGCAGTTAGCACTTGCTTTTTAATTCGGGAACGATGTTGTACTATTCTTTGATTGATTTGTTGGTTTGTCTTCCCGATGTACAATTTTGGACACGGGCATTGAATGGCGTACACTGTGTTTCTGGTTTTGCAATTCGTGAATTCTTTATGAGTCCATTTGATGGAATCATGTGTGAACTCGTGGCCTTCGATGGTGGAGCTACATGCAGAACAATTACCACATTTGTGATGACCTTCAATGGGTTGCATGTTCCATTGGGCCCTTAAGTCTGTCTTTTTTGTGGGATGAGATAAGTCTGCTCTGATGATTCTTTGGCCGATGCTCTTGTTTCTTTTCATTGCAAATAACGGTCTCTCCATAGGGCAATCCAACTGTGTTAAAAGATGCCAATTTGTTAAGACCATCTGACGGAATTTATTGGTGTGTGGGCCAAATGTCGATACACACACAAGTTTCTCTACAGGTCTTTTTTCTTTCTTGGAGAGCAATACTTCTCGCGGAGTGTACCATGCCCTCTTGATGGCATGTTTAAGCATTTTTCTAGGGTAACCTCTATCTTTAAGTTGATCACAAAAGACTTCGGCATTTATCATAAAGTCATCTTTTCAAGCACAATTCCTCTGTATCCTTAATAGTTGCCCATAAGGGAGGTTGTCCTTTAAACTCCTTGGATGGAAACTTTGATAATGGAGTATTGTATTTCTGTCTGTAGGTTTTCGATGTAAAGTTGTTGTCAATTTATGGTCATGCACAAAGACTTCCACATCTAGAAACGTTAGGAGAGTCCTGCTCTTCGTGATGGTGAATTTGATGTCTTGATGTCTCATGTTCAACCATTCATGAAACTGCTGCAGAGGTTCTTCTGTACCACTCCAAAGGCACCAAACATTGTCTATATATCTGTACCATTGTGAAATATATTCACTATATGGATTATGGTTGAAGATGAATTTGTCCTCGAACAACGCCATAAACAATGCAGCCATTTCCGGGGCGAAGGGACATCCCATTGTGGTCCCTTTGACTTGCATGAAGAATGTATCCTCAAATTTAAAGTAGTTCTTTTTGAGGGCTATTCTAGCTAGATCCAATATAAAATCAGTGGGGACTCTAAGGGGCTTCACGCGTGGGCCTCACGCGTGTCTCCAAGTAATATTCCATGGTTTCTAATGCTTCCTCCTGTGGGATCTGAGTGTATAGTGAAGTTACATCAAACGACACTAGCCATTGGTTACAAGGGTCAAATGGTTGTCCTTCAATCTTGTTAATGAAATCAGTGGTGTCCCTTATGTAAGATGGCACCTGGTCCAGGAACGGTTTGAGGAAGACGTCCACATACTTCGCAATTGGCTCCAATACTGACTCGCAACCAGATACAATTGGTCTTCCGGGGGGTTGTCTCTAATTTTTATGAATTTTGGGGAGGAAATAGATTACTGGGATCCTTGGATGAGATTTATTGAGGAACTCAAATTCCTTTGGACCTAAAATCCCTTGTTCTAATCCCCATTTTAGTTTGTTGATAATCTCTCCTTCTATTTGTCGTGCGGGATCCTCCTTTAGCTGTCGATACCATTCTGTGTTAAGTATTTGGCTTTTTGCCTCAGCCACATACATTTCTTTGGACCATAAAACTAGGGCTCCGCCCTTGTCTGCAGGCTTTATGATTACAGAGTCATCTTTCTGGAGATCTCTAATGGCTTCGTGTTGTTGCTTGGTAATGTTCATTTTTTTAAATGGTTTATTCTTTTCCAATTGTGTAATAGAAGACAAGACTGCCTGTTCAAATGCAAAAATTTGTTTTGGGATGCTGTGTGCTGGTGGATTAAAATTTGATTTTTTAGATAATCCAGAGGGTTCAGTGTTGCCACGGTTTTCTTTCCCATGAAAAATGCTTTAAGGCGAATTTTACCGAAGAATTCTAAAGCCTCTATTTTTAAATTGGCATAGTCTGTGCTTGTGGTTGGAACAAATTTGACACCTAATTCCAAAACTGACTCTTCTACTTTGGACAGTTGTTTGGATGACAAGTTCACTATCGTTGTCGTTCTCAGTTCTTGTAAAAGTTTCTGTGGGTCCTCATTTCCCATTGTGGCTGTTGTTGCTTGAACCGTACTAGGTTTCTTGGGTTGCCTTGTTCTAAAAAAGTGTTCTGTCTTTTGAGAGGGCCTTCTCTTGGATTGGTGTCACCTGAGGAATCTGAAGAAGAGGATTCTGAGGATGTCCCTTCAGATTCATCAGGTGACATCTTCGCCCCGGAAATGGCCGTATTGTTTATGGCGTTGTTCGAGGACAAATTCATCTTCAACCATAATCCATATAGTGAATATATTTCACAATGGTACAGATATATAGACGATGTCTGGTGCCTTTGGAGTGGTACAGAAGAACATCTGCAACAGTTTCATGAATGGTTGAACATGAGACATCAAGACATCAAATTCACCATCACGAAGAGCAGGACTCTCCTAACGTTTCTAGATGTGGAAGTCTTTGTGCATGACCATAAGTTGACAACAACTTTACATCAAAAACCTACAGAGAGAAATACAATACTCCATTCTCAAACTTTCCATCCGAGGAGTTTAAAGGACAACCTCCCTCATGGGCAACTATTAAGGATACGGAGGAATTGTGCTCGAAAAGATGACTTTATGATAAATGCCGAAGTCTTTTGTGATCAACTTAAAGATAGAGGTTACCCTAGAAAAATGCTTAAACATGCCATCAAGAAGGCATGGTACACTCCGCGAGAAGTATTGCTCTCCAAGAAAGAAAAAAGACCTGTAGAGAAACTTGTGTGTGTATCGACGTTTGGCCCACACACCAATAAATTCCGTCAGATGGTCTTAAAAAATTGGCATCTTTTAACACAGTTGGATTGCCCTATGGAGAGACCGTTATTTGCAATGAAAAGAAACAAGAGCATCGGCCAAAGAATCATCAGAGCAGACTTATCTCATCCCACAAAAAAGACAGACTTAAGGGCCCAATGGAACACGCAACCCATTGAAGGTCATCACAAATGTGGTAATTGTTCTGCATGTAGCTCCACCATCGAAGGCCACGAGTTCACACATGATTCCATCAAATGGACTCGTAAAGAATTCACGAATTGCAAAACCAGAAACACAGTGTACGCCATTCAATGCCCGTGTCCAAAATTGTACATTGGGAAGACAAACTAACAAATCAATCAAAGAATAGTACAACATCGTTCCCGAATTAAAAAGCAAGTGCTAACTGCACCGATGGTGTCACACTTTCTGGAAAAGAACCACTCAGAGAAAGAATTTGTATGGACTGTGCTTTCAGGATTGAAGCAACCCCCACGTGCAGGTAATGTCGAAAATCTACTACTGAAAAGGGAAGCTTATTTAATTCTGAAATTTTATTGTATTCAAAAAGGTCTCAACGAGATGTCCGAACTAAACCAAGCAATTAATTAATATCCGTGAGTCAGATATCCTCAACGCAGTTTGAAACTATCACAAGTTTAGATTTTATTATTCAAACCAAATGAAAATGTTATCAGTGATCAGGCGACCATACGAATGAATTAAAGACTATAATTTCCAGAAGCTCACAAACAACACGAAAATACGTAGCCCTGAAAAATAAGTCAAGAAAAATCCTGAGGACTACAACTCCCATAAATCTGCTAATAAGACCACTGAGAGACTTCCTGCTTTTATAAATTCAAAAATTGGCAGAGTCAGCACAAGCGTTTTTGATGGAAGAGCCAACCGTCTGAGCAAGTTGAGGAACAAGAAAAAAGTGAGCCCGAAATGAATGTATCTGGAAGAGCTAGGTTATCTTTAACATCGTAAACACCTATAAGCATGTCGGCCTTAGTCTTAACGCATCGAACTGCACGAGCGTAGCTACTAACACCACAAGTGTTTAAACAAATCAAAACCGTGACACGAGTCAGCAACTGAAATACGCGCGTTTCCTGCATCGTCAAAAAGCACAGTGTAACATTGTTGCACCACCCTTCGTACTAGAAAAAGATTAAGAAATTCCTACAATGAACACAGGCGGCTCGCGCCTGACTTGGTCTGATAGGAGAAGCCAAGTTTAAACAGCGTACCGAATGACATAAGTCCAATGATTGAAACTTGGAATTACAAGCCTTGAAGTAAGTCAGATCTGCTGCACGGGAGGCTATGATAACACACGCACTTCTCTCACTTTTTTTTAACAAAAAGCGCAGTGGAACATTGTTACTTTTTTTCAGTTTCAGAAATGGGTTAAGAATCCTCATGTATGAACACGTGCGCCTCACTTGGTTCCAATTTATAGCACACGCTGGCTCGGTTTAAACAACATCGAACCGAAGACAAACGTTCAAGTAAGCAAATATATTGCATACAATAATATTTCAATCATTAAGAAAATTTAACACATCGGAAAGTGGAGGACTTACAGCAGACAACATTTTTTTTTAAAAATTCCTATTGTTTAGGTCACAAGGTCAGAAGCACGAAGGTCGTGCTGAAAGAAGCAAACTTGCAGACAGAAAATTGATGCCCCCATTTAAAAAAAAAACAGGTACACCATAATCCTCTCATGAGGTCATAGTTGTATAGAAGAGAAGGGCAACATTGGAGTTAAATATACTTTTTCTTTTTAATTTACACAGCCCTGACGATAATCCCTGAAGTCACTTGGGGATTGGAAACGCGTCAGCATTTCCTCTTGTACCTATGAGGGACTCTAGTTAAAAAGGACTCTGCAGAGGGTTTTGTCAATATAAATATATCCCCGCAGAGCCCCACATAATCTTTCTCCCCACATGGGTAGCTTGTCTCTAAACAGAAGCCAAGTACAGGGCACTTTGAGAGAGCATCATGTTTGATTAATATAGACTGGTGTAATTGTTTTCAATGATATTGAATCGCCCGATGGAGGAGCCGCCACGGCCAAATAAGTTGCTGACCTAACTATTCTACGCCGATTAAATCGGTCCACACTGCCCTACTCGATACGGATTAAGACTGAAGCATCTTTGAAAATTATGGACTAATTGGAGCCAATAAACACACCCCACTCCCCCCACACCGCACAGTACAGTGGGAGGTCATCACGGGAACCAGCTCACCGTGACCAGGTTGACTATCCCTGTCCTGAAGAAGACCCGCAGGCCGAGGCCTTAAATTTCCCTCTGTGCCCCAAGTCGGGTCGAAACGTTGACGCCCACATCCCCCTCTAGGCCTGGACCACAAGCCCCATTATTCCAATGTGCAAATAATGATACATCGCTTGAATATTGGAAGAAATATGTTGAATAGAGAATTTTTTGTACTACTGAGTATCTCTGGCTAGGCTTACATAGATTGATAATTTGTTATCAATCCATCTTGAATTTTTCAAATTATTGTTTAACGATTACCTTGGGAAATCTTCCCCTTCTTTACCTTAATTTCCTTCTTCAAATTGAGCACCCCCTTTTCAGCACGTTCTATCTCCTTTTTGAGCAACCTTTTCTTTTATTCTTTTAATATACAGTAGAACTTCGTTTAGTATTGAATTTATGATTAAATAAATACATGCTGGTTTTTGTAATCTAGTGGTTGGTGCACATCATAATTTAAATGTCTATGGAACTTTGTTTACCGTGAGCTGATGTTTCACATGCTCTAAAAGATTTGAGTAAATGACTATTGTTTGAATTAATTTAATTGTTTAAAATAATAGGTCTAGGACCATTGTTTCCAGTATCAATCGACTCGGTTTAAACAA
This sequence comes from Calotriton arnoldi, assembly GCA_963921515.1. Classification (NCBI taxonomy): domain Eukaryota; kingdom Metazoa; phylum Chordata; class Amphibia; order Caudata; family Salamandridae; genus Calotriton; species Calotriton arnoldi. The sequence goes on from CAWUFW010012049.1 coordinate 380,808, forward strand.
CATCGGACCGAAGACAAACGTTCAAGTAAGCAAATATTTTGCATACAATAATATTTCAATCAATAAGAAAGTGTAACACATCGGAAAGTAGAGGACTTACAGCAGACAACATTTTTTTAAACAATTCCTACTGTTTAGGTCACAAGGTCAGAAGTACGAAGGTCGCGCTGAAAGAAGCAAACGTGCAGACAGAAAATTGATGCCCCCATTTTAAAAAAACAGGTACACCATAATCCTCTCATGAGGTCATAGTACTATAGAAGAGAAGGGCAACAAAGTACTAATGGTTTCATTTTAATATGTATGTTTTCCAATTAATTATCAATTGTTAACTATGTATCTTGAGCAAGAGTGATTGGAGTATTGTATTCTTTCCATTTTCTGGATTTCCATTGCCTCACTTGGGGCGTCCTTTTTCAATTCATCTATTATCACGGTATAAGATACCACTGTGTTCTGTATTTGAGGTCCCTGTTTCCATATGTTTGCAATTCTTTTAATGTGTGATTGTGTTAATAAGACAGCAGTGCGAATGTGATTTAGTTATGTTTGACTGTTTAGATTGTGTTAGGATGCAACTGGTATGAGGATGTTTTAATTGTTTCTGCCGTTATTCATTTTGTTCCAATTGCTTCTGTATGGATTCTATGGATACAATATATTTATGTTATGATGTCATTTGTGTTGTTTTGAGTCTTATGTATATGTAAAAAACATTAATAAAATGTAATTAATGTCTTGAAATTGTTACATTTTGACCAAATTAAATATATATTTTTTTGTATTATCCTCTCTTCAGCCTGTTTTCTGAATTTATTATGTTTGATACATTGCTGATGTTGCTCCCCGTATTAGTGATTGACCTATAGTCAGCCAGAGACGCTTTGCGCTCGGATTTATACATAGGCAGGTGAAAACTTTTCCCTTCCTGTGGAGGGACTTTGGTGCATATTATCAAGGAATAGCGATATTTATCGCTAACCGCGCTTAGGGCGAATTTTTAACGCCGCTTATCGCTGGAAAATATCGCTGAGATAACACCCTATTAACAAGGTTTATCTCCATAGCGATAAAATTTCCAGCGATAGCGGTAAAATGTGAGAATATCGCTGGAAAAGCAGCGATATTCTCGCATTAACGCAAGGATGGATTCAGCCTGACAATCCACCTCCTATACTTTAAACAGGTAAGTCATCCTCAGTAGCAGGTGTTAAAATCTAGCGATAAACGCGCTTAGCGCGATTTATTTTATCGCTTCGCCTGCCTTGTTAATAGGGGTTAGTTGTGTTAGCGACTGTTTTCAGTCGCTTTTAGTGGGAACGCCTACCTTGCATGTCATTAGCGATAATTATCGCTGGCATGCAAGGCGATGGTAAACCGGCCGTTAACGCCTGAAAGCTGTCGCTAACGCCTGTTAGCGACAGCTTGCTGATAGGGCTGATAAATTATCGCCGCTTTAGCGGCAAAAAGTGCCGCTAAAGCAGCGATAAAGCCCTTGATAATATGCCCCTTTGTTTTAAGTGGCCAGGTCGACATGGCAGTTTAAAACTGCACATGCAGGCTCTGCAGTGGTAGGCCTGAGACATGTTTAAAATATTTAAGTGGGTGGCACAATCAGTGCTGCAGGCCACTAGTAGCAATTCATTTACAGGCGCTGGGCACATGTAGTGAACCTTACTAGGGACTTAGAAGTAAATTAGATTGGAAATTATGGATAAGCCAATGTTACCATGTTTTCAGCAGACAACACATGCACTTTAGCACTGGTTAGCAGTGGTTAAGTGCCCAGTGTCCTAAAGCCAACAAAAAAGAACTTGGCAAAATGGGGAGGAGGAAAGCAAAAGGTTTTGTGGTGACCCTGCAGAAAGCGACATTTCCAACATTTGCCTTCTGCAGAGAACTGTAGTTTTCCAATGTTGAGGTGTCTGTGTCTTGATTGGCTTGTGAAACAGCAGCCCTGTACTCTGATCTACTGTTATTACATTAGGAGAGATCTGGGAATTGCTTGGAGCTTGGGGTGCTTTTAGAGCTTTTTGCCTCTTTGATGAAAATGTGAACTTGAAGGGGGAATTAATCAGCCATCTTAAGTGAGTTGAGCTTTGTTGGCCATGTCTGGTGAAAGTAGAGTGGCAAGACCCTGAGGTGGCTGCACTGTTCTGTATGAAATGTTTTTGTTCCTCTGCTACCATATAGAAGGGTATTGTTGGAGAGTGCTAGAGGTACTGTGCATGGCAAGAAATTAGGTTATTGATCGGGGTGAAAACCCTACTCAAGCAACAACTGCAAACCTTGTTAGGGTGAACCACAAAAGTCACTAAATTAGCCTGTGCTTAACCCTTTGGTAGCTTGGCACAAAAGCAGACAGACTTAACTTAGAGGGACTGTGTAAAGTATTTATTTAGCACACTAACAGTAATAAAGTAAAAATACAATGCAAGAAAAACCTCAAACCAATTCAAAAAAATTGAGTAAATTTTAATAAATAAAATGCAACCAAAATGACAAAAATACAATCAGTAGAATCGGTGAAATGCAATTTTAAAGTTTTAGTTGGGTACAGCTCCTAAAAGCACAAAGCACCACTCACAGTCATCTGTTCATGCAAGACCAGGGGGAATTACAAGTTCAAGCTGATTGCAAAGGAGCGTGGGCCGGATACGGTGATCAGGATAGTCATGCTAAAAAAGTTACCTTTGCCACAGGGATTCTGCTCTGGAACAGAACTATGCTTGGGACCATGGTACATCAGCATGTAGGGACTGAGTCATCATACCACCTCAGTATCCATGAGCCCGAGTCCAACTTGCTATAGTGTCTCACTTGCCCTCCTAACCATACCAGAGAAACAAGTGAATGGGCACCCCCAGAACACAACATTCTTGACCCTTTCGAGGATCGCAGTAACAGGGCACACCCTTTTGCTCTCTAACTTGTACTTGTTCACAATAAAATAACCGAGAGACATGAAAGAAGTTTAGAAGATTTATTCAAACTATCGTGCTCTGAAATGCAGTATACGTGCCACAATTAGAAAACAAATGCATAATAAAAATACTGTTAGCATTGTTAATAATCCATATACCATGAAAAGTGCTGGCATTTTATAGGACAGACTGACCTAGCCCTCCTCCCACGCTATTAAAGCTAAATGATTATATGAAAGATCTCTGGGATTATTGGAAGACCCACTACTTTAGCATACACAGATGAACGCTCTACATCTCAGCAGATGCAGTGCTCTTGTCTCAAAACTCTTGTTCCATGTGTGTGTCTATGGCTCATGTACTCATCTATATGATAGGACATGTGTGCGCATAAACAATAGCTGCATTCTTGTGTTGTGTCTAGGTGCTAGTGCCTGGCCAGAAAGAATAACCAGGGACATTGTTGTTTGACCTTGTTGGTGGTGCACAGACTAAATCCCATGAAAAGAAGAGAACGCAAAAACTCAAACAGGTTCCGTGTGAAAGTATAATGTGGCACAAAAACAAGCTTGTTTATATATAACGTGTGCCTAAGAAAATAAGGCCTACAACTTGTACAGTTGGGCTAAAATATGGAAAACTACAATGGGCCATGCAAGAAACACATGACACCCTCCTCTTGGTCAGGAGACTAGCACTAGAAAGATAATAAGTATTACTAGTGTAATCAATAGGTGAACACACTCAAAGCATTTGTTATAAAACAAATATAAGAAACTGAAATTTAGGAAGAAAAAAATGGCAATTTAGAAATAATTGTCAAATTAAGGTGCTTAGGAGGAATCCATAATGTTACTCACCATTTCATAGGCCGAAAACTCCATCAAGGAATCAAGTCACAAGCTCCAAAGAACAAACATGCTCTTCAGTCTCAACCAATGGCGAGACAATTACCGAGCGACCTGCATCCGTGTTAATAGAGCCTGTTTCTTCTGATCCATGTCCTGATACACAGATCTCCTCTAATTTTAGAGGATCAAACCTTGCATTGTGCGGAAGGCACAAGCCCAAGGAACAGTTCTGAAAATGGGTCACTAAGGACTCATTAGCAGTCCAAAGTCCAAGCCAGGCATATATTCAGTGCCCATTCTGATGCAGTGGAACACAGGTTGCACACAGGTAAATAAGGCAGGCCAGAATGTTAAAGACAAATCGAGATCCAGTTCCTGTATAAGCATTCCAAAAATATGATTCATTCGCTCACAGGAATGCTGGAGCAATGTCAGTTCCAGGATGTCCACAAAAGGAACATCCATTGCTGAGAAGCAGAAACAGGACAAGAATGCTGCAAATGAGGAATAACAGCCACAGGAATCTGCCAAATACACTGGAGAAAATGGAGTGGATAAAAGCCAGGATGAATCCAAAGATGGTCTGAAAAGCACTAACAAGGCCGGAGCTTACAGCTTTTAAAAAATGAGCAAGGCGGCATTACTAGAGGCATTAATTCCCCGAAATGCTGGGAAAGGTTAGTGTTTAACAATGACTGTATTTCACTAGAGGTTCCAGCCACCTGCAATACGAAGATCTCACGAGCAGATGTAAGAGCTACTTCTTGTTTAAACACTAACACTTGGAATCTGCTCGTTAAAGTCTGCCTTCAAAGTCGCAATGGAAGGCCACAGTCAGCTATCTGCTATCCCATGCAGAGAGAGAAAAAGGACTTTGTTGCAACAAGTGACTAACTGGGAAACTGACACAATACACAGGACTCCAGCTCACATTCCGCAGCAAGCTTGATCACTAAGCATTAGAGAGTACCGTAATGAAGGGGAGAATTGCGGGAACTGGAATTCCATTAAAAAAACAAGCCAAATTGGGTGCCGAAGTGTTGCATGCCCTGTGAACTTTTACGTGTTTATAAACAAGTGAATGTCCGACAGTAGAATCACATTCTTCACCAGTGATAAAAACAGCCTTGTCGCTGCATTTACAATGATGGGCAAAGGGGAGTGACCATACTTCATGTATGTAACTACTACCTAGGGGTTCATATCTACCTATAGGAAAATGTTTCATGCAAGCTGTGGATTGAAATGTCGAAATAGGCAGGGAGATGACTCAGTATATTAAAAACACCGCTGGAGGCTATAGTGAATGGGAGTTGTTCTCATTTTTCTAAATGTAACATTGTGAAGTTTGCATCTTTCATGGCCATTAATTGTTGCTTAAGTGTTGAATCAAAAGGTATAAACAAATCGGTACAATTCAAGTAATGCCATTGAACGCAACCATTTTCAAGTGTTTGAAGTGTCCAGCTAAATTGCATAATAGATATAAGTCTACTTTGCCCATGATACAGTGTTGACACGTCACTTTGCACAATATCGAAAACAGATGATACAATATTGTTCAAGGTATAAATACAAGATGACAATGTATTAATATTATAATCAACAACAGCAAGTACCTTACCCAAATTATTATGGTCAATTTGTCTTAAGTGTCAACATCTTCCATCTGGGATGACTTCCAAATTTCATTATAGGTAGCTTATATAAATCTTTTAAACCATGGGGATTAGGGACCTAAAAGAAAATCTGATAAATGTATGTCCTCGGACAAGAAAGAAAAATGTTGTTTTACTGCAGACAGTGTGGAATGTTCCAACCATTGTTGGCATAACTTCCCTACCGAATAAGGGGTAACAGTACCAGAATGTGTTGACTGTAAATATCAGGGATCAGGTCTGCTTGATTTAAACCCAGTTGTGGAATTAAGAAAATGAGCATGACAGCCATTTATGTCTTCTTGCCATAATAACCACCTGCCAGGAATCAAAAATGAAGAATTAAATGCACCATTCTGCACCATGCTATTTAATTGTTCTTTTGTGTAATTTGTCAAATTCTGCCAATCATCAAAATGGCCAACAGAGGAAATAGTCAGGGCATTCATTTCTTTAATTTTTGCCAATCCTAAACAAGTAGTCTGCTGGATTGTTTCATTCAAAAAATCATTTGTGTGGGAATTAAAAAGGCTCAAAATAAAGTCTCGGTGCCTTGAACCTGCCAGGACTTCGTACCCCAAATCGATTTCAAATCAATGGTGTCTTTCCAGTGACCTTTTAGGTCCAACTTATTAATGAACATAGTAGTATATAAAAGCTTAGTTTGAGTAAACATATATTTCTTAGGTGGTGTTGGAGTTAATTTAAAAAAATATGATGTGGAGTCTGAAATGTCATGTCCTGTGAAATAGGTATACTTATCTTTTTGCTTTTGGAACTTTTTGGAGGTGGGGTTGGGCAATGTTCCCATTGTGTGTAATTAAAATGGGGATGCTGTCTTCCAGTTCTATGTAGGAAATTGTGTCCATAATGATGGTAACAGAACATATTAGCATAGTTAGCGAAATTAAGATACAGCTTTTCTGATTCAAAAACAGTATAATACTGTAACTCAGAAAGCATGGAATTTACAGTGTCAACATCCCAATCATCTAAATGGAACCCTGGTATTATCACATCACCCAGAAAAACTTTGAACAAATATGGTATCTGCTGGATCTCCGTTGGACCAAATATATCAAAAGGAACTTTATCCCAAACAATTCCACCAGTCACTGGAACGTCTGAAATGTTAACGAGGGACAAGTCCCTTTTCATTTTATGTGACGACGAATGGGGGGCCAACACCCCGTCTACCAGTTATGTAGCAGAACAGTTCAGGAGGTAATTGCCATTGATTAATAGGAAGAAAACAGTCACAAACTCAATCCACATAAACAAGAAAACCAAGGAAGGTATGATCCAGACATATATCCCAGGAGGAACTAGATAAGTGCATTTTAACCAGGAAATGAAAACACCTTGTCGGTGGTGCTCAGAATCAATCCCCAAAAAGTACGGAACTCGAAAACATATGCAGGTTCCTTGTGAAAGTTGAATGTGACACAAAAGCAAGCTTGTTTTTTATAGTAACGTGTTCAAAAGAAAATAAGGCCTACAACTTATACAGTTAGGCTAACATAGGGAAAACTACAATGGGCCATGCAAGAAACACGTGACACCTACTCAAAGTCTGGCATGAAGAGTCCAGAACTTCAGGATTTTTTGTTTTCTTGTTGAATGGTGAACTATGTTGCCAGCCAATGGTCCAGGATGTGGGGAGGCACACTTAGGGATCAGGGACCCCTCTAGAAGGGACCAGCAGGGCTCAGGTAAGTCTTGTTACAGGTCCAGTTATAGTAGGTCAGCTGGACAACTTCAGGCAGGCCTCTGGAGCTTGTTGTTTTCACGTGGCTCAGAACAGGAGGTCAGCCAACTCACCCTTGAAGTCACTCAGGTAGCCTGTGATGAAGCGAGCAGGTCCAGCCTTCCTTCACAGAGAGCAGGACAGGCCTCAAGCAGCAGGGTCATCCTCTGGGGAACAAGGCAGTCCTCAAGCAGCAGGGCAGTCCTCTCGGGAACAAGGTAAGCCTCAAGCAGCAGGGCAGGCCTGCGATAGCAGCACAACAGTGGAACAAAGAAGGCCTCAAGCAGTAGGAGAGTTCTCAGGGGAACAAAGCAGGCCTCAAGCAGGAGAGCAGTCCTATGGGGAACATAACATAGCGTGTATTTGTAAAGTGTGTATTCACCCAGAAGGGTATGTTGGCGCTGAATAACAGATGTTTATTGTTTCCCAACTTAATGGTACTCATTTTATCGACCTCACAAGAATGAAAGTCTGAGTTGACCCGCCACGATTTGAACCTGTGACCATGAGGTCAAACACAGGCCCCTACAGTGGACGCATTAGTCCACTAAGCCACCAGACAAGGCTGTATTTCTTCTGTAGTGTCCGCAAGTCCAGGTATGTACTGAAGAGTTGCTAAGGAGGTGCATTATTTACACCTGGTGACATCTACTGAAGTGGGAGAATTTTCTGGGCTACCCCCACATCTGGTTCTAGAAAGTTCTTCCCTTCCCCTGCCAAGGTTCCAAGAAGTCTGGGGTGACAAACGACCAGTGCCAGGTTCCTTTGTGGGTGCTGAAGGCAAGCTCTTTGAAATGTAAGTGGGTCAGGGAACAGCTGCACCCGAAACCATCCTGGTCATATCTAGTCCCCAATTATTCACTGTCAGGGCCCAATATGCATTCTTAATTGTGAAGCCAATAATAGGGCCCAGGCAGTTTGAAACTCCCAGAAGGCCTCATAAAGTTTGGGCAGGAAAATGCGTTCTTTCTACAAGTGGCATTTTAAAAATTGTAATCTAAATCCTACTGTACCAGTAGAGAGGATTTTAAATAACAATTAGAGTCCAAAAATGGCATTTCTACCTGCTCCAAATCAAAAGTTCGAACTTAATACACGTAATAAGGTAACCCAATGTTATCCTATAGGAGAGTTAGGCCTTACAGTAGTGAACAATGAATTTAGGAGTTTCTAACTGCAAGGACATTAAATCTTAAAAACACATGTCCCAATTTTAATATACAATGAACCAAGCCCTATGGGCTGTTTAGAGCCTACTGTAGGTGTGACTTAAATGTATTAAAAAGGAAGGTTTAGGCCTGGAAAAATGTTTGTTTTCAAAAATAGTAAGTATAGCCTGCACACCAGTCTAATCCGTTTCATCAAATATTCTGTATATCAACTAAAGTTTATCAGTTGTGTGCTACCTTGAGACCTGACCTGCACCTGTTAGGTTAACAAACCCTGTAGCGGTGTCTACAAACCTGTCACACACATCAAGGTGCACAACACATGCCCTTAAAGTTCAACAATTACATCAACTCGTTCATCAATACTTTTCTATGCAATTGTTTTGCAGATTTATTTTCAATTTTTTAACTTTTTATTATTCGCAACCAATATATCTGTATGTTGCAACTTTAAAACATACAATGATCATGATACATTCCTCTCATTTCATTGTATTACAATCAAAATATTCACAAGAAATGTTCAATGCCATGTGCCCAATGCATTTCAGGAAAGTCCCTTCGTCAGGGGAATTCTAAAAATGACAAATAATACATATTTTTGATCATGTACAATATACAAGAAGTCATAAGAACATTACTGGCTCTCTTAACCCTTATTGGCTCATGCATGAATACTTGGTGTGGGTGCTCAAAATTGGCCGTTGCTATACAGTGATTGCCATAACTCCTGGCATTATTAGGTATAGTATGCTCATGCGGAAATTCAAATATGTTTGGTATGTTAACCTCGCAACCCTTCGCATGCAGCCCAAAACGTGAATCTCTATGTTTTATACCCAAAGTGCAAAGTGCATTCTGTGTTGCTCTACGCCAATTAAAAAGCATCTCCAAACCATGTACGGAAGGTCTTCATGCCTTATATCCCAAGTGCTTTCTCTCTCAATGTGAACCGCAGCCCATTGTAACAACAAATCTACCCTACCTGGACATCACGCAGTAGACTATTGTAGTAATGTAAAGAAGCCTTTGAAAAACCAAACCTTTGAGAAACAACGAGAATGCCCGTTAGTGAGAACGTGCTAATGATTATGAGTAAGTGGATCTGTGAGCCTTATGCATATTTTACTTACTAGGATCAACGGGTAGAACAAAGCGTACTTGGTGAATCTATGTAGCCGCCGTTCATTCATGCAACCGATCCTAAATACAAGATCAATTACAAAAATCAATGCCGAACCTTCATAGTAATCCGTGTCACAAGGGTTGAACACACGCTATCTACTTACTTAAATCGGCAATGCAACCGCATAGTACATCTCGCCGCCAAGAAGAGCCCCCGGTCAGGACGCTATCACGTTTTTGAAAACTTCCGCGTATACGTGCGTGCGCGTACGTGCCGCTGTCTCATCATCTGCCATAAACACAAAAGGTGGATACGGAAAACAGCTATACTTCTATATTACTTGATACTAATGTTAGAAAAAATGAAGTGCATCGAAAACCAAAATAAAAGTGAATCAATAGAAACAATGAACTAAAAACGGTAACATGACGAATAATGAGAGTGGAAAATCCTCATTGTGAATAGTAAATTGTGTCCTGTTCTAAGGCTCAATATATGTGTAACCTCTATCAATGTGATTAGCATTATAATTCCTGAGTGATTTTGGTCATCCACACCAAGAATCTACATAACCCCAATAAGAAAACAGCGTCATATGCATTGATACAGAATTTATACTCCACTGAAACCATTTTGCTGTTGTACATGAAAAAGCTGTGTGTGAATAATCTAATACATCATACAGATGAGAATGAAATATTCAGTCCCACTATAATATTTAACATTGAAAGAAAACATGTCATTTCTATCTTGTCATTTAACCCATGAGGTATCAGGGCATTTAAGCGTTTAATTAATCCAAACTGTCTCCCGCTGCACTTACATTTGGCTAGTATTTCTGTGTGTTGTAGAGAATATCTTCTCAAGAATGGTGAACCTAGGTTGTGGTATGGTGTGTTTTTTTCTAACCAGTGTGTTGCTAAACAGGAATTAAGATTTGATGTTCTAATCATGCTTTTGTGCTCGGTGATTCGTGTTTTAACATTTCGTGAAGTCCTATTCACGTACACTAAGCCGCATGGGCATTTGATTGCATGTATTACCATTTCTGTGTTACAGTCAGATGAATGTGCCAGTTTTATTTTCTTCCCAGTATGTGGGTGTGTAAATGTATTTCCTACAATAACATTGCCGCAATGGCTGCAGTTAAAACATTTTCTCATCACTAGGGTTTTGACCGTTTTCCTGGACGCTGGTCTTTTTTTCAAAAGCTCTCTCAAGTTTTTTGCCCGTGAGTGTGCAAACAGTGGTTTACCAAAGAACACTTTCTTAAAATCAGGTTCCTGCTCAATGATATCCCATCTGCGTAAGATACTCCGCTTGATGACTGATGCCTGAATGGAAAATTTCAGAACACACACTTCTCTTTTTGTTTTAATTACAGCTGCGGATTCATTTGATGATAATTTAAAAAATTTCAAGATATAAGAAGCAATAAGGGTATTGACCCATACCTTCCACTTGTGTCCTGGGGAGAGGTACCCTAACTTTTCAGAAGCAGGTATTTACCAGTATGAGTGGGTATATTGGATAACGCTGTCATATATAAGATAGCCACACTCATTGAAAGAAAAGGGGTTTTCTTATAAACTCTTTACCCCCCTTTTTTTACAGAAGAGTGGTTTGCCAAATAAGGAGCACATACCCTGGACAGGAGCGTGATTTTTAGAACAGAATATAAACTCGACACCCACTTGTTGATAAGGTATGTTGACTGGCGGTAATAGAGTCCGGTCATAACAATGTAATATGGGTGAAACTTGTCCAGGTTTTCCCAATAAATTTCATAATTAGGACACATTTGTACCATATAATTTTAGAAACTGCGGGTCATCATTAAATCAACGGCCTCATTTGAATACGGCCCTTTACTGAGTGCGTTGCACCAGTAAGTTATGTTTAAGATAGTATGCATGAGCATGAATGCACATTAGGTGTCACATGGTGGTGAAAGTAGCATGGAGGCATGTGTGGGGAAACTCACTTATGGATGTTGGAGCACTTATTAGTGGTTCTTAGATATAAAATTGTGTTATTGTTTTTTAAATATAACATGTTTTTTATAAAAAAAAAACTCTCAAAACATTAGAATAAGAATAAGATGAAGTTGGAGAGTTGTGATATTATGATTGGGTAGGTTTTCCCTTGTGTGATAAAATCTCCACTTTTCTCACATATTAGGGTTATTGTATAACAAAAACGGAAAGGAGAAGATGTAATCATATGTTTGTCCTGATGAAGGTGGGTATATCGGGTTAATCCACCGAAACGCGTCGACGCTGAGTTTTAGTTACATTTGTAAAAGACAGAAACACATGAGGACAGATAATTCATTCTCCTGTGGTGTGCTGTCTATTGTCGCAAATTAGCATCTTATTGACAAATTTGAGTGTCTTATTATATTCTTTTCCTGGGGGTTGTTTGTATTTTAACTATTGATGAAATTGAAATATATCATGTTTTTATCTATGACATATTGAATGTATTTTGGGGTATTTTATTGTATGTTTTTTATTAAACAATTGTTTGAATTTTTATTAAATGATTGCATAAGTGTCTTGACATCCTGAGTTAGTTTGTTCCCTTGATGAGGTGTTATTGACTGTGACTATTAGTAGAGTATATCTGCATATGAATGTGTGGTTGACCTAGTGTCTCTAAAGGGATAACTGATTTTTGACTATTAAAAGACTGGACACAGTAGTAAGAATCCCACACAATAAGAGTATTCACATTAGGATCTGCAAACTTGAGAGCTAGAACATGAACACGCAGCTCCGCCAATTGCGCCGTACAGTCCCCCAGTGCCTGTGTATGCACAATGGAGGACTTAAATTCACCACTTACAATTGAACCAGCCACAATAGCGAAAGCTGCTGAATAAGCATGTTTGGACCCGATGGCCGGTTGAGCCGAGCCTGTTGTGTAGTTCCTATAAAACCTATACAGAATCTGCGCGTTTGGACAACATACACTGCAGGATTGGTGTCAGACTGATTCTAGACACCCGCACTGGGTATGTTGGCCTGTGTACCAGCTAGCTCACAGTGCCACTAGAAACCCTTCTTACTAAGGAGAGAATAGTTCTTGGCAACTATCGAACATGACAACCCTGATCCCTCTGGACCGTGGAAACAGTGTACTACTTTTTGCTCACTCACTCGTGCTCGCTTAGTCTCAGAGAGATACACAGAATAAACAGTAGGGACGTTTTCAATAAGTATTTATTGAACAGTCGTTATTCTAGTGTAAAATAGGTTTGCTGAAACAATCATTAGACAGTAACAGATATAGATGATTAGAAGCACTAGGAAAGTAAAAGGATGGTAGAGTTCTACCATTTTGCTATAACTGTGAACACAAGTAAGTACATAAAATACATGATAATAAAATGCGTACTCCTACGATGCAGCCTTAACCAGATGTACTTGAGTGTACCTAGCATGTATGTAGGTGTTATGCCAAGAATCCCTCTAGGATAGATTCAACCCCCATTACCTGAAGTGAGAAACTGTGGGACCCCATCCTGGTTTCGGGTTGGACACCCCGCAAGGGATGTCAGACCACTGTGAGCTGGAGTATCTGCATGCCGGGGCTTCAGCGCCTCGCCTCAGTGTGTCAGCATGGAAGTCCTGATCTCCTCTCCCTATCTCAGCAAGATGTGCTGTTTATATACCCGAAGGTATCCCCAGGGTTTCTACCTTGCTGTGCCACTGTCGGACTAAGGATGACGTCGGGAATGAACCTTGTACATAGTTATTATGCAGGAGATGGTAGCCCTGCTGAGATTCCAAGAATCCAAGGATCCTCATGCATAATGTATGAGGCTTTTTGGTCAGGGAAAACCCCACGTTCTGTACGCAGTACCGTAACTAGGTAAAGGGTCAGTCCTAGCAGCCCGGTATGTATGTAGTGTAGGGATGAATATAGGTGAAAGGTTGGGATATTACCCAAGCCTATATTGGGGTACCTATATGGAATATATCAAGCCGTCTGTATAAATGCTACATTTATATTCATCCAAAGGAAGCAACGACAACGGAGGAGGATGAACATGTTCATACTGCAAAAACTCCTGTGTCTGAAGAGCAGGATCAAAGATAAACGTGACATCAGCCAATGTCAAAGAAGTAGCCCATTGTATCCGACGGGGATGTAAAGCTTTAGAGTTCGGTACACTTGCCTTAGTCACTGCTTCTAAAGCAGGGATAGGCGAAACCATAAGAATGTGTTTCCCCTGCGCCAGCGAGCATTCTTTTAGAATCGCAATTTGGACCGCAGTCAAAATCTTTTCAACATTCGAAAATCGCATTTCTGCTGCTGTGTACAAATGTGACTTGTATGCAATAGGTACTGTGTCGCCTTCGTTGAACGTCAAGTAAGTGAAACCCACCGCACCCGGTACAATACGTATGACCAGGTTCGTGGAATTATCACGCGTCAACAAGTAGTTAGTCACTAGCAGATCTGACTGCAAAGATTGTGAAATTAAGGTATGTTCCGGAAGCCAGCAGGCAGAAGAATATGTAGGTTGTATCAACACATAGAGCGGTTTGATACACTGGGCATAATCGGGGATGTATGTCCTCCCGAAATTTAAAAATTCCAGCAAAGACTGAAGCTTCTTCAGTGTAGACGGAGGTTGCAATTGTGCACATTTCGCGAGACAGTGGGGGGTTAACCCCCTACCTTCATTATGGAGCTCGTAGCCCAAAAAGAGCCCCGCAAAACAAGCAATGCGTGATTTAGCAAAATAACATTTGTATCCATAGTCGGCAAACGACAGAATAATTCGGTCGACTCAGACAAGATGCGGTATCAGTTCGTCATCCGTCAGATAAATATCATTTACGTACAAAACGCATCTGGGTCTATGCTGTGTAAGAAAGACACAACACGTGCAGCAAAAGCCCTGGGGTTATTCTTATACCCCATAGGCAAACGCGTAAATCTTTTTTGATTTCCGACGGCGCTGAAGGCTGTCAAGTCACGGCTCTGAGGAGCCAAATTGTAACTGTAGAAACCATTGGATATATCCAGTGTCGTTTTGTATTTTTTGCAAACAATGCTGTTCACTAGCGCAGAGCTGTGAATGTTCTGTACTGCAAACGTACGACAATGACTATTCAAATTTTGATAATCTAATACAACGCAATATGAACCATCCGGCTTCGATACCGGAAAAAGAGGATTATTCATCGGTGATACACAGGATTCAATTACACCTTGATATTCCAATTGAGTCAGAATGTCACAAACGGGAGCTTTAGCCTCTCGTCTGATTGGATATTGAGGTTGTGACTGTGGCATAGACCGTAATGGTATTTCATGCACCGGTGAATCTCTATCCCAGCCCACTTGATTACGGTACACCGCTGGGGCAAGGGCCAATGCCCACTCAGATGCGTAAGCCTGTTTAGCTTCCTCAGGGGCGTAGCGTGAAAAACTCGGAAGTATCACATCCTCCCCTCTAGAAGCGGCCAAAACAAATGGTGGAGGCCAATCTGCCTCCGCCAACAAAATGTCATACGAGGAGGCAATATTGTCCCAGAAAACCGCTGTAATTGTACACTGTATATCATCCTCAATTTGGAAGACAATTTCATAAAGTCTATCCGGGGGTGCAACTCGAGTGTCTGCTGTTTCTACTGTAATAAATGTATCAGTTGCTCTCATCTCCAGACAGGTACGCAGTGCTTCCCTGTCTATGGTAACCTCCGCTGCGCTGTCGAGCAGATTCACTGCCAATGTACAGTCTAGGAGTGGCATTCTCACCGTTTGAGGCATACTTGCTGTTAAAGCGGAAACTTTCTTCTTTTGATACGGGGGTCGAAAACGAGGCAGTCCCTTTTGTTTGGCTTTTATGTCAAACTGTCGAGGTTGATCCAGTCCCTGTTGAGTGGTCGCACCTTTGCCGCGATCCTGGCGCTCCCCACCACCGACTTGAGAGTCCGATGTGTCCTGCAAAGAACAAGGAGAGCACTGATCAGGGACTTGGAATCTATCAGGAGTCTTAATTTTCGGGCGATCTCGCAAATCATAAGTACTCAGAAGAATCAGGTGTCGTGAACCAGCACGCGAACCTTGCTTCTGTTGCTGCTGCCCCTGTTTTTTATTTCTCCAGTTCTTTTTAGGAAAGAATGGGTGCCCATCCTTATCAGTTTGGGCTTTTTGTTGAGTTTGAGCTTGAGTAAAAGGCTTGATTCCCAGACTATTGCGCCCTAAGGTTTTATAAGCTTTAGCAATAATCTTTGGTAATTTGCGCTGTTTGTCTGCGTCAGCAACAGCCTCCAAGCGTTGTTCCACTTGTAAGCTTACAGCTTCACCCTTCACATTAGCAAGGATCATATCGCAAACAATGTCGAACACTCCCCCCAGTCTCATTCCCAACTCCAGGGCCGCCTTGGCCCCATGTTCATCCTGAACACGTTTTATCACGGAAGGGAGAACGGTCATTGAGAGGGTGCCGTAACACAACGAATATACTGCTGCAAACACTCTGCCACAAGTGTTACAATCAGCTAACTCAGGAACAAGGCCTTTAGGTAAGCTCATGGTCAGAATCCTGTGTTTCTCCACAGGTGTGGTATTTGAAAAAACAGCTTCGAGTTGCCCACATTTTTCAGCAAGTCAATAAGGAAGCTTGTCCTTATTTTGCGGACGCTTGGCCATCTCTGAATTAATCATGACAGGACTGATAACTATACCACCGGGTCTCGGTGATTGTGCAGCAACTCCAGGTGGTCTCACCTGTATGTTGCCCGACATGAACTGTATAACAGCTCTATGTACACGTATTAATGAAGTATGTAATACGCGTAGCTCTGCAACTGTAACATTAAGATAATTTGGATGCGGGTATACCCAGCTAAAACGGGCCATGTGGCCCCATCAATCGATAAGGGGCCTAAACGGACCACTGTCAAGGGGTGTGGAAGGGCGCCATTAAACCATATGGTGTGTTTCCAAGCTGTTAACGGAACTTCAAGAGATCGATAAGGCTGATAATCCTGCGGAAGCGCGGTGGCAGTATATTCGTGAAAGAAATTATCATTTACATCCACTGCCGGAAAGGTGACCCAAGAGTAAAATACCTTGAATCGATGTCCAGCATCCGCTTCAACAACAAAGATAAGATCAGCACCGGCATTAGGGACTCCATGTTGAGTCAAATAAGCGGTAACCGGAGCGCAGTTAGGAGCCACTATGGCCACCGCCATAATCAATAGAAGAGAATCACAACCTATGAGCGGTAGCGGAACAACGGGTAAAAGAAAGAAGGAAAATCACCTTTTAAAATCCAAGCTTGAAAAACCTATAATATCTCAATATAGGAGGCTACACCGTCACAACTGTCTCCGGAAACAGAAGTGATGAAATGGTGGACAAGCACTACTCAGGAGTCTCGCAGATAAGTACCAGACCAAACGTTGGCGGCGCCATGTTGCAGGGATTCTGCACATACACAGAACTATGCGCAGGAAAACAGGACCTCGGTGTATAGGGGCTGAGCCTTCCTACCGCCTCAGTACCCAAAATCCCAGAACCGACTAGCTATAGTGTCTCATTCGCTCTCCTACATAATCGCGAAGCTGCAAATGATTAGACAACACAGAACACAACACTCCAGACTCTCTCAGGAATCGCGGTAGCAAGACGTACCCTTTTGCTCACTCACTCGTACCTGTCCACAATAAGAATTGAGGGAGTCACTGTTATAGTTCAAAATGTTTATTTTAACTATAGTGCTCTATAATACAGTATACGCGCCACTACCAGCAGCAAAACGCATAAACCTAAAACAGTTAGCATTGTAGCAAGTCCTTAGATTATAAAGGGGGATGTCATTGTATGCAGGTAAGAAGAAGTTTTATTATATAAAAGAAGATCTCTGGGCTATATCATAGGAACAGCATAGCTCTTCTCCTTGGAAAGGTCCCTCTCCAAGTGTGTGTTAAACCAACATGCATCGCCATAATATCAAAGCACGAGTTTCCAGCAGCCGCAGCTGTGTTAGCATGTTTTGTCTAGGTGCTAGGGACTGACCAGAACAGAATAACAAGGGGCATTGTTTATCGACCTTGCACACCGTGTTCAGACTAAACTCCAGGAACAGGCAGAGAATGCAGAAAGCAGACGGTTCTCATGTGAAAGGCACAAACTGAGTCTTGCGAAATAAAGTCATGTAGTAACGTGCGCAAAAGCAGCATCATGGCAGCAGAGCTCATGCTAACTTAGCAATGTCGACAATGACCCTAACGGCCATATGACAGTGTATGACATCTCCAGCTGGTGTCCGTAGGTACCAATCCAGCAAAAAATAGCGTGCATGTGGTCCAGTGCCACCCATGAAGGATTTTTAAACAGCTGAATTTTAATCATGATTCACAGAGGCTGGAAGAGCGGTCCATGTCTTGTCTATTAGGGCTTGGGACCCTCCAAGCTAGAAGTGCCAGAGATGTTGGTGTTGAATAGAGGGCAGTTATCAGTAATTCATAAAGTCATGAGATTAATTTCCTGTATTCTCCCCATTTCTGCATAAATTTGTATCACAGCTACTGTCAAGGAACACGAGACCCCTCCATTTCAAAAGGAGCTAGAGCAGGGACCCCAACCTTGTTTGTCTTAAGAGCTACATGTGTTCAATGGAAATCCTCCAGAGATACTAATATTATTAGAGATGCAGTAGCAACTACATTTGACAAGATTATATTAGTGGCCACCATATGCAAGATTACTAGCAGTGATCACCTCCGTGCTTCAGGGACTGTTGCCAGCAATAATGTAAAAAATGCTTTGTCAATGTGAAATGCCTCTACAGGGGTAATATATAACAACCATAGCTGAAGTGCGCCTAGCACCAAGTTAATAATATTAGTGATAGTCTCCCCAACATCGTTTGATATTTATCAGCTTTAAATATATTTTGGAACTTCAGCCATTTTTTTCCGAGCATCAGTTTATGATTTCTGAAAATGCACACTTTTCAATTTTGGTAAACATATTTTCATTCAACCAAGCTAAACTTTATAATGTAATTAATTGTGGTGAACATAGGAGAGCTACTTACAGGTAGCTATAGAGCTACCAGTAGCTCACAAGCTACTCGTTGGAGAAGCCTGAGCTAGAGCCATAGGGTATGGACTCTCACGGTTGTCTCCTACCACAACCTGGTGGAATGAACTCGGTATTATCTGCTCTGAAGACACCAGATGACACCCGACTGTAGTCATGCTGGCTCCTGTGTCCCTCAGAGCCTCCACCCACTGCCCACTGATGGTGACCCACTGCTTATACTTGGAAGTATTGGCGGGCATGTGGACCTTTGGCACCATCTCCTTGTCACCCAGTGAAACTAGGTTAACCTCTGCATTGCCCCCATGCTAAATGGGACAATCTCGTCTCCAAGCGCTATACTAGCCATCTTTGGTATCTGTCTACCAGTTGGGGGCTGTGCCCTCTTGAGGCACCTGGTGTCTCCTTTGACGTTCCCGCACCTATAACAATCATATCATTTGTGGTTGAATTTCCCAGACCTCTTTTCAGGGAATCCAGTCTTCTTGTGGTCAGGTTGGGACTGGGAATCCTTCCATTGAGAACTGTTTGGGGGCATTTAGAGAACTCCTTGCTTTTATTTTTGTCTCTCCCCTCTTTCTTCTGTTGGGGACTGTTAGACCCTTCAGCCTTAGGGTGGTCTTCCCCCAAACTTTTTGCCTGCTTGCCTCCAATTTTGCTGAATTGTTTTAGTTAGCCTTAGGACTCTGTGCACTTTACCACTGCCAACCAGTGCTAAAGTGCATGTGCTTTACCGCTAAAACATGGCTTGATTGACTTATCCAAGAGTGCCATATTTAATTTACGGATAAGTCCCTTGTAGAGTGCACTACATGTGCCCCGGTGTAGGAGAGTAGGATCTGCTTCACATTGGTACCCCCACTTTTTGCTGATGCTTCACTGTTTTTCGACCTTAGTCTGGCTGGGGACCTGCTAATCAGAACCCCAGCCTACCTGCTTCCTCTCTAAAATGGTTTCCATGTGCCTTAGGCACATCTCTGATTGGAAGCTGGAGTGCCCTTATAAGTCCCTAGTATATGGTATACTATGTACCCAGGGCATAGGTACCTCAGAGGCCTACCAGGGGCTGCAGCATGTATTGTGCCACCCCTGGAAGGCCATCCAAACTGACACCACAGGTCGGCTACTGCAGCCTGGGTAAGGTGGTGCATGCACCCCTTACTGTGATATAGGCTACCTATATCACTATATACATACACACATATAAACCTATAAGTCACTCCTATGGCAGGCCTTATCAATCCTGAAGGCAGAGTGCGTGGTTCCTATGTGAGAGGGTGCCCCTGCTTGAGCAGGGCCCCTCTGCAGCATTCGGAGACCCTTCTCTGATGCTGTTTGTAGTGCAGCCTGACCATATACTCTTAAGCGCATTATAACCTCGCGTTAAATGCTAACTTTGGGTTGGCTGCACGGAAACATGTCGTGTTTGGTGTCAAACATCTTGGAATACTACCCCCCCGCCATTTCTGGTGGCGGGGGTAGCATTCCACCCTTCTAGAGGGAAAGACATGTACACACCGGTATGCCCGGTACTGACTTTCCAAGCCCTGGCATCACAAAATGGATGCTGCTGCCACAGACACGAATCTGGCCTCCTGCTGCTGACCGAAACTCCGGCAGGGGAGGCCTGGACAATAGGTTTCCTGTCCCAGGGAGGTGTGACCACCTCCCCAGACAGGATAGTGTGTATTGGGGCTGGGCGGGAGCACTCTCGGGTGCTTTGAAGTCCTGCACTGGGGGCACATTTGGTGTCCCTGTGCATACCCCAGTTCAAACCGGATCAGGGGCTTCCAGCCCCTGCTTTAGCGCGAACTGGACAAAGGGAAAGGGGTGTAGCCACCCTCTGCCCTGACCCACCCATAGGTGGGACCACAGAGTAAGTCCAACCCCTAAACTTAGTATAAGTATGGGACCCCAGTCCTTAGGACTTTAGATTATCCCTGGAGGAAACTCTGACACAGAATCCTGGACCTTCGACGCTCTACTTAAAGATTAGAGGACAGAAGAATCTCCCTTGGGGTCAAGGAGTGACTCCCCTGCTTGGCAGGCACCAAAGAAGCAATTGTCCGGTCTGCATCGCTGAAGCTCCCGTCGGACGCCGAAGTCTTTGCATCACCAGAGGTAGATTTCCAGACTTCCCCGAGGCTGCCCTGAGTCCCCAGCAAAGCTGAGGCCCGTAGCTGTCGTGGGTAACGTGGAACCGTGACCCCTGGACACCGCACACATTTGCAAGTGCATCCTCTTCTGGGTCTCCCACGAAGTCGTGCTTTGGGCTCCGAGTAGCCCCAGCCTCAAGCACCAACTGCACCGAAGATCACTGGCCTCCACTCCACGAGTGTCCTGTGAGCCAGATCCACGTGCACCGTCTCAAGGCTCCTTTGCGGTCGCTAGCCCATTGGCTAGTAGCCCTTCACGAAAGCCAATCTTTTTCTACTTGGGCTCCCTGGTTGCTCCAGGCTTGCCCTCACTTACCCTTGCTGGGTGAGTACCTCAGACCTTGCTGGTCTGCACAATCGTCAATCTTCATCTTCATCTAGACTTGCCGTTGCCAAGGCTTGTTGGGTTCAATCTGGTCGCCGACACCTCAGCACTCGACAGACATCGTGTACCAGCCCGAATCCTGCTCCTGGTTGCCGACAACACCTCCTGGACCTCGTGGCTGAAGAGTCAAGATGACAGTCAACCTACCTGAAGCACTCGACATCGGTGGGCATCTGCTCATCGCCTTCCTGGTCACTGGCTAGTGACCCAGACTCTGTCCCCTCTGCTTTCAGGTTCTTCAGATCTCCGATCCACCCTTGGATCCACCCGGACACTTTTCACTTGGTCGCCAGCAGCACTTTGCAGCAGATCGCCATTCAAATCGACGACGAAACCCGACCCCGAAAGGCACCTATGCACCCGGCCTCCCTGGGTGAGGTAACAAGAGTACTCCGGTGCTCCCGTGGGTAGAGACTCTAGAAAGACCTAGTTCTCAAAGGGTTTGATCCAAGTCCTTCTTTAAGTGTCCCTTTTCTTTAAATTCCCAACCGCGACTTTCTCCATAGAAGTTAACGGCGATTCGCGGCTGTGTTACTACACTGCACGCGTCCCCCGTGGGTCCCCTGTGTCACTACCTTGGGTGGTTCCTTGTGGTCCAAGCACTTCTAGAGGCTCTAGGCCTAGTGTCTAGCTAAGTCGTGGTTCTTATACCACTTTATTGGTATATGGTTTGGTACGCCCCTAGGGCCCAAACGTGTATTTGTGCTATTACTGTGTTTAAATAACTTATAACTTATGTACTTCGAACTCTAGCCTCATAAAGAGACTAGAGGGGTGTGTTTAGTAATAAATACATATATTTTGAATATATACCTGGTGTGGTGCTCTTTCATTTGGTCACTCAAGAGATTATAGACTGGTAAAACAAGCTGCTTTACATTCCTTCAAGACTTAGCCTGAAGGCTGCTCTCCATAGCTACCACTAGGATAGCTTTCAATAAAGGTTGTCTTTAACCTATCTCCAATAAGGGGTTGTTTGGACTGGTGCAAGGTGCCCACTATAATTAGTGGACAGCATATGCCAGGCCAACTTCTCACATTGGTGTGCAGCGTGTGGGATTCCAGCTTGCTATTGTTTTACCAGATAACCTCAATTGAATTGATCAACTGAAAACCACTAAAGGTACCTAAGGTACATATAAATTAAGCTTAGTATACAGTAAGTTCTACTGAACTTAGAGTTGTGTGTTAAGGGACAGCACACCCTTTCTACAACTCAAGAGAGTTTAGTAGGCCACACTAGAGTAGGTAGTGCATACACCACACCTCACTAGTAATGTCTTCAAAGCCAGGACCCAGTGAGTCCTTGCCAGAAGCCAGTGGGCTTCTTCCCTCCAAGTATGATAAACTCCCATTCTTGGAATTGAGAGCATTATGCAATACTAGGAAGTTGAAGGCAGGCAAAAGTGCCAGCACCCAACACCTCAGGGAGGTGTTACTAGCTGATGATCTCAGCAGGCCCCTCGGGTCTGAAGGGGTAGGCAAAGAGGGTGGGACAGAAGATGAGGGAGGGGCCAGGGGTGAAGAAACCCAGGACCCCCCCTCTGAAACTGGCCAGGAAGGTGAAAATGACCTTGTCCTGGAGAATCCAATTCCTCCTGTGGAGGAGGAGGGAGAGGATCAGACTGACCTCCCCTTTGTCCCCCCAGGAAGAGTTCTGAGTGTGCCCAGAAGGTCTAGGTCTCCTTCTCAGGAGTCTAACCACTCTGACACCTCAATAGGGTCCTCTGTCTTCTCTCATAGGAGGGAATCCTCTCATGAGAGAAGAAAGAGACTGATTCAATATGAGCAAACTCAGCTTGAACTCAGGAAACAGCAATTGGCTATAGACAGGGAGTCCCTAGATCTCTATAGAGAGAGACAAAAGTTGGGACTAGAGTCCCATGGTGGCAGCAGTTTCCCCAAAGATAGGGAAAGGTCTTATGACCATAGAAACTGAGCAAGATTGTCCCTCCCTACCAGAGTGGGGATGACATCCACAAATGGATAACTGCTCTAGAGAGGGCCTGTACAGTACAGAGGGTCCCTCAGGAGCAGTGGGCAGCAATCTTGTGGCTCTCCTTTGCAGACAAAGGTAGAGACAAGCTCCTCACTGTTAGAGAGGAGGATGCTGATAATTACAAAGTCTTGAAGAGTGCTCTAATTGATGGGTTTGGCCTAACCACTGAACAATACAGGTTAAAGTTCAGGGATACCCAAAAGCACAGACTCAAGACTGGGTAGACTTTGTTGATTGTTCTGCCAAGGCTCTGGAAGGTTGGTTATTGGGCAGTAAGGTATGTGACTTCACAGGATTGTACAATCTGATAATGAGGGAGCAGATTCTTAATAACTGTCAAAATCAGCTGTTGCATCAGCACCTGGTAGACTCTGATCTGACCTCTCCCCAAGAATTGGGAAAGAAGGCAGACAAATGGGTCAGAACCAGGGTGAAGCAGAAGGTACAGAACCAAGGTGGTGACCCTAAGAAGCAAGATTCGAAAACCTATGATAAGGGTGGGGAGAAGGGTAAAGATCAAAAGTCTTCACAAGGCCCCCAAAAATCTTCTTCAGGTGGGGATTCACAGTCTACCAAAGGGAAAGGCCAAAGAAAACCATGGTGCAAGGTCTGTAAGCAAAAGACCCACTGGACCAGTGATTGCACCAAGTCCAAAGACTCGACTCCAGCCCCCACCAATGCCCCTAAGGCACCTGCTCCCCCTAGTGCAGTTACAGTTGGTGGTGGGAGTACTACAGCCAAGGGTTTAGTAGGGTTGACCCTGGGTACTGAGATGGGCTCTGACCTAGTCAGAGAACTCACTCAGGCTGTCCTAGTCTGTGATGGAGGCATGGATATGACCTCCTCTATGAGTCCCAGTAATCTGGGCAAGTACAGACAACAGCCTTTAATCAATGGACGAGAGGCTTTGGCATTTAGGGACACAGGGGCAAGTGTCACCATGGTGACACAAGACCTTGTGAATCCTGGGCAAGTTATACTTGGTGAGATGTACCAAGTGACCAATGCTAGCAATGTCAGAACAGACCATACTCTGCTAGTTGTTAACTTCTCCTGGGGAGGGGTAACTGGCCTTAAGAAGGTTGTGGTAGGTGCATACCTACCAGTTGAATGCTTGCTTGGCAATGACTTAGAAATTTCGGCTTGGGCAGAAGTGGAGCTCAGGACCCATGCAGAAATGCTGAGGATCCCTGCAGATGTGTTTGCTGTGACCAGGTCACAAGCCAAAATGTCTAGCACTGAACAGGCCTTGGATTCTGGAATAATGGACCAAGTGCCCTCCAAGAAGAGGAGTAGTAGGGTAAAGGCAGTGCCTTCCCCCTTGGCTCAGAAGGAAGATCAGTCCCTTGGAGGGGGATGATCTCAGTCCTGAGGAAGGAACTGTCCCAGAGGAGCTTGAACCTGAACAGGTTGAGTTCTTGGGGACAGGGGGACCTTCCAGGGCAGATCTGAGCCAGGAGCAGCAGAGCTGCCCCTCTCTTGAACCCCTCAGACAGCAAGCTGCTGCTGAGGCTGCTGGGAAAGCTAGTGGTCCCCATACTGTGTATTGGGATGATGGACTCTTGTACTCAGAGTGTAGAGACCCCAAGCCTGGTCACCAGTTCTGGCGGCGGGGGTAGCATTCCACCCTTCTAGAGGGAAAGACATGTACACACCGGTATGCCCGGTACTGACTTTCCAAGCCCTGGCATCACAAAATGGATGCTGCTGCCACAGACACGAGTCTGGCCTCCTGCTGCTGACCGAAACTCCGGCAGGGGAGGCCTGGACAATAGGTTTCCTGTCCCAGGGAGGTGTGACCACCTCCCCAGACAGGATAGTGTGTATTGGGGCTGGGCGGGAGCACTCTCGGGTGCTTTGAAGTCCTGCACTGGGGGCACATTTGGTGTCCCTGTGCATACCCCAGTTCAAACCGGATCAGGGGCTTCCAGCCCCTGCTTTGGCGCGAACTGGACAAAGGGAAAGGGGTGTAGCCACCCCTCTGCCCTGACCCACCCATAGGTGGGACCACAGAGTAAGTCCAACCCCTAAACTTAGTATAAGTATGGGACCCCAGTCCTTAGGACTTTAGATTATCCCTGGACGAAACTCTGACACAGAATCCTGGACCTTCGACGCTCTACTTAAAGATTAGAGGACAGAAGAATCTCCCTTGGGGTCAAGGAGTGACCAAAGAAGCAATTGTCCTGTCTGCATCGCTGAAGCTCCCGTCAGACGCCGAAGTCTTTGCATCACCAGAGGTGGATTTCCAGACTTCCCTGAGGCTGCCCTGAGTCCCCAGCAAAACTGAGGCCCGTAGCTGTTGTGGGTAACGTGAAACCGTGACCCCTGGACACCACACGCATTTGCAAGTGCATCCTCTTCTGGGTCTTCCACGAAGTCGTGCTTTGGGCTCCTAGTAGCCCCACCCTCCAGCACCAACTGCACTAAAGATCACTGGCCTCCACTCTACGAGTGTCCTGTGAGCCAGCTCCACGTGCACCATCTTGAGGCTCCTTCGCAGTCGCTAGCCCGTTGGCTAGTAGCCCTTCACGAAGGCCAATCTTTTCTACTTGGGCTCCCTGGTTGCTCCAGGCTTGCCCTCACTTACCCTTGCTGGGTGAGTTCCTCAGACCTTGCTGGTCTGCACAATCGTCAATCTTCATCTTCATCAAGACTTGCCGTTGCCAAGGCTTGTTGGGTCCAATCCGGTCGTCGACACCTCAGCACTCGACAGACATTGTGTACCAGCCCGAATCCTGCTCCTGGTTGCCGACAACGCCTCCTGGACCTCGTGGTTGAAGAGTCAAGACGACAGTCAACCTACCTGAAGCACTCGACATCGGTGGGCATCTGCTCATCGCCTTCCTGGTCACTGACTAGTGACCCAGACTCTGTCCCCTCTGCTTTCAGGTTCTTCAGATCTCCGATCCACCCTTGGATCCACCCGGACACTTTTCACTTGGTCGCCAGCAGCACTTTGCAGCAGATCGCCATTCAAATCGACGACGAAACCCGACCCCGAAAGGCACCTATGCACCCGGCCTCCCTGGGTGAGGTAACAAGAGTACTCCGGTGCTCCCGTGGGTAGAGACTCTAGAACGACCTAGTTCTCAAAGGGTTTGCTCCAAGTCCTTCTTTAAGTGTCCCTTTTCTTTAAATTCCCAACCGCGACTTTCTCCATAGAAGTTAACGGCGATTCGCGGCTGTGTTACTACACTGCACGCGTCCCCCGTGGGTCCCCTGTGTCACTACCTTGGGTGGTTCCTTGTGGTCCAAGCACTTCTAGAGGCTCTAGGCCTAGTGTCTAGCTAAGTCGTGGTTCTTATACCACTTTATTGGTATATGGTTTGGTACGCCCTAGGGCCCAAACGTGTATTTGTGCTATTACTGTGTTTAAATAACTTATAACTTATGTACTTGAACTCTAGCCTCATAAAGAGACTAGAGGGTTGTGTTTAGTAATAAATACATATATTTTGAATATATACCTGGTGTGGTGCTCTTTCATTTGGTCACTCAAGAGATTATAGACTGGTAAAACAAGCTGCTTTACATTCCTTCAAGACTTAGCCTGAAGGCTGCTCTCCATAGCTACCACTAGGATAGCTTTCAATAAAGGTTGTCTTTAACCTATCTCCAATAAGGGGTTGTTTGGACTGGTGCAAGGTGCCCACTATAATTAGTGGACAGCATATGCCAGGCCAACTTCTCACACCCGGGACTGTAAATTACATGGTACTAGTGGGCCTGCAGCACTGATTGTGCCACCCATACAAGTGGCACTTTAAAATGTCTCAGGCCTGCCACTGCAGAGCCTGTGTGTGCAGTTTACACTGCCATGTTGACTTGCCATTTAAAAACCCTTCAGTTAATACATGTTGGGCTTTGCTTGTGTTCCCCGTTAGTTGTTGAGAAAGGGCATATCCAGGTACGACCTTTACCTAAACGAAGTACTGACCACCACCTCTGGAATGAGAAGTCAACACCAGATCCATTTCTTTCTGGGTGAATTCTGTACAGTACAGTGCACAGAGGTAAAACTCCCTTTATAGGGATGAAAGACTCTTCCTATCATGTGTTGTGAAGATGTAGGATCAGTTGAGTATTATTTTAGCTGTTGGATGAAAGCAAGTTATAGAGTCCCTGAGGGGGATGCGATGGCGAAGCTGAAGAGCTGAGAGTTGTATTGATAGTGACAATATCTTTTGCAGTAGGGCAGCCTGCACAGCTCAACTGTGGGTTTGCTGTACAGTGTTCAACAAAAATTCTAGGTAGTGTACCTCCAGCCCGAAATTGTGAATTATGTATCTGTGCTGTCAGCAAAGCAGTCGGGTCTGAAATTATGATTCTTCTATCTTTGTGAATTAAATATTTCATAATCTGTGTACTTGTTTGATGTACACTTGTTTCTGTATTTCTGTGTATTGTTTTGAGTTTCGAATCCTAGAAACTGCTCAGGTCAGGGACTGCCGGGATGCAGTAATGAAACCTTGAGGGTTCCAGTAATGATTCTTTGGGGCTCCCCAGAATCCTGTAATGATTCAATGGCGGTGGGGGCACAGATGTCAAACAGTTAAGAAGGGGGTGGGGGGCTTATTTACAAGTGCCTTGCGCCACTTTTGCTACATTTTTAACATGGGAAAAGTGACATAAGGGTGGCGCAAGGGGCTTGTAAATCTGCCACCGGAGGTTTAGTTTACAGCCATTTGTTAATGCGTTCTCGTGGCAGTTTGTAAAACAATTAACCAGGCATGTATCTTTAACATGGAAAAACACTAAAGGCAGTGCCCACATCTTAAACGTGTACTTCATCTGACGTTGTGTATTATGTGCAGATCCTGTTAAATTTGACATGTTTGTAAGGGGTCATGACCGACCACACTTGACAACATGCCAATTCGGAGCATCTGCGCTGTAACTATGGTTCGTGGCTCAAGCCAGAGCAGCAGATGTTTCATTTCCAGACAGACCACTTCCGGAGAGCAGGCTGTAATTACATCATTTGTCCGCAGTTCTGTGGGCCATGTTTTGATTAGCAATGCTACTGGTTCACTTTAGCTGGCTTTAGTGGAACAAATACATTCTATAAAGGAACTGCGATGGTTTTCATAATGCAATGAATTTCACTCGTCATAAGAAATGTCTTTTTGCTTCTCTCTATTATAGCCAGTACTCCCATCCATAATTCAGTTAGCTTTAATTGTATTTGTGCTCGAAACAATTTACACCACTGTTTCTCTGCAGACCCGTTCTCTACTTGGAACAGATGCAATGAGGAAACACTCTCCTCTCCATTAACTCGCTTCACCAAATCACTTGCACATCAGCGTCTGCACAGCCTCGAATCACTCACATTTGCAGGCGTGACGATAACTGTTTGGCCTGATGTAATGGGGACATTTGCAGAATGTGCAGAAGGAGCGTGGATATTATTAGCAAGTAAATGAACATCCGGATGACTCGTCGGCTGAAGCAAAGAATGACGCCTGGAACAAAAAGTTGGAATGGCTGGATATCCTATAGGTCCTGTGTACGTGTCCACAACATGG
The DNA here is from genome assembly GCA_963921515.1 of Calotriton arnoldi. NCBI lineage: Eukaryota > Metazoa > Chordata > Amphibia > Caudata > Salamandridae > Calotriton > Calotriton arnoldi. The sequence goes on from CAWUFW010012049.1 coordinate 409,429, forward strand.
CTTGCTGTGAATCAGTTATGATTAACTTAGTCCATAATGGGGCTTGATTGGAACATATAGACGTACGCCGTGGTCTGTTGTGTGCAGTGTGACTAGAATGTTCAGTGTTACAGCAAACAAATGATGGACGGAATGCTGACAATGCAAACATTCTCCCCCAGTCAAAAGATCTGGGTTAAATCCATCGTTCTTTTGCCCACTACGCCACCCCAGTTTGGACCCAGCCATATGCAAATCAGTCTTGACCCTGTGCCCCATGGGAACAGTCCAGACCGAACTGCCAGGCCAGGTCTTCCCTGGACCGGAAACAAGCATCCTGGGACCGGTTTCAGGGTATGTCACCCTTCTTCAGCCAGGCTAGCTTGAATCCAGTGGCACAGTGAGCAAGGGACCCACGTCTGGGCATACCCATCCCACTTAGGGCGAAAAGTGTTACAGCAAACAAATGATGGACGGAATGCTGACAATGCAAACATTCTCCCCCAGTCAAAAGATCTGGGTTAAATCCATCGTTCTTTGGCCATGTCTGAACTGGGGTGGTGGAGTGAGCTAAAGAATGATGATGGATTAAACCCAGATCAGTTGACTGGGGGTGAGTGTTTGATTTGCTCAAGTGCTCCGTCCATCATCCCCTTTGGTATCGCTTAGAATGTTCAGTAGCACATCTGCTATAACAAGACAATCCTGCTGTAGGGCCTGGTGACCATTGGAGGTGCTGGAAAGTACATAGGGGCATATTATCAAGAACGGCGTTAAAATTATCGCCGGTTTAGCGGCAGAAAACTGCCGCTAAAGCTGCGATAATGGGCTTGATAATATGCCCTGGAGAATTCCAAAAGAAGCCCATGTTCACACCAGAACATGGGCTTCTATTGGAATTCTCCAGGGCATATTATCAAGCCCATTATCGCCGCTTTAGCGGCAGTTTTCTGCCTCTAAACCGGCGATAATTTTTAACGCCGTTCTTGATAATATGCCCCCAAGTGACTCTAAAATACAGCAAGCAAGACATGCGAGGGACCCCCGAATCCGACCAACGTGAGTACATTGTGTTTTTTCTTCTTCAAAATATTGAGGAAAAATAGGGGCATATTAGCAAGAAGAGGCGATAATCATCGCTAACCCTGCTTAGCGTGATTTATTTTATCGCCGGCTATCGCTGGAATATATCGCCACGCTAACGCTGTATTAGCAACGATTAGCACTATGGCGATGAATATTCCAGCGATAGCGGGGGAAATGGGCCAACATCGCTGAAAAACCAGCGATGTTGCATGGAGAAGGGAGAACACCTTGCTGATACGACCATAATCCACCATCCATGTTAGGTATGCACAAGTTGTGTTGTTTGCAGGTGTTAAAATTCCTGCGATGACCACGGTTAGCGCGACTTTTGTCATCGCTAACCGGATCCGGGGTCTCATTGGTAATAGGGGTTAGGGCTGTTAGCGGCCGTTTTTGTGGTTGTTTGGTCGGGAACGCCTACTTTGCAGGTCATTAGCAATAAATATCGCTGACATGCAAAGCGCCACCCAAAACGGTCGCTAACTCCAGGAAGCTGTCGCTAACAGCTGTTAGCGACAGCTTGCTGATAGGGCGATAAAAATATCGCCGCTTTAGCGGCAAAAAGTGCCGCTAAAGCGGCGATAACGCCCTTGCTAATATGCCCCTCAATTCCCCTCAGGACGAGTTTTAAAAAATGACCTGAAGAGGAACTTATAGAAAGCTATGAAGGAGCCACTGATGAAATACTGCAATAAGTATCCGGTGTGCTATCCAAGTTCCACCCCACTTTGAACAAACATAACTGAAAAAAAACTATGGGGCATATTAGCAAGCGGCAGCGATAATTATCGCTGACCGCGCTTAGCGTGGATAATAATATCTCCGGCTATCGCTGGAATTTATCGCCATTGCAGCGCTGTATTAACAACGAATAGCGCAATGGCAATAAATATACCAGCGATAGCGGGGGAAATGGGCCAACATCGCTGGAAAACCAGCGATGTTGCAGTACAAACGGTGATTACCTTGCTGATACGACCCTGTGGTCGTATCACAATAATCCACCCCCCATGTTATGAATACATAAATCAGGAATTTAGCAGTTCTTAAATTCCTGCGTTAATGGGGGCTTAGCATGCGTTTCATTGTCGCTACGCGGGTCCGGCCATCGTTGTTAATAGCCCGGAGCTGCGTTAGCGATTATTTCCCATGGAGTTATGTCAGGAACGCCTACTTCGCATCTCATTAGCGATGCGAAGCAAGGCGTTCATGAAACGGGTGCTATCACAAGGAAACACGCGCTAATGCATGTTAGCGTGTTCCTAATGATACCGCGATATATTTATCGCCGCTTTTCGGACGAAAACGGCCGCAAAAGCGGCGATAATGGGTTTGCTAATATGCCCCTATGAGCGTCCCTCTTCCAAGGGGGCACGTAGAAAGCACTATCCCCCTGTCAATCAACTTCCGGGACGAGAGCATCCATGTCCAGGCGAGAAACAGGCCATGGTCGCTGTCCATAATGGACGTGGTGCATTGTGGATACACAAGCATTACAGCAAAACAGCCTGCTTTGCTTGGAACAATCAAATAATATATGCAGCGTTTCCAGTGAGCTCAGTGACGTGGAGTTCACGGGGGGAAGAAGCAATGCTGTCGGGTTAATGTTAAGATTTTCATCCGGACAGCACTCCTTCCCACGATCGGACATGGAAGGTTTTACTCGTTCCCAGAGAAGTCTCTGACACCCATTTGGGAAAGAATTCTTAAATGTTAATCAGTATTTCTATTCGATGTCCCTTTCTTGTGAGTGACAACGATCTGTCGCCCCAGCAAGGAAATCGACCACACCATAAGCTTCGACACCAGCCAGTCGAGGAGCCTGTGGTTTGCTTGGACACCAAGGTGGATCTCAAAAGCATAAGGTGTGAACTTCTTTAAATGCGCATTCTTTGTCAGTAACACAGGGAGCTTACTTCCCTTTTCATTCTGCTTGGCCAGCACAGCTCTGCCTTGTTTGTCTATGAAGTTGTCTATAGATTAAATAGCTGCTTGACGTCGAGTCTGTAGTACATGCATTTCACAAACGGGCCGTTTCTTTTTCCTAAAAGCCTCCCGATACTTGGCAGTCGGCTTATGTGTGGAGGGTAAATCAAGGGGCAACTTTCGCTACTAAAAGCTTCTGTAGTAAAGAATGCTCCCCAAGAGTGCGCTCATCTGAATAGTGGGGTTTACACGTTCCAAAACACGCTGGAACACGTATCAATATGCTGAGAGCCCAGTCTGGAATTCTGTACGAATGCAAGACTCTGTAGATCAAGGCAAGTGTCATGAGATATCGTAATTAATCGGAAAAATCCATTTGGTTATATTGAAGCAGTTTGTTTATTGGTTTCAGAAGCGATTCTTCCAACCTAGAATCACTTATATTCAAACACACCAGCCAACACGTGTTTCACCCCCTTCATTGGCTTTTTCAAGGCGTATGTTGTTGAAATGATATCAGTGGTTACGTCATGTCTCTATTCGTGGACGGAAAGAGTATTACTAGAGACCAGGGACTACAACAGACCACCGCAAATATGTGACGGACGAGGTTCCTTACATGGATCACCTGAAAATATCCCCTTACAGAACATAGCTGACATGACGTAACCACTGAAAACATACCCCTTGAAAAAGCCCCAGGCTTGCAAGCCAATAAAGGGGGTGAAACACGTGTTGGCGGGTGTGTTTGAATATAACTGATTCTAATTTGGAAGAATCGCCTCTGGAACCAATGAACAAACAACTTCAATATAACCAAATGGATTTTTCCTATTAATTAATATATCTCATGACACTTGCTTTGATCTACTAAATAATTACATTTATTGAACGGGTTAGGGGTTTCCCATTCTGCAAGGCAAAAAGCTCATCAATACATCCTCATTGAGCAGGTATGTGCCAATAGTAAGGACCATTCACCCCTTCAAACTTTAGCGTCACTCTTTAGGGATGTGCTCAGAATGTTTGCGGCATGGCATCTATCTACAGGCGTGCACATTACAGGAATCAGTAGGGCGTCCTTCTCCGTGGTCTCTAGAGAGCCTTATATAGTGTAGGACTTCAATCATTACTTTGGGTCTACCACACTGGGATTACCAATGAATAGAACAATCAATAACACCCAGAGCTAGAATCTTATTCATGTCGGATTTGATGTAGGTATCGTCTTTCTTTAATGTCTTGTAAACTATGTTATCATCATCACACAATCTTTATTCAGCTCATAAAAAACCATAAAATTATACATTTCACACAAATCAATAATATACAGACATTAAAACTCAGCAACAATTTGGCCAAATATTAAATAAGTTGATTCATAAAGTAACTTGTGCATAAAAAGGGTATCAACAACAACATACATGAATTGAATTAAGGGCCACAGGAACCAATGAATTGAAATAAGAGCCACAGGAACTGGTTCCTGTGGACCTTAATTCCATTCATCCACGCTTTCCTGGTGGGGCGGTATCTATTCCCGACTGCAGTTTTTCACCGGTTTATTTCAGCCCCTTCCCCTCACCTGATGCTAATTTATTGCATTGATGTGCCAACCCTTCCGGTCAGTTTTTTTCATGACCTGGTATTCATGTGGATTCTTTTGCTAACTCAAGGGCCTGAGTCCGGTTGCCATTGACCTTATCCATTAAGTCAGTCTTCTGCTTTGATGACCACTTCCTCCCCCTCGAGGCCATTGTGGATGGGTTATTGCAGGCATTTTCTCTCAGGCATAATTTCTTATGTCCTGTTGGTGATCCCTACATCCTTTTAGGGGATCAAAACGTCGTCAACCACAGTACTATGAGTCGAATTTTTGATATGTAATTGTTCATATGAGCATAGGTACTTAAGAATATATGTGACATGACCGTTATGTTTTCACTTTAGTAACACAGAGTAATGCCTGAATTTTGAAGTTTGGACACCCTACGGAAACCTCAGTGTACCTCTCTGTATCTATTCTGTGTTATTTTGCAAGTAAGGGACCTTTGTTCCTTTAAAAATACCTATATTCTTGGTCCCTTAACACCCTTGGATTTCCCTTGTTCTTGAAAATACATAGTGCACCTCCTTAAGGCAGCCCTCTGGGGTGGAAAAAGGTGTCCAAAAGACCCTCCTAACAATTCCCCTGCAGGCAGGTGGAGTCACTCATTACACCCATCTGCAGCAGAATCTCTATCCCCTCCTTAAAGTGGTCTCTGTATTTCACAGAATATGCTGTCCTCGGCACAGGTTCGGTCCACCAGCTGTCCCGAGGGCAGCACATTAATTGCAATAGGGTGCACTGTCCCTGTTTGCATCCAGTGCACCTATTTAAAGGTGCGTTGTGGCGGAAATAGAGACAGTGTGCCCTGTCTACAATATGGGCATCTTTATCTTACTATGTAGAGTGCTCTGCATCTTCCCTGCAGGGTGAAAATCTAGCATAGATTTGATGGTAGAACTTCCTTCTTTCAGACAGTTTAGGCACAATTGATTGAAAGTAGCAGTGCAGAAGAAATGACATGGCACGTACACCTTCTGATAATTCTTGAATAAGTTACAGAATAATCCCTTTGCTAAATGACCATTCCAGGTTTCCAAATTCTTCGGGGTTTGTTGAGCAGGCCTTTTCCTTTCCTGCAGCTTATGGGCACCAAGTGACTACTAGGGACACCAAAGACTTAGTAGATGGTTCCAGAGCTCTGATTTGGATAGAAAGCTAGATACTCGTCAGGAAATTTCACTTGTGCTTTCCTAATTCTCATTTTAATCCTTTCCAAAGAAGATGTGCATACGTTACCACTAGCAGAGAAGGATTAATGAAGTACCAAACAGCACAGGCGTTTGTATTTAGATCATTCTGAGGACCAGTAGCGGCCTGTGGTGAGAGTGCTGCCGGGCGGTGACGTGGGGCGGGGGGTAGTAAAGTACGGAATACGCCGAATAGAGGTAAGTAAACATTTAAATAAATAAAACGAATTTTGTTGCGCGCGCTGCATCGCGTTTGGCGATGCAGCGTGCGCAACGAAATTCGTTTTATTTATTTATATGTTTACTTACCTCTATTCGGCCGTATTCCGTACTTTACTACCCCCCACCCTGCCCCTCCCCTGCCCCACATCACCGCCCGGCAGCACTCCCACCACGGGCCGCTACTGCTGAGGACTGATTGTTTCTCTGGGTAGTCTGGACCCCTACAAGTTCTTTATTGGGCTCCTAATACGTGCTGCCTGAATTTTACTCAAATGATCTTTTGCCTGCAGATATTCAGCTGATAAAGGTTCCAGGAACCATGCCTCTGATTGATGAATTACTATTGCAAGCACAATGATAACATATTCTAAGTTCTACCTCAGTCAGTGTCAAAACCCCTTATGTAATAAGTCCACAATTTGTTCTTGGAGATTTTGTTAGAGGTTCAAAAGTGGAAGTGTACATTTTACCAACACACCCCACCTGTTTGCTGTTTTGCATTCTATTGCCTTCTCATTTCTCATGGTGTGCAATGGCGGTCAAGCACCTCCCTTTCTGTTTTTATATTTCCTATCTTGTGACATGGAGCTACCGTGTTATTCTTTTATTTTTTCTATGGCTTCAACAGATGTGAAAGAATTTTATCCCGAGATATAGGTCAGATAAGATAAGATAAATGATGCACAACCGTTTGCAACAGCACTCTGCTGCAATTTCCAAAGGTGTCTAGATATTGGCAGAACTAACATGACTCTTGTTCTCAAAAGAGCCACAAAGCTATAACATTTGTGGAAATAAGAGGGGTGAAAGAGGGATGTGAAATTGCACAGAATTACATTCAAGTAGGCAAAGACTAGTGGAGGCTCCAATACTCCAGTAAATCTTCCCCCATCATGCACTCTCCCCAGACCACCAAGATCTAAACAAGTCGGTCAGGCAGTACTGGGGTCAAAGAGGGCTCAGAGACACTTCAGGCACAGAACACAGAGCTTTGGGCCTGAAGTCTTAAGCATCTGCAGCTACAGATGACTAGCTTTGTCAAGCCCGCTGGTCCCAAATATATGCCTCCAGCTGGTGTGCACTCATGGAAGACACCTGTGTCAGTGCCAACCTAAACTCTATAGTTCTTAAATGTCTTGCCAACCCTTCTGGATGAAATTGTCACAGAACTTGAACACCCGAACCAGAATGGATTCATGCCTAGCCTAAATATGGTATATAATCTTAGTTGGCTGGCATATGTGATGTGAAGTTACCAAAGAAATATGGTGAGTATTTAGTGGTGTTACTGGACTGAAGAACATAATTTGATGATATACCATAGGAGCTTCTGTTTTGCTTAGTTTGGCATGCGAAATTGTGTCTCCAATATCTCGAATGGGTTACGCTCTTGAAACCAAAACTTGTTGTCCATGATTTGGTCCACAGTTGTACTATCAGACAGTTTAGACTTCAGGAAGAAACGTCTAACACATGCTCCCTGTGCCATCGACTATTCACACTGGCAGATGACCTACTTATCCAATGGCAAGGCAACACTCCAGAACATGACCACTTCCTCCATAGAGTGGCATTATCTTCTCCCAGAAAGCCCTATTCCTCCAAAATTCAACATGACTGAAATCTCAGCAGAACCGCCTCTCCTTCCATAGACCCAAGAGAAACCTCCGCTCAGCTGACCTCGCCCTAGCCACCGTCCCAAGCTTCTACAGGAACAGAGCAGGTGGAAGGTTACTTTCCCACCTTGCAGCCAAGACCTGGAATGACCTCCCCCTCCACCTCCGGCGAAGCCCGACACTGCACCAATTCAGGAAAGACCTCAAGACCTGGCTCTTCGAATGACTCTAACGGAGTTGAAGAACCCGGAATAACCCACTCACTGGGTCTCGGCGGCGGGGGAATTGCCCAAGTCTTCCATACCCTTCATACGTAGTAAAAGGAGACACAGGAGCCTTCGTCTGCAGGAGGAACCCAGATTTATTCAAATAGCCCGGGCTATGGAACAGAGTCCCAAGCACGTTAGAAACAAGACAGAGGAGGCTGCTGCTTTACTCCGCAGCTTACAAGCCTTTTATACTTTTTCATTCCAGTCTTTTAGCTGTTAGTCCATTGTTCAATCAGGGCAGTGTTTGCAGTTGATAACCAGATCCAGACGGTGTTTGTAGTTGGTGACCTGATCAAGGCTTGGTACTCAAATTATTGTTCACTCAGCTTGATCAAAGCACGGTCATTCAGGTCATTGTTCGATCAGCTTGATCAAAGCTCGGTCATTCAAACCATTGTCCAATCACCCTGATCAAGGCCCAGCAGTCAGACCATTGTCCAGATAACCTGTTCACGGTGTCAAGGATGTTTACCAGGCAGGGAGCAGGAGATGGGAAACAAATCATTTACACAGGGCGTGAGTGTCTCATGGTTTTCTGTCAAACTGCAAAGAACAGGGGGGTTGGGTGTGCGACAGTTCCTGGGCAGATATGCAGGCTGCAAGATGGTTTTTGTCGTGTTAGTTAGAATTTCCTCAGGCATCAGCAGAAATGACCAGGTGGGTCGTGTGGAAGTGTTTGACACGAAATGGCAATGAAAAAACAATGGAGTCCTGGTACAAATGATACCGATCAGGAGAACACTTTTCCTCAGACCCTCCTTTTGCCATTGAGTGGCAAATACTTTAAGAAATGTCAATGTTCATAAGGCCATCGGTTTCTTGTTGGAGCATCATCATCATATTGGTGTTGTGAATGTTGGAGGGTGGAGGCTGGATGGTCTGGACACACATTGTACAGAGCACTGGCAGGCACTGAAAGCACAAACAGCAGGAGACCAGGACAGTTATTCCCAAGGCAAGGAAGATGAGGACCCTCCTCCCCCACTGGGAAAGGAGGCCCCAGATCCAGCCTGTGAGGGACCAGTTGCCTTTATCCAGGTGAATTTCGGAAGAAAGACGATGCAGACGTTGGATGGCATAGTACACTGAAGGTGCGTTGTCTGGGATGTATACGCAGCAGCTGGAGCCGATCAATTTACACACACCACCAGGAGGACGTCTAGGACCATGCGGTTCTGCAGTGTTATAAGGCGGTCCGCCTGTAGTTCTGCAGTGATGTTGGAGAGGGCACCAGCCGTTACTGTGATGGTGGCTTCAAGGACCCTGGTCAGTCCTCGTACAGCCCGACTGTTTGCCATGGGGCCCCAGAATGGAAGGAAACCTTTAAGGAAGTCCCCGGTTTCCTGGCCTGCTGTATCCTCGGCTGATATGGCGCTCCTACGTGAGCGACGCAGAGCGCCCTTCATCAACAGGTGGTAACTCCCATGGGTAGAATACGTTGGCGGAAGGAGGAAGGCCAGATAGCAGGTACCAGACCAGTTACGGGGGAGCCAAGTGTAGGCGGCAGTGCCACAGATAAAATAGGTGTTGGGGGATGCCACCAGCTTTGGAGGAGATGTAGAGTTTAAAGATTTTGTGATATTACAAGTACTGGTACCAACTTTCTTAGTCCCTAGGCCATGGATGCAGACCCGGCCTTGCACATTTATGACATTCACAGTGTCTCGTTCATCGGGCAGTATCCTTCTTGTGCGGAATCTGGAAAACGTTCGTCGAGTGGTTGAGTTGAATACTACCATCTCACCGAGTTCATCTGGTGATAGTAGCGATGTGGATGAGCTGGTCGGGCAAAAAGGAGCATTGGCATGGCCAGATCTGTTCCGCCAGAAGTCATCCTGAAACGTTCCAAGGGCAGAATTGGCAGTACCATTGACAGTGTAGGCCTCCTGTATCAACATCCACCATTCAAGACAAGACCCAGAGATGGAAAAGGGGTAGGGAAAGAATGGGACAGGGTGTATCATGGAATGCGGCATCAGTCCGCAAACCCAGCAGTTGGAAGTGTTCATGATCAGCTGATGATGATGCAACATTTGGATGAAGGTGTTATTGAAGAATTCTGCACGGCGGGGTAACTCGTGGGCTGGTAGCGTGTAATACTGGTGCTCTGCAGGAGTTGGGGTAGGGGTTGGTGAGGTAACAGGATGGTAGATTAGTAACAGCCAACCAAGAATAGACAGGATGAGGGAGACAAACAGCGTCACCACGGTGGCCATGAAGCATTTACTATGTCGGAGACTGACATATTGTTTCTGGATTCGAGTGTTTTGGACGGCAGCCATTGTGCTAAGCCAGGGACCTCTAGTGGCTGTCTGTGATTGGTGGTTGCTTCACTGGGCGCAGGTGACAAGAGCCCTATGGCGTACCTTAGTCTGACACACCAGCACTACTCTCGGCCGGGGAGATCACAGCCCTACAGCCTATAGGCACTTGGCGAAGTCAAAGGCAAGCCTTCCTCGGGGCGCAAGTTATATCGGTCGGAAGTAGGGTCAGTATGGTCGGGAAACAATTGTTCTGGACGTTGAGCAGAGTTAAGGGAGGGTTCCACCCTTCCTTTCAGTATGCTGTCACTCTCTGCTTCCGTAGATGTAAAATGCAGTCTGGCATCGCTGAATGGGACAAACGTCGGGACTGTTTCTGTTTCTGAGTCTCCGTGTCCTTCCCTCACCCACTGATCATAGGGGAGGGGCAGAGGCACACGCCTACAGTGGGACGAATGCACCCAATTCTTCCGACCTTCTACTTTCACGGCGGTGCGGGTGGCCAGCAACACCTGACGGGGCTGTGTCCAGCGGGGTTCGAGGCTCTTAGTCCGTTGAAAATTTCTTACTAAGACCCAATCACCAGGTTGGATAACGTGTCCTGGGCCCTCGCTTTTGTCAGGTATGGCCTCATGCACCTGGTGATAAAGAGTACGAAAGGTATTAGTTAGACTGTACAGATAATCAGTTAATACAGGGTATTCAACATCAGACAGTTTCTTAGGCCGCGGGACACCCCATACATTGGCAGGCCTCCCGAACACAATCTCATGGGGGATAGCCCTATCCTGGTGTGGGCTGTTGTTCTTGTAGACAATAGGGCCAAGGGCAGAGCATCAACCCAAGTGACACCTGTCTCGGCTACTATTTTGGCCATTTTAGTTTTTAGGATGCCATTGTACACCTCCACTAGACCTGCTGACTGGGGGTGGTTAGCTGCATGAAATTTTTGTTTTATACCCAATGCTGTACAGATATATTCCATAATTTGAGCCGTAAAGTGTGTCCCGTTGTCACTCCAGACCAAGCGGGGCAAACCGAATCGTGGGAGGTACTCTTTTAATAGCATTTTGGCGGTAGTGATAGCGGTGCAGTCTTTGACAGGGTAGGCCTCCACCCATCGGCTGAAGGTACAGACCACCACTAGGACATATTTTAAATTGTTACATCGGTCCATCTGGATGTAATCTATTTGGAGGACTTCAAAAGGGAAGGTAGGAGGAGAGAATCCTCCCTTAGGAGTAACTGTGCCTTTTCCTGGGTTATACATTAGGCAAATCATGCATGTTTTAACCAGCTTTTCAGCATATGTTGGTATCTTAGAGTTGTACCATGTAGGTTCCAACAGTTTACATATCCCTTTTGCACTAATGTGAGCAGGACCATGGGCCATCGTAACTACTGGTAGCACATGACTGTCAGGTAACATCCATTGTCTTTCCATAGTCGTGCGGACCCAGCAACCATCAATTCCCTCCTTTGCTAATTGCTCCTTCCACACCCATAGTTCCTCAGGAGTAGTATGGGACTGAATATCGATCACACTTTGTACTGTGTTTTCAAACATGCCCTCGTCTGCCACCCACCTAGTGGGACCTCCTACATACATTCCTTCCCTTTTTCTAAGAGCTGTTTGTCTGGCCGTCTGGTCAGCCAGGGCATTGCCTTTCCCAACATCATCTGTCACTTTCTTATGGGCCTTACATTTTATAATGGCCACCTTTCTGGGGAGTGTCAGGGAGTCTAACAATCGGTGAATTAGGGGGCCATGTTGAATCTTGGTCCCATGGGAAGTAAGGAAATTCCTTTCTTTCCATAACCTCCGAAGTTGTGGGCCACCCCGAAGGAATATTGGCTGTCAGTATAAATATTCACCGTCATCCCTTTGCTTAACTCACAGGCTCTAGTGAGGGCCACTAATTCTGCTGCTTGAGCAGAGCACTGCGGAATCTGAGCTGTTTCTACTACTTGTCCTAATGTCGTGAGGGCATAGGCGGCTGAGGTGTTACCATCTGGCCCTCTGAGACATGATCCGTCCACATATAGTGTACCTTCTGGTTCTGCTATCGGGGTATCCTGTAAGTCAACCCGTCCCTTCGTCTCCTCCTCTGTCCTTAATATGCAGTCATGTGGGTCTAAGCGGGCATCCTGAGTATCCAGTGGGAGTAATGTTGCGGGGTTCAGTACAGTGCATATCTTGATGTTAATGTGGCTGGAAAAGAGTGTCAGTTCATATCCCGTGAGTCGTGCGCTAGTGAGGTACTGTGTCTTGGTGTTATTAAGGAGGGTATCTACAGAATGGGGGACCATCAAAGTCAGGGGGGAGTTCATGACGATCCCCGCACTCTGACGGACCATGAGGGCGGCCGCAGCGGTCGCCCGTAGGCATCCTGGGAGAGCCCTTGCAACAGGATGTAAGGTGGCTGAAAAATAGGCACATGGCCGATGGTGACCTCCGAACATCTGGGTCAAGACAGCGCATGCACAGCCGTCTGTCTCATGTACAAAAAGAAAAATTGCTTGCTATAATCAGGAGTACCGAGGACTGGAGCAGTACACAGAGCCCTCTTTAAATCTTGGAAGGCCTGCGCATGCTCTCTAGTCCATGGAAAGGAACTGTCTGATATGTCTTTAGTGGTGAGGGCAAGAAGAGGTTTGACCATGGCCGAAAAGTTGGAAATCCACTGTCTACAGTATGAGGTTAGGCCTATGAAGGCTGGCACCTGCTTTTGTGTTCGTGGGGCCGTCATAGCATTGATAATGGCTACACGATCAGCGGTGAGCTGTCTTCCCTCCTTCGAGAGGAGATGACCTAAATAGGTCACCTTCTCTTGACAAAACTGAAGCTTTTTTAAAGAGACTTTGTGATTATGGAGGGCAAGGTGGCGTAACAAACAGAGAGTAGCTTCTTTACATGATGGGGCAGAATTTGCAGCAATGAGGAGGTCATCTACATATTGTAATAGTGTGGAGTTATCAGGGAGTTCCAAGGAATCTAGTTGACTTTTGAGGGCTTGACTATAGATACTGGGGCTCTCGGTGAAACCTTGAGGGGCGCGGCAGAATCTAAAGCTTCGCCCACCAAGGGAGAAACCAAAAAATGTCTGCTGTCAGGATGTATAGGAATGCTGAAAAAGCATTCTTCAGGTCTATGACAGAAAAGTGCGTTGCGTCAGAAGGGACCATCGTTAAGAGGGCTGTAATGTCGGGGACAACTGGATATTGGGAGATTGTTATTTTGTTAAGGGCTCTCAGGTCAATCACGAATCTGTATATTTTAGGGGAGAGAGCATCTTCATTGGTCTTTTTAAGAACGGGAATAATGGGACTGTTACAGATATTGCCACGTGTTTCCTCCACTACGCCCTTGTCCATTAATTCAGATATTATTGTTAAAAGGGCCATTTCTCCTTCCGCGGGTAGTCGATACTGCCGGAGGCGGGGGAGAAGTGCACCTGGCTCGATGCATACCACATGAGGGGATATGTTGAGACACCCTTCATCAGTGTCTGATGATGCCCAGAGGGAGGAAGGTAAAAACTGCAATTCTGGTGGGAGGGGACCAGACAGATACATATAGGAAGCTGCGGTGGGAGAAATTGTTAGGGATACACCTTGGGGACTACATGATATGGTCGCATACAGAGCTTTCAGTAAATCCATGCCTAACAAGTTTTCACTGCAACCTGTAGTAAGGACTAAGGGAGCGTCAACATGTGCAGGGCCAATATCGAGAGGGAGGGGTTCAGAGACAGGGCTCGTCACAGGTGTTCCTGCAAAACCCACGGAGACATTTATTTTGCCAGAAAGGGGTGCCTCCGGGACTGACAGACGTGCAATACAAGACCTGGTGGCCCCAGTATCCAAAAGAAAATTCTGATCGTTCCCCACAACTGACATTTGAACATACGGGCCCCTTTGATCCACTGGAATTTGCACTCTGGTAATACCCCTTTCCTGGCTGTTTTATGCTTGGTAGGACCCTATCTCATCAACTTCGTCATAATCATCATTGTAATAAGTGCGTGTTGCTTTGTACCCATCAAACCTATTGGCCGGGCGCGGCCGGGCGGGAACGTGATCCCTGGGCCTACGTTCTTTATCCTGTGGATGGGGCGGGCCATTGTCCCTAGTCGGCCTTCCCTCCCTGGGAGCGCGAGGCCGAGTCTTCCCTGTTCGGATGTTTTCAGCTAACACGGGACACTCGTGTATCCAATGGCCGTACCCCTTACAATAAGCACACTGATCTGTTTGGAGGGCTCCCGTATGTTGAGGGCTGGAGGGGGTAGACTGGCGAGCCCTCGGAGGGTGTTGGGGTTGAGGTCTGAAATTCCCGCGGGCATCGGGACCTCGGGGAGGGTAAGCCTGCTGCAGAAGTGCCTTAGTCTTAAGATCCCTAACCTTCTTACTTTCCTTGTCTCTATCTTCATTCTCCCTATTCTCATGATATTGTGCCATAGCCAAGATACCAGTCATAGTTTGGGCAGACCACGTACTTTCAACTTTCTTAAGCCTGGTGGAAATCTCAGGAAGCAAGTTGCTGACAAACTTATCGACAAACACTGGGCCAGAACCTGGGGTCCGGGGATCCAAACCACTATGTCCCTTGTATTCTGTCTCAAAACGGGTAAAGAAGTCAGCCACATTCTCATCTTTTCGCTGCCTACAGGCGTTTATTTTATCCCAGTTAATGACAGTTTTGGCAAAAGTGTTTTCATAAACGTTATTATTTTACCGGGCAAAGTCAGGATGGCAGCTTCTGGTTTAGTCCCTCCTACCCTTGCTTCTTCCATAGCCTCTAGGTCAGCCCATTTACCTCCCAACGCCACTTCATGATCAGTATGTCGAATCTTGTCCCAAATTTCAGTGGGGACAACCGTACCAAAAAGTAAATCTATATCCTCAAGAACGAGAGTACCTGCAGATATAATCTGACCTAATTCTCTGTAAAAGGCAGCCGGATTCTTCCGGGGATCTGGCAATTGTTCTTTTAACTGCATTACTTTTGACCTTTTCCAAGGAACATGAACCCAAAGCCTGCACCAGTGAGCCTCAACAGCCCCTCGGCCATTATTTTGGGCATCGGTAAGTGCGTTAACAAAGACAGGGGCCGCCTCTCTCATTGGCATAGCTGTCTCTAGAGGGGTGTTGGAAAAAGCGGTCATATCACGGTAAGCCATTAAAGCAGACACAGCACCAAACATCCCCTCTCCCTGAACATCGCCTCTTCTTATTTGTGACCTAAGGTCCATTAATCCAGTGGGTATCTGCATAAGCGCATTCTCAAATTTTTGCATGACCAGCGTACACATGTATTCAGCCCAGGTGGTCTGTTCCATAATCGTCCACTGGGAAAAGGTGGACCATATGTCTTTAAAGGCATAAATATTCCCGTTCTTTATCCAACATTCACACTGTTGCTTCTGTAGGTCATTTTCTCGAAGGGACGAAAAGCTGACTGCAGAGCGCAAGGAGGCCAGTCGGGGGAATTGAACATTTTATATAAATCCTGCTTAACTGTAGACCACGGGGAAGTAGGAAAAGGGCGGGTAGGGGTAAAGCCGCAGGGGTTGGGCGGATTGAGACTTGTTGTCATTCCCGCAGTGAGGACAGGGTTAGTGGGCGTGGTCGGTGTCATAGGAAAAATCGGGAAGGTTGGTGTGACAGGAAGAACAGTAGGAGGGGCAGTGGGGGCAGGAGTGGGCGGTGGCGGGGGGATATGTGGGGTGTGAGGCGTCAGGGCAGGGTACATTGGAGCATATGCAGGAGGGCTTTCTAGCATGGTATCAAGCAAGGAATCACCTTCTTCTCCCCCATCCATATGGCCCTTTCTTTTCTCCTCACGAGCTGGATAGCATTTTTGTACCCGGGCCCCATGCTCCCTGTTGGCTATTTCTACCGATTTTGTCATTTGATTTTGTAAATTTACTCTGGCGTGGTCGGCCATTGACATGCGTTCCTGTTTTCTTTCTTGAGCCTTCTGCTTTCTAGCTCTCTGCTCTATCTCTTTCCTCCAAAATCGGACAGATTCAAACATAGACGGGCGTGTTTTTCTTTTCATTAATTGTTCCTCTAAGTTGGCAAGAACTTGGGAATTAAAGGAGCCGAAAAGTGGCCACTGTAATTCCGCGTTACTTTGTTTCGTATATTTTACCCAGAATGAGGAAAACATTATGGCTGAAGGGCCATGTTTAACATACATCGTATGGCCAGGGGTCCCTTCTGGAGGAAGCGGACAAGCCGCCTCCAGCTGGGAGTCCTGCGTACACATACAACAACATAATTTCTTGAACTTACTACTGACTGGCATGCTTGTAAATAGGTAACAGACACCGGCGGGTTTTTAAAATTCACCTCGCCTGCTTGGCTTTTGCAAAGGTCAATAACAGCAGAATCATACAGACTTGGTGGGTGATCAGTCCACCCTTACCTTACAGGGGTAGTTCTCTTCTGCAGACGTAGGGCTGTGTCCTGCTCCAGAAATTATTTGCTAGGGGACTCCAGCGAGGACGCGGTCATGTGGCCCAGACCGGGTGGGGAGGAACAGCGGGCGAGTCGTTCGGCTTACCGGATTGCAAGAATCCCTCGGGTAGGGCGCCTCCGTCGGAGTCTCTCCGTGCACCTCCTCACATCCACCGGGCCTGACCTTCGTACTCGTGGAGTCCCTGTTCGGGCGCCATTTGAAGAACCGGAATAACCCACTCACTGGGTCTCGGCGGCGGGGAATTGCCCAAGTCTTTCATACCCTTCATACGTAGTAAAAGGAGACACAGGAGCCTTTGTCTGCAGGAGGAACCCAGATTTATTCAAATAGCCTGGGCTATGGAACAGAGTCCCAAGCTCGTTAGAAACAAGACAGAGGAGGCTGCTGCTTTACTCCGCAGCTTACAAGCCTTTTATACTTTTTCATTCCAGTCTTTTAGCTGTTAGTCCATTGTTCAATCAGGGCAGTGTTTGCAGTTGATAACCAGATCCAGACGGTGTTTGTAGTTGGTGACCTGATCAAGGCTTGGTACTCAAATTATTGTTCACTCAGCTTGATCAAAGCACGGTCATTCAGGTCATTGTTCGATCAGCTTGATCAAAGCTCGGTCATTCAAACCATTGTCCAATCACCCTGATCAAGGCCCAGCAGTCAGACCATTGTCCAGATAACCTGTTCACGGTGTCAAGGATGTTTACCAGGCAGGGAGCAGGAGATGGGAAACAAATCATTTACACAGGGCGTGAGTGTCTCATGGTTTTCTGTCGAACTGCAAAGAACAGGGGGTTGGGTGTGCGACAGTTCCTGGGCAGATATGCAGGCTGCAAGATGGTTTTTGTCGTGTTAGTTAGAATTTCCTCAGGCATCAGCAGAAACGACCAGGTGGGTCGTGTGGAAGTGTTTGACACGAAATGGCAATGAAAAAACAATGGAGTCCTGGTACAAATGATACCGATCAGGAGAACACTTTTCCTCAGAGTCCAACACTTTCCCTACTGTTGCACTGACTGGAGTGGTAAATGTAAGTTGTACCTCTCCGCTATCCAACACTTTCACTACTGTTGCACTCATTGGAGTGGGAATAGTAATTTTTACCTTTCCTGCTGATCAGCACTTTCCCTACTGTTACACTCACTGGAGTCGGAATAGTAAGTTTTACCCCTCCGCTGTCGAACACTTTCCCTACTGTTGTACTCACTGGAGTGGGAATAGTAAGTTTTACCCCTCTGCTATCCAACACTTTTCCTACTGTTGCACTAATTGGAGTGGGAATAGTAATTTTTACCCCTACGCAATCCAACACTTTCCCTACTGTTGCACTCACTGGAGTGAGAATAGTAAGTTTTACCCCTCCGCTATCCAACACTTTCTCTACTGTTGCACTCACTGGAGTGGGAATAGTAACATTTACCCCTACCCAATCCAACACTTTCCCTACTGTTGCACTCACTGGAGTGGGAATAGTAAGTTTTACCTTTCCTGCTATCCAACACTTTCCCTACTGTTGCACTCATTGGAGTGGGAATAGTAATTTTTACCCCTCTGCTATCCAACACTTTCCCTACTATTGCACTCACTGGAGTGGGCATAGTAAGTTTTACCGCACCGCTATCCAACACTTTCTCTACTGTTGCACTCACTGGAGTGGGAATAGTTATTTTTACCCCTATGCAATCCAACACTTTCCCTACTGTTGCACTCACTGGAGTGAGAATAGTAAGTTTTACCTCTCTGCTATCCAACACTATCCCTACTGTTGCACTCATTGGAGTGGTAATAGTAATTTTTACCCCTTTGCTATCCAACACTTTCCCTACTGTTGCACTCATTGGAGTGAGAATAGTAATTTTTACCACTACGCAATCCAACACTTTCTCTACTGTTGCACTCACTGGAGTGGGAATAGTAATTTTTACCTCTCCGCTATCCAACACTTTCCCTACTGTTGCACTCACTGGAGTAGGAGTAGTAATTTTTACCCCTCCATTATCCAACACTTTCCCTACTGTTGCACTGACTGGAGTGGTAAATGTAAGTTGTACCTCTCCGCTATCCAACACTTTCACTACTGTTGCACTCACTGGAGTGGGAATAGTAAGTTTTACCTTTCCTGCTATCCAACACTTTCCCTACTGTTGCACTCATTGGAGTGGAAATACTAATTTTTACCCCTCCGCTATCCAGCACTTTCCCTACTGTTGCACTAATTGGCGTGGGAATAGTAATTTTTACCCCTACGCAATCCAACACTTTCCCTACTGTTGCACTCACTGGAGTGGGAATAGTAAGTTTAACCCCTCCGCTATCCAACACATTGTCCCTACTGTTGCACTCATTGGAGTGGGAATAGTAATTTTTACCCCTACGCTATCCAACACTTTTCCTACTGTTGCACTAATTGGAGTGGGAATAGTAATTTTTACCCCTACGCAATCCAACACTTTCCCTACTGTTGCACTCACTGGAGTCAGAATAGTAAGTTTTACCCCTCCGCTATCCAACACTTTCTCTACTGTTGCACTCACTGGAGTGGGAATAGTAATTTTTATCCCTACCCAATCCAACACATTCCCTACTGCTGCACTCACTGGAGTGGGAATAGTCAGTTTTACCTTTCCTGCTATCCAACACTTTCCCTACTGTTGCACTCATTGGAGTGGGAATAGTAATTTTCACCCCTCTGCTATCCAACACTTTCCCTACTGTTGCACTCATTGGAGTGGGAATAGTAATTTTTACCCCTCTGCTGTCCTGCACTTTCCCTACTGTTGCACTCATTGGAGTGGGAATAGTAATTTTTACCCCGTCGCAATCCAACACCTTCCCTACTGTTGCACTCACTGGAGTGGGAATAGTAAGTTTTACCTCTCCGCTATCCAACACTTTCCCTACTGTTGCACTCACTGGAGTGGGAATAGTTAATTTTACCCCTACGCAATCCAACACTTTCCCTACTGTTGCACTCACTGGAGTGGGAGTAGTAAGTTTTACCCCTCTGATATCCAACACTATCCCTACTGTTGCACTCATTGGAGTGGTAATAGTAATTTTTACCCGTCTGCTATCCAACACTTTCCCTACTGTTGCACTCATTGGAGTGGGAATAGTAATTTTTACCCCTACGCAATCCAACACTTTCTCTACTGTTGCACTCACTGGAGTGGGAATAGTAATTTTTACCTCTCCGCTATCCAACACTTTCCCTACTGTTGCACTCACTGGAGTAGGAGTAGTAATTTTTACCTCTCCACTATCCAACACTTTCCCTACTGTTGCACTGACTGGAGTGTTAAATGTAAGTTGTACCTCTCTGCTATCCAACACTTTCACTACTGTTGCACTCACTGGAGTGGGAATAGTAAGTTTTACCTTTCCTGCTATCCAACACTTTCCCCACTGTTGCACTCATTGGAGTGGGAATAGTAATTTTTACCCCTTTGCTATCCAGCACTTTCCCTACTGTTGCACTCATTGGAGTGGGAATAGTAATTTATACTCCTACGCAATCCAACACTTTCCCTACTGTTGCACTCACTGGAGTGGGAATAGTAAGTTTTACCCCTCCACTATCCAACACACTTTCCCTACTGTTGCACTCATTGGAGTGGGAATAGTAATTTTTACCCCTACGCAATCCAACACTTTATACTACTGTTGCACTGACTGGAGTGGGAATAGTAAGTTTTACCTTTCTGCTATTCATCACTTTCCCTAATGTTGCACTCATTAGAGTGGAAATAGTAATTTTACTCCTCTGCTATCCAACACTTTCCCTACTGGTACACTCACTGGAGTCGGAATAGTAAGTTTTACCCCTCCACTGTCGAACACTTTCCCTACTGTTGTACTCACTGGAGTGGGAATAGTAAGTTTTACCTCTCCGCTATCCAGCACTTTCCCTACTGTTGCACTCATTGGAGTGGGAAAAGTAATTTTTACCCCTACGCAATCCAACACTTTCCCTACTGTTGCACTCACTGGAGTGGGAATAGTAAGTTTTACCCCTCCGCTATCCAACACATTTTCCCTACTGTTGCACTCATTGGAGTGGGAATAGTAATTTTTACCCCTACGCAATCCAACACTTTCCCTACTGTTGCACTCACTGGAGTGGGAATAGTAAGTTTTACCCCTCCGCTATCCAACACTTTCTCTACTGTTGCACTCACTGGAGTGGGAATAGTAATTTTTACCTCTCCGCTATCCACCACTTTCCCTACTGTTGCACTCACTGGAGTGGGAGTTGTAATTTTTACCCCTCCGCTATCCAACACTTTCCCTACTGTTGCACTGACTGGAGTGTTAAATGTAAGTTTAAAGATTTTTAAATAGTTTAATGTTTTAATATATAATAGGATGGATGTTTTTTAATAGATTTTATGTTATTGGTATATATATATATATATATATATATATATATTATCTACTGGCGGTCGCCAGTAGATAGTTATAGTTAGGACCTATTTTCCATAGGAAATCCGCAACATTCTATTTGAAATAACTCTGGCGTCGGTTGACGAATCTTCGCGAAATTTTCAAACTTTATGGCCCACTCCGGTCCGCTCCTACCCTGAAAGTCTCGGGGTGATTCGTCAAGCGGGGGCTGAGAAAAAAGGGGGGTCCCAAAACGTGTTTTCCCCATTCATTTTCCCATAGGAAACTTTAGCCACGGCTACAGCCCGAACTGCTGAACGGAATTACACCAAATTTGGCAAAGAGGTAGTTCTTGGTTCAGAAAGAACCCTTTTTGTTAAATGGTGTAAATCCGTTCAGTAGTTCCTGAGAAAATCAAAAGGAAAATCACATATATATCTGTGGCAGCGTCGGATTCGCGCACCCTCCCGATGACCAGCTGTATGCTAATTGGCTGTCAACACTCCAAACCAGGAAGTGTTGGCAGCCATCTTGTGACTCGGTAGAACCGAGTCACAAGAAAACAGTAAAAACAAACGCGCAAAACGTAAAAAGGGGGCAGGGTAGAAACACCCTGACCCCCTAGGCCTGCTCAGGGGGTCCTACAAGGACCCCCGAGGCCCAAAAAAAAAGTATTTTTTTCTTAAAAATCGGCAAAAAACGCGCTGGGTGCGCGGATCCTGCCGATAAAAAAAAAATCGAAGCTCGGTCTCCCGCGCTTCGATGCTACTTTGCCCCCGGGTGGGCCACGTCCCGGGGGCATGCGGGGGTTGGTTTTTATTTTATGTGGGGGCCTCTAAGGCCCCCCAAGCCCCAGGGACCACCACCCCCCGGGGCTTTAAAGAAAAATGGTGCGGGAGGGCTCTCCACCCTCCCGCAGCCCCGGGGACCGCCACCTCCCCGGGGCTTCTTTTTTTAATAAAGAATGACCTGTTGGGGGGCTCCTGCCCCCCCACACGCCCGGGGACCACTACCTCCTCGGGGCACTAAGAAAATACATGTGGGGGTCCGTTTCGGACCCCCGAAGCCCCAGGGACCACCACCTCCCCGGGGCTATGTAGAAGTGGGGAGGGGGGCCGCGTGGCCCCCCTCCTGGAGCCTGTGGTGGCCCTGGGGACCGCCACCCCCCAGGGCCGGCTCCTGCAGTGTCTCGGGGTGCCTACCCCCGGGACACTGCTGTTTGCAATAGCAGGGCGGGAGCCTCGTGGCTCCTGCCCTGTCATTGCAAACTTGCTTTGCTTCATTGAAGCGAGAGCAGGGAAACCTGCTCTCGCTTCAATGAAGCAAAGCAGATTGCTTTTCCATAAGGGGAGCTGCATGTCAGCAGCTCCCCTTGTGGAAAAGCAATGCCGGCTCCCGTAGGACGCGGGGAGCCGGCGGGACTGTGGGGGAATTGGGGACCCCCACAGTCCCCAACCAGAGGCCAGGCCCCGGGGATGGGGTCCCCGGGGCCATTAGTGGCCCGGGAGGGGGCCACACGGCTCCCCTCCCCAAAATGTAATAAAAAAAATAAAAAAAATACAAAGGCCGGCCCCGGGGATGGGGTCTCCGGGGCCTAAGGAGGCGTGAGGAGGGGGGCAACGCAGCCCCCCTCCAAGAAAATTAAAAAAACAGAAAGGTGGCAATGACCCGGGGGATGGGGTCCCCGGGCCAAATTGGCCACGGGAGGGGGGCCCACGCGGTCCCCTTCCCGTTGCTTTTTAAAAAAAAATAAAAGGGGTCAGGCCCTGGGGGATGGGGTCCCCAGGGCCCAAAATAATTAAAAAGAAGGGGGCAACACAGCCCCCTTTTTTTGCAAAGGGGGAACAAATTCCCCTTGAATACTGGGGGTCCCTGGGGGCCAACTAGCCCACCAGGAACATCCAGTATGCGCCACAGGGCTGGGTTGCAGAGAGGTGGTCCAGGCCACGCCCCTTTTTACACCTCTCTGCAACGCAGCTCTGTGGTGCTTACTGGAGGTACCTGGTGGGATAGTTGGACCCCAGGGACCCTCAGGATTCAAGGGGACTTAATCCCCCAACTTAAAATGCGCCACGGGCGCGTTTGCACAGTGGTGAAGGGAGGGGCGGGGCTTCAGGTGACATGTGTGCAAACAGGCCCTGTGGCGCATTTTAAGATGGGGAATTACATCCCCTTCAATCCTGAGGGTCTCTGGGGGCCAACTAGCCCACCAGGTACGTCCAGAAAGCGCCACAGAGCTGCGTTGCAGAGAGGTGCAAAAAGGGGCGTGGCTCTGAACACCTCTCTGCAACGCAGCTCTCTGGTGCATACTGGAGGTATCTGGTGGGCTAGTTGGCCCCTAGGGACCCTCGGGATTGAGGAGGAATTAATTCTCCAACTTAAAAGGCGCCACAGGGCGTGTTTGCAGACATGTCACCTCAGGCCCCACCCCCTTCCTTCACCATTGTGCAAATATTCCTCTAAAATCAGCCGAACTACGAATTCTGATTTACTCACCTGTTATCAGGAGAGACCTCAGTGCTGCATCTTTGAGCCCTGTACTGATCCTGAAAAGTAATTCTAACCGTACTTACCAGTAACTTGAATTTCCTTCCATAGGCTAACATTGACTGGTTTCACTTGGAAATCCTTCAAAGTGTGGAGTTTTGGAACTTTATAATAGTCCTCTAAAATCAGCCGAACTACGAATTCCGATTTACTCACCTGTTATCAGGAGAGAACCCAGTGCTGCATCTTTTAGGCCAGCACTGACCCTGAAAAGTAATTCTAACCGTACTTACCAGTAACTTGTATTTCCTTCCATAGGAATCCATTGTCTGGTTTTCAGCAGAAAAGTTTCAAAGTGTCAATTTTCACAAACTACAAATATTCCTTAAAAATCGCCTGTATAACTTAAACGCATTCTTTCAACTGTTTACAGGAGATGCACCAGTGCTGGATCCAGCATCCACCACTGAGTAAGAAAAAGTAACGATAACACTACTTACCTGGTAAGTGAATTTCCTCCCATAGGATAACATTGGTGATTCTATGTGAAAAAGTTTCTAAGTGTCAACTTTTAAAATACAATAATATTCCTTAAAAATCACTACTGTAACCAAAACGCTTTTACTCAACTGTTTACAGGAGATGTCCCAGGACTGAATCTAGGATCCAGTCCTGTGGTTAGAAAAGTAATCCATAAAGTAACTAATTGCATTTTACTAGAAATTCACATTGAGCTCAATGTTGCATTGTGTTTGAAATTGTGTTGCCCATTGCAACAACTGTAACTACTGTACTTAAAAGTCTATTGCCTATTTGCAAAGTATTTAAACTAAAGTAATTCATTCTGAGAAAGTATATTTTGTAATGTAATGTATAATGTAATTACAATGTAATTTAAAAAATAAAATATGTAAAAATAAATAGTTTAAAAAAATGTAGTAAATCAGTATCAAACAAATAAATATAACAATTAATACATTTAAAAATTGTCATTTACAAAACCTTTGAAATTCACTGAAAAAAACCGTAGGTTTCAGACATGTTATAGTTAGGAATTAGCATTTAAAAAACCTTTGAAATTCACTGAAAAAACCATAGGTTTCAGGCACGTTATAGTTAGAAATTAGCATTTAAAAAACCTTACAAATTCACTGAAAAAACCATAGGTTTTAGGGACAGTTATAGTTAGTTGGACATTGCACTCGTAGAAAACCCGTGAAATTCCCCGTTATAGTTAGTTCAGCTAACTATAACTCGCGCCCGCAATGCACTGCTGATGACGTCACATATTACATCACTCATGACATGGTCAGTGACATCACTGATGACATCACTGATGACATCTCAAATGACATCACTGATGACATCATCCACGTGATAATCTGATGCACCTCCTCACACCCTAATATAACCTTTGATACACCCACTCTAAATTACAGACTGCCATTCGCAAAACCATAGACACTCCAACACCAATAACTACATACCCACTCACTGATTCTTAGGTCTACACACACATCCATTCACTCACCCGTACAGTCACTCATACTTACGGTCACTCAGTACAGGACTATCATATGCACTCATACTCCTATATAGACACTCACACACCGCCACTCATCCATAGAGGTACTCACACACCTAGTCAGTCATGCAAATAATTAAACACACTGCCATTTACTCACCTATACAGTTATACACACACCAGCTCACTTACTCATACAAATACTAGCACATTCTTACGCTCTTATACAATCACTGATACAAGCACACACTCATCCATACAGTCCCTAACACAATCACACACTCTCACTTATAGCTATTTATATACTCCAACACACATATATACTGCCTTTCACATATGTGGTTACTCACACATGTACCACTGGGACATACATTCACTCACTAACACACTCTTACACACACTTACCCACCCATACAGTCTATCACAGATGCACTCTTGAAACCATCCACCCAGTGAATCACCCACTCACACATCTATGCACAGAGTCACACACACCCCACCCACACAAACACTCAGGAACCCATACATATACTCAGACAACCAATCAATAACTCATATAGACACTCATGTAGCTATTCACAAACCCATGCAGCCACTTATACAGCAACAGACAGACGGATACAGACATTCACCCAGTTTAGTCACTAACCCATGCATTCAGTAAGATACGTTTAATCACTCACTTATAGAGTTAGTCACGCACCTACTTATACACCCACTCATTCTTCAATACGCCTTTCCCTATATATATTAAACATATTTAAACTTTATAGAAACACACAGTCACTGGATGATGTCATCAGTGATGTCATTTGAGATGTCATCAGTGATGTCATCAGTGATGTCACTGACCATGTCATGAGTGATGTAATATGTGACGTCATCAGCAGTGCATTGCGGGGCGCGAGTTATAGTTAGCTGAACTAACTATAACGGGGGAATTTCACGGGTTTTCTACGAGTGCAATGTCCAACTAACTATAACTGTCCCTAAAACCTATGGTTTTTCAGTGAATATATATATATATATATATATATATATACGCTATCTACGTTTTTAATGATTGTGTGAGTGAGGACCTGAAAAATCTAAATAAAAAAGTTTTGCGCAAAAATCATCGTAGGAGTTATCGGGATGTACAATACTCCAAACTCATGCATAAACTTAAAAGCAACAACGACCTGATAATTAACCAGTCAGACAAAGGGGGCAACATAGTTTTATGGCCTAGGGACCTATACATGCAGGAAGCCGAGCGTCATTTGAGTGACACTTTATGTTATAGATAAGCTTCACCTATTGAATTGACCCAAGTAAAAAACAAGGGGGCATATTAGCAAGAACATGCGATAAATATCGCAAACCTTGCTTAGCGCGCCTTTTTTTTATCGCCGGCTATCGCTGGATATTACCGCGGAAATAACATGCTATTAGCAAGGTTTATCTCCATTGCGATAAAATATCCAGCGATAGCGGCGAAACCCAGCTTTAACGCGAGAAATCCAGCGATAAAATCCTATCGCTAAATCTGGGGACTTAACCTTACAATCCACCTCCCATTGACTTTCATTGCTAAGTCATGTTTTTATCAGTTCTAAAAAACAAGCGCTAATCGGGGTTAGCGCGCGTTTTATTATCGCTTCGCGGTTATTGCTAATAGGCGATAGGTATGTAAGCGACTGTTTTCTGTCGCTTTTAGTTGGGAACGCCTACCATGCATGTCATTAGCGATAATTATCGCTGACATGCAAGGCGATGTAAAACCCGGCCGCTATCGCCTGAAAGCTGTCGCTAACGCCTGTTAGCGACAGCTTGCTAATAGGGCGTTAAAAATATCGCCGCTTTAGCGGCAAAAAGTCCCGCTAAAGCGGCGATAGAGCCCTTGATAATATGCCCCATGGTCTTCAAGGAATTGGCTCAGCGGAAACGTTTGGGGCTCTTAAGTAAAGATGAGCACAGTTTCCTCAAAAATGAACATCCTACAACACCAGTTTTGTACTTCATCCCAAAAGTACATAAGAATACTACCCCGGTACCTGGAAGACCCATCATTTCAGCCCAACGTAGTCTTTTAGAACCGATGTCAAAATACGTAGACTACCATCTTCATGAATTTGTAGAGGGTCTTCCATCATTTATCAAGGATACGGGACATTTCTTATCAAAACTGCAAAATGTTGTATGGCAAGAGGATTATTGATTCATTGTAATGGACATTAGTGCTTTGTATACTAGAATCAATCATTCAGATGGCATCAATGCAGTCAAGTACTATCTGGGCAATCGTAATATTGAATTTTATGAGTACAATAAGATGTTATGCAAAATGATTGAGACATGTATAACCAACAATTTTTTCATGTTCAACAAGTTGACCTATCAGCAGTTATGGGGGGTGTCGATGGGGGCTTGTTTCTCCCCCAGCTATGCGTGTCTTCACGTTGGCTGGTGGGAGGAACGGGTCCTCAGAGCCATCCACAAGACTGCATATGATTCACACGTTCTCCATTGGTGGAGATTTATTGATGATGTGTGTGTCATTTGGAAGGGGTCTGAAGTGTCTGCTCAAAAATTTGTTAGCGACATAAATGTCAACAATTTGAATTTAACTTTCACTGCCCATATTAGTACTAGCTGTGTTCAATTTTTAGATGTGGAATTGTATATAAATAACAACATTATTGAAACTAAACTTTACAGAAAGAGCACTGCAGGCAACTCTATTCTGCATGCCAGCAGTGCTCATCCTCACCATCTTACCCGCAGTATTCCCTATGGGGAATTTCTGCATATTAGAAGGATGTGCACTTCCGAAGTTGACCTCAATTTTTGTCAAGCAGAAGCCTTTCAGAGATTTGTGGCAAGAGGTTATAAAGCAAAATATTTAGAAGAGGCTCGAGTGAGGGCCAATAATATCAACAGGGAGGAATTCCTGCAGGGCCAAACAGCTGCAACTAGAGCTACCAATACATCCTCTGGTCAGTTAGCCAATACTGTAGACTCGATCAGGTTAATAACCACATACAGCTGCCAAGATAGACAGATAAGGAAGATTATTTATAGACACTGGCCGATCATCTTATCAGATCTGACATTATCACAGATCGTGCCTAGTCTTCCTACACTTACATTCAGACGCGCTCCCTTGACCAGGGATGCGCTGGTTAGAACTAGCCCAGAGGTGGTTGTGTCCAATACCTGGTTATCGCCGAGATCGGGTTTTTTCAAATGTACAAGTTGCAGAGCCTGTAATTTTGGGAAAAATACCACTGAATATACCACTGCCTTTGAGGGATTGACTGTTAAGATCCAGGGTCATCTCACGAGTCGAACGGAGTTCGCAGTATATGTATTGGAGTGTACATGCCAACTCAGATATGTTGGTAGCACTAAGCTTCAGGTTTTTAATCGAATCCTCCAGCATTTAACGGCGGTGGTTAATTCTGATCCCAACTACCCAGTGGCTCGCCACTTCAAACTTGTACATGATAATAACCTGAATAATTTAAGTTATTTTGTAATTGGATCGGTACATAAGTCGATTCGAGGAAGTAATAGTGAAAAACTATTGTGTCAGCTGGAATCCCATTTCATTGTACTATTGGACACCAAGATGTCAAATGGCCTGAATACAGGGGAGGAGTTGTACAATTTTTTATAACAATATTTTTAGATAAAAATGAATATTTATAGGAAATGTGTAATATTTCATGAATTTTTGTATCAACATTTTAAAATTATTTATAAAATCTTTTAGGAATTTTTTATGAAATTCTTGAAATACCATCATGCAACTTGTTTGGTACCCCCTGTTTAATTTTAGTCCAATTTGGGATTCCACTATTATCTTTAATGTGTCATTTACTGTAAGATTCATAAATTTGACATCCCTCATTCACTGACTTTTTTATCGGAGGATTCTGATTCGGTAGCCCTGTCTGTTATCTGAAACTGAGGGGCATATTAGCAAGACCGGCGATAATGGGCTTGCTAATATGCGTTATAGAATTCCAATAGAAGCCCAGGTTAGATGTGCAGGACATCTAACCGGGGCTTCTATTGGAATTCTATAACGCATATTAGCAAGCCCATTATCGCCGTTTTAGCGTCAGTTTCCTGCCGCTAAAACGGCGATACTTTTATCGCCGGTCTTGCTAATATGCCCCTGAGACTTTTATGTTTCAACATCGTTGACTTGTTTAACTGTTTTGATTTTCAACGTCTAGTGATATGTATATACTGAACCATGTTTTCATGCCGAGTTTGCACTCTTCACCATTTGATTTTGCACTTGCACTTTATTTTCAGCGCAGCAATAATAAGTTAGCTGTTGCCACGGCCTAAGAAGATTTTTTAAATAGGCGTTTTTGCACATTTAGTAACTCTTGCACTTTTTTGCACTTGCACTTTAGGGTTTGGTAATGAGCATGGTTACAATAATATTTTTTGGGGACCCTCTGATTTGAGGTACGACTGTCGCAATTTTATTGATGGGGTAGGACTATGTTTTTTGATTTTAAGGCTCATTTTAGCTGTATTTGCAGCAGCCACCATATGTCTTTTAATCCTCATTTTTCACAGCATTACAGTAATTATACAATATTATTTTCTTGTATGTAACATTCTGTTTAGCTGTGTGGATCAACATGTCGTTTTAAATATAAAAACAAAATTACAATATGTTTTTATGTTTCAAGGAAATGAGAATGACCCATGTTAACGTCTAAGTCTTTTTATTATTGCTATTGCTCAAGGGAGTGGCTATAATTGTTGGTTTCACTATATCTATGTCTGAATTGGTCCAGCGCGTCATGTGATCAAGACCGCAGCAACGCGGTCGAAACACGTCAGGCTGGACACTTGTCTTTGCACTATGGTTGCTGCTATATTTTACCTGTAATAAAAACTTCACTTCATCGAATGCGCTGTGGTCCGTTCCTGCTTTTCTCGCTGTGCATCCGGTGAGCCAGGAGTTTGGTTTTCTCTATATATATATATATATATATATATATATATATATATATATATATATATATATATATATATATATATATATGTTCATAAGAATCTGCCTATCATGCCGTCAACCCGCCTATGACTCGCCGGTGCCAGCCGTGGCGGCAGAGGCTACAAATATTAATCAAAGTCCAAGTCCTAGTCAGGAAGGAGGCGGCACACCAATTCAGCCGACGATACCTTTAATGGAGCAGAACAACGTGTTTCGGCCGGAACAGCCTTTATCGAGTTAGCAAACACTCGTATCGACCGCCATTAAATGCTGCTGCTTACGTGTGCATAGACATAGAAGAAATCATACAATCCATTCAATGCTTAACGTTACAAAAAACATAAAATCAATATCTCTGTACGCCTTGAAATAATGCTGTTATTATATGCAGAATTGCCATCAAATCAGTGGCGTATGTACTATGGTTAAATTACATATTTTATGATGTAATCGCGGCACTCGGAGGAGCCGTCCGTGAACATAAAGAAAAGACTTCTGCTCACAGATTTGTTATCACGATGAATGCAGTAACATTTTAAAAAATATTACAAAAATATGTGCATCAAAATACAGCGACCTCTCAGTGTGAATACTACATACATAAATGGAAGATCAATTGATCATTAATCAATATATACATCTAGTTCATTCTGGTGTGTATGCTACGATGGGCAACTGCCCCAATCATAGGTTAGGATGTATAGCATCGCATTTTACGTAAAGATTCCTGTACCATGGGTTAAGACATTGTAATACTGCAAATAGAGATCCTTATGTACATCAAATAGGCATATATCTGGCGTTCAAGCAACATGTGTCTGTAATAATCGTATAGATTTAAAATAAAAGGGATACCGTGAACAAAGTAAACGTGAGTGTGTGTCTAAGGAAATAAGTCTTCTGTGTCAATGCGTGGCTGCTCATTACATTGTATAATGTGGGCGGATATGCGCAATATACTGGGGGACCTCACATTTAGCTGAATCCCCAGCGACTGCCCCATTACGACATTACAGCAAGGCTGGCGGTGTGCCGGCAGCGCATTCAAGGTGGCTGCAAACTTTAGCTCTAGGGGAGAGTCTGAAGCCAATGCCGACAGCACTGCTGCGCCTCCAGCAAGTTGGGTGCACTACTTCCATGCACCATGCACCATGTCATGCATGGCAAACAGTGCTCCCACCGACATTGCTGAAATAGAGGAGCAGAACATGGGCCCAGGCCACAATGCACATGGGCTAAAGCGCCCTACGGCCCTTTTTGTGGCCCTTAACCTGCTTTTCCGCTGAACTTTTCATGGTGGTGTCCCTGCCATGAAAAGGTCGGCGGAAAGGCAGGTCATAATACACACAGGGTGCCCATGCTGGCAGCGCCATCATTGACTGCCACTCTTCCAACCGCTGCAGTAGTCGGCGGTGGGGGCGGTCTTGTGGCAGACCGACATCACAGATCATAATCGGGTAGTCGGACTGCCGAGGAGGCATCAGTCGGACCGCCAAAGATGGTACGGCGATCCCAAGACCGCCATAGCCGTAATCAGCCCCTTTATTACTACATCTAATAATTATTATAAAATACTTATTATAGTATTATATATATATTACATAAAAAACCTGCTCAGTTGAAAACTGGCAACAAAATATGAGTTAATTATGTATCAGTATGTTAATAATTTCTTTCTTTAATAAAACATTCTCTTCAGACGTTGTCATAGGCAAGACACAGTGGGCCCATTCACAAAGCATTTTGTCCACCTAAGTTAAGGTTAGCTAAACTAAATACCCACTGTATGCATCTAAAGTTTCAATTTGGATTTGCAGAATCAAAAAGTAGCTGAATTTTAGGTGAACAAAATGCATTTAATATTGCAGAAATTCTGCCAGAATTGTGATAGGTGAAATTGGTAAGGTGAAATTCCTACAGGAGAAAATTCTTGACTTTTAAAGCCATGGCTTTCTGAATTGCGTCTATTGAGTTTAGGTCATTTTGTGGAATGCTTACTTATCCATGAGTATCCATTCTTAATGCAGAACCCAAGCTGCACACTGGGTGTACTATTCCATCATTTCACATATATGTGGTCAAAGATTCCATTAAAGGATCATATCTAACATCATTCAAAGAGTCCAGATTGATTCATCTATTGTGCATTTGTGCATTTTGAAATGTTTATGTTGCCTCTCTGTGCTTTTTTAACAGAACCCATAACACTATGCATCTACAAAAGTCTGAAGCAGTGGTGTAGCAAGGGCATCATGGGCTCTAATACAAGAAAATATTGAGCCCCAATCCCCTGACTGGTAGTAAAACAATAGTCACTTATTGGTGTGATGTGTGTCCTTCACAGCCCTGGACCTTAGTGGCACTGTACCTCCAGCACTATTTAAAGCTACAACCGTGCAGACGCTGATTGTCCTCTCTCCAAGCATGGCCTGTGCAAGCAGGCTCTGGTACAACTTGAAGCTTCTGAGACTGAGCATAGATGCAGAAGCATCCAGCCAGCAACTTTATTGGTGACAAAAAGGAAACAGGCCAGCCTAACCCTGCCCTATGTATTCAGCCTCTAGATGCATGCTAACTGCCCTGAACCCATTTATATTAGTACCATTGAGACCTGTATCATTCTCAATGACTATAGCACATGCTCCCCCCCTTCTACCTTGTCCCAGAAGAGCATACAGAGACACAGCCGAATAAAGCTTTCTAATTTGACCTGCAGGTCACATTGAGCCCCCTCATCCTCCACACTCCAGTGCCACTGCACTGGCTGTACCACTAATAGATATGCCCCTGGTCTTAATGTCATTTTAATGCATGGAGAAACCAGGCTTTGGTTCAGGTGTCGTAAATTTTTATGGGCACTCTGAAGATTGCGCATAATAATAAATATGAATTGCCAGAATTCATTTTAAAGCATAGCTTTGCCAAGACAGGTCAAACCTGTGCAGTTACAAATGAACTATGTTTAAACAGAGACTAAGTTCCTGGTAGATATGAATGCTACAGTTTCAGCCTATCAATCAATCAATCAGGGGTTGGTAAAGTGCAACTACTTACCTGCGAGGGTCTCAAGGAGCTGTGGGGGAGGGGGGCAGCTCAGGTGAGTGCTGGGTCATCTGAAGAGCCAGGTCTTGATGTCCTTCCTGAACTGGAGCAGTGTGGGAGCTTGCTGGAGGTGGAGAGGGAGGTCATTCCAGGCCTTAGATGTGAGGTAGGAGAAGCACTTTCCTCTCGTTCTGGTCTTGTAGATGCTTGGAACGGTGGCCAGAGAGAGGTCAGCTGATCAGAGGTGTCTTTTGGGTGTGTGGAAGGAGAGACAGTTGTTCGAGTAGGTTGGTCCGGTGTTGTGAAGGGCCTTTTATGCTTGGGTGAGGCGTTTGAAGGTTATTCTTCTTCCGACTGGGAGCCAGTGGAGATCACTGGGGTGTTGGGTTGATGTGGCTGCGACGGGGGATGTCTAGGATCAGTCTGGTTGCGGCGTTCTGGATGGTCTGGAATGTACAAAGGAATTTCTTGTAGATTCCGGCATAGAGAGCGTCCCTGTAGTCCAGTCTGCTACTGATGAGAGCGTGAGCGACAGTTTTTCTGGATTTGGATGGGATCCATCTGAACATCTTTCAGAGCATGCGGAGGGTGTTGAAGCAGGTCCAGGATACGGCGTTGATCTGGCAGTTCATTGTGAGCGATGAATCCAGTATGATGCTGATGTTTCTCGCGTGGTCCGTTAGGGTGGGGGGATTCTGAGGGCAGGGGGCCACTATGAGTCATTCCATGAGGAGGGGGTGGAGCCAAGGATGAGGACTTCTGTTTTCTTGGAGTTGAGTTTCAGGCAATTGTTCTTCATCCTGGTGGCGACAGCTTTCAACCCTTTTTAGAAGATGGGTTTGGTGATGTTGAGTTTGTTGGTGAGGCAGAGGATGTCGTTGACATAGGAGATGATGTTGAGCCTGTGGTTTATGACGATGGTTGCGAGGGGGGGTCAGGTAGATGTTGAAGAGGGTGGGGTTGAGGGAGGATCTTTGGGGCACTTCACAGTTGGTCTCTGTTGGTTCCGAGAGGTAGGGCGGGAGTCTGACTTGTTGAGTTCTGCCGGTAAAGAATGACCATATCCAGTCGAGGGCCTTGCCGTGGATCCTGCCTTCCTGGAGTCTGGTGGCTAGGGTACGGTGGGAGACAGTGTTGAAGCCAGGAGGATGTGTGCTGCAGTTTGGCCCTGGTTGAGGAGGGAGTGGATGTCGTCTGTGGCAGTGAGTAGGGTGGACTCAGTGCTGTGGTTGCTGCAGAATCTGGATTGGGAGATGTCCAGGACGTTGTTAGCTTCAATGAAGTTTGCTAGCTGGATGTTGACAGCCTTTACGATAACTTTGGCTGGGAATGGAAGCAGGGAGATGGGCCTGGACTTTTTCAGGTCCGTCGGGTCTGTGCAGGGTTTCTTCAGGAGGGGATTCACTTCGGTGTGTTTCCAGTCATCAGGGAGGGTGGTGGTCTCAAAGGAGCAGTTGATCATCCAATGTAGTTCGGGTATGATGGCCTTGGCGACTCTGTGGAAGATGTGGGCTGGGCAGGGGTCTGAGGGTGCTCTGGAGTGAATGCTTTTCATGGTCTTTAAGGTGTCTTCTGTCCTGAGTGGGGTCTAATTGAGCAGGGTCTGTTGGGTGGTGTCGCTTGGAGGGAGAGCTGGAGCAGTGCGGAGGTCTTGGTTATTGAAGTTGTCGTAGATCATCTTAATCTTGTGGTGGAAGAAGGTGCTGAGTTTGTTGCAGAGGTCTTTGGAGGGTGAGATGTATGCTGTTTTGCTGCAGCGTTTGGCAAATTCCTTGATGATGGAAAAGAGTTCTTTGGTATTGTGAGAGTTGGTGAGGATCCTGTCTTGGAGGGATTTGTTCTTTGCGGATTTGATGAGTTGGTGGTGTGCGGTGGTGGCTGCTCTGTAGGCGGTGCATGTTTCCGGGGTTTTGTTGTTCCTCCATGTCTTTTTTGGTCGTCAGCAGGATCGTTTGGATTCTTGGAGTGCAGGGGTGAACCAGCTTGCTTTCTTGATGTGTCTTCCTGTGGCTTTCTTGAGGGGGCAAGTGTGGTGTTGGTGCAGTTCATGATCCAGTGGTTGAGGGTGCGTGCTGCGGTGTTTGCGTCTGGCGTAGCCGGTGGTGGGGTGCTGATGAGGGCGGAGGTAAGCTGGTCTGCGGTGACTTTGTTCCAGCTTCTATGGGGGAGGCGGTGGGTGTGCTTGTGTATGTTGTTTTTTTTTGTCATAAATCTGTTTTATTAAGACAGAGAAAAAATAAGCCACAGCTACACAGCATGTCGCCTACAACCCCGTGGCGGGCCGGCCGCAAAGTAAGATAAGCGAAAACAAAAGGGGGATGCAATGGCATATCGATAAAGATAGCAGACATATATACTTAGTTACACAGCAAGTCGCCTACAACCCGTTTAGGGCCGGCCGCGTGATGTAGTGATCAAAAGTGGCAGGCGTTTGTTTTACAACAGCTCCAAGAGCATTGAACCAGAACCAGAGAACAAACGCACACATTGTGCAAGAAACAAACAAAATAGTAGAAGAAGAGAAAGAAAGACAAACAGCAAAGGCCAGCTAGAGAAAGAAAGGAAGAAGGAACGGCGAGAAAGAAAGAGAGAGGAGAGGGGGGACAGGAAAGAAGGAAGAATAGAAGAAAGGGGACAAAAGGAAGAGAGGTGTTGGAAGTGATCCTTGCAAAGAACGACAACCTGGTGGAACAGGGGCAGCTGGATGGCGCGGGGCTCAGGAGGGCACAGTGAAGGCAAAGGGAAGCAGCGCATCTTCAAAGAGGCATAACGCCCGGAGTTTCGGGGGCATAAAGCGAGCGTGCTCCATTCTACAAAAGTAATCGATTATTGGTTGCCAAAGCCTGGTAAAGCGAGTGTCTCGGTCCTGCAAGCGCGCTGTAAGGAGCTCCATGGCCATGGTATGCCATAGACGGGTGAACCAAGCCGTGATCAGGGGGGTCTCTGCTTTCTTCCAGTACAGGGCTATGAGTTGTTTCACCGCACCCAGCATATGGAGACAGACCTGCCAATCGCCACCCGTCAGTGCGCGCAAATTAGTAGGCTTAATACCCAAAATGAGCGTAGCTGGAGCTTCAGGCAGGGGGAAGCCAAGAACCAGTTTGATGTGGCTGAGGATCTCCTTCCAGTAAGTGGCCAGGAGTGGACAGGACCACCAGATGTGAAGAAAGTCTCCGGGTGATGTCAAGCATCGCCAGCAAAGAGGGGAAGTCATAGGGTACATTTTATGTAATCGTCGAGGGGTGTAATACCACTGAGACATTAGTTTGTAAGCAGTTTCTCGCTGCGAGATACAGCGATAGACCCTTGGAATGTCCTGCCAAAGGCGCTCCCACTGCGCGGGCGCAATGTCCGTGGCCAGGTCCGACTGCCACCGAGTTTGATAGAGATGCGGAGTTAGCCACGGGCGGTGTTGTAGAATACGATAAGTGCGTGCAATAAGACCCCTGGAATTATCGAACGAACGGACCAGCCGCTCGAAGGGAGTGAGAGCACTTGTGGCCGCCGACGCCAAAGATGCATCGTGAACCCAATGCCGAAGTTGCAAGTACTGAAGCCGAGCCCCTTCAGGAAGTTGAAATTCCTGCTTGCATTGTTCAAAAGTCTTGAAGGTAGTACCGACAAAGAGGTCCCGTATCGTACGGCACCCGCCATCCAACCAGTCAATGAAAACGGTAGGGTTCAGAGCAGGAGGAAAGAGAGAGTTGCCTGCGATGGGGGTGTGAGGAGAGGGGAAGGGAAGGTGGTGAGACCCTTGGGTACAGCAATCCGGTCCCAGATGTCAAGGACAGTTTTGGTAGGAACGGCTATATAAGCACTGCGGGAGCGGGAGACCCGGGAGTGCCAGGGCAAATCCCATATGGAGCACCCGGTCACTGCCCTATCCATGTGAAACCACACCTTTTCACTCTCCCATGCCATCCATTCAGAGATAAAGCGAAGGTGCGCCGCCCAATAATAGTCCAACAGGTTCGGACAAGCCAAGCCCCCTCTATCCCGGGGTGACATGAGAATTTTGTTAGAGAAGCGCGGGCGACGACCTCCCCAGATAAATCTGGTGAAATCACGCTGTAAGCTTAGAATCTGGTGACGCGGGATAGGAGTAGGAAGTGACTGGAAGACGTATAAGATTTTGGGCAAAATGGACATTTTGAGGGCATGAATTCGGCCCAGCCAGGAGAGAGTGAGAGGTCTCCAGACCCGCAAGTCCTCCAGCACAGACCGACGACACTCCTGCCAGTTAACTTGCGACCAGGTAGCAAGGGTAGGGGTCAAGTTAAGCCCAAGATAGCGAATGGAACTTTGGGCCCATTTATAGGGGACCAACGCTTGCAACGTCGAGAGCTCCGTTGCCGGGATGGTAAGGTTCAGGGCCCAGGATTTGTCATGATTAATCTTAAGGCCAGACGCCCGCTCGAATTGACACAAAAGATGGTGAAGGGCAGGAAGAGACGTGTGTGGATGCGACAGTGTGAGAAGGAGGTCGTCTGCAAACAAAGCAACCTTGTGCTGTTGGCCTCTGAGATGGATGCCATGTATGTCTGGCGCCTGGCGAATCAAGATGGCAAGCGGCTCGACCACAAGGGCAAATAAAAGAGGAGAGAGGGGGCAGCCCTGCCTCGTACCTCTATATATAGAAATGGGGTGTGTGAGTTGGCCATTGACCCGGACTTGGGTCGTAGGGGAGAGATAAGGAGCCATGATGCGGGACACCATCAAGGGGCCAAGCCCGATTTTACAGAGCACCGCGCGG
The DNA here is from genome assembly GCA_963921515.1 of Calotriton arnoldi. NCBI lineage: Eukaryota > Metazoa > Chordata > Amphibia > Caudata > Salamandridae > Calotriton > Calotriton arnoldi. The sequence continues at coordinate 447,257 of CAWUFW010012049.1, forward strand.
AGAAAGGTCCAGTCCACACGGTCGAACGCTTTCTCCGCGTCGAGAGACAGCAGGCAGGCAGGGATATTCCAGTGTTGGGCTTTCCCAACAAGATGGGCAATTCGACGCACATTGTCAGCCCCCTGTCGCTGCCGAATAAAACCGACCTGGTCGGGGTCGATCAGGCCCGGGAGGTGCGGATCCAGCCGTTTAGCTAAGATTTTGGTGTAGAGTTTAAGATCCGTATTGAGTAGGGCAATGGGGCGAAAGGAGGGACATAGTACGGGGTCCTTGCCTGGCTTTGGAAGTAGCGCTATTTTGGCTAATCCCACGGAAGCAGAGGGGCCCGTCGTGTCCGTGAAAGAATTGAAGCGACGGAGAAGATAGGGCTGAAGCTGTGGGAAGAAGACCCGGTAAAAAGAAAGCGGCAGACCATCCGGGCCCGGCGATTTCCCAAGAGGGAGGTCCTTCAGAGCGCCCGCAAGTTCGCTCTGTGAAAGAGGGGCTTCCAGTAGTTGTGCATGGTGAGGGATGATCGGAGCCCAAGGGCAGCTATCAAGGACAGCCCGGACCTGTTCCGGAGGGGCGTCTCCTGAGCGTACAAAGATGAATAGTATGCATGAAACGCGTCGAGTTTAGCTTTTCCAGTAATGGCCCGGGTGCCATCAGGGCACTTAATATTAGCTACATGTGCTTTAGCTGCACGTGTCCGCAATCGCCGGGCTAAAACCGTACCTACCTTATCTCCTCCCTCATAATATCGCTGCTTGAGAGCCAATAAGGCCCGTTCAGCCTTGTTGGTACGATGTACTCGGAGCTGGCCGTGCAGCATGGCCAGTCGCCGCTTGTGAGCAGCCCGTGGCTGAGTCTGATCGAGGCGCTCCAGCGCCTTAATGTCACTGGAGAGTTTAACTTCAAGCAGGCGCGACTCTCTGGCCCGGGCACACGCTATAGAAGTAATATGGCCTCGTATAGTGGCCTTAAATGCGTCCCAGACCACAGGAAAAGGGGTTTCTGGCAAGTCATTCATCTCAAAGTAGGCGACAATAGCAGCCCGAAGTTCCTCAATATCAACCGGGTCACGAAGTATGTGGGCCGGAAGCCGCCACCGCGGTGGGCAGTTAGAGTGAGAAAGCAAATCCCGAAAGAGGAGCTCAAGGTGCGCGTGATCTGAAATTGAAATGTCTGACATGGAGGCCGAGAGCGTGTCCCCGATGAGGGAATGCGAGACAAAGAGATAATCGATGCGCGAATATGAGCGATGTACAGGAGAGTAATACGAGTAGTCGCGCGAATCGGGCGAGTGGTAGCGCCAGGCATCTATTAGTGCAAGCTCAGTCAATTGATTTTTGAGGGCAGAGGACATAGCCCCGGTTCCGTGGAAGGAACCGTCACTACGATCATCAGTGGCACTCCACACCAGATTGAAGTCACCCCAGAGGATAAGGAGGGGATCCGAGTTCGACACGTGTTCCCGCAGGGTCTCCCGGAGGAATGAGTCTTGCGCCTGGTTGGGGGCATAAATGTTACACAGAGTTAAGGTCCTGTGGCCAAACCAAACCACCACCCGGAGGAACCTGCCATCCAGAGTGCGTACCACCTTGGAGGCCCCCTGTTGAATGCCTGTTCGACAAAGTATTGCTACTCCAGCTACCTTGGAAGAGGTATAAGCCCAAAATTGGAGCAGAAAGCGAGGATGGGCCATGCGGGCGATATCCTCCTTAAGCAGGTGGGTCTCCTGGAGGAAGGCAATATCAGGATTCAATTGGAGAAGGTATCTCCAAATCTGTCGCCGCTTGTTGGGGGAGTTGAGTCCCTTCACATTGAGGGATACGAGTTTCAAACCAGGTGTGGCAGCCATAACTGGAAGAAAGAGAGACCAAGCGCGCACATCATTTGATGGAGCAGCAGGTAGCGGCTAGGAGGGGAAGAGACACCTCTGTTTTTGAGGTAGCTGTTCGCGCTATATAAATTTCAGTATTATTATTATTATTTCAGAAGAGGGGAGAAGGAGAAAGGAGACATCGCTCAGCAAACACCACAGGACGGACTAGGAACCCCAACGAGGGGAAGGTCAGCTGAGGCCCCACATAGGAGAGAGAGAGACACCCCACCAAGAGCGCCAACAGGGGAAGCATACCAAGCACAGAGGGACAGGTCCCACCAGCCCCAAGCAGGGTGCCCCAACACCCCAAAGTCCCCCTAGAGCCAAGCCTCCCTGCAGGTTCAAGCAAGGACGTTGCCGAAAGGGGCCCAAAGTAGGGCAAGAAAGAAGAAAGCCAGAAATAGGAAAAGGAAAGAAGAAAATAAACTGGCCAACTGGGCCAAAGTAGTGCAGAGTCGGTGCGGAATAACCCAGATCCCCGAAGGTAGGACATTCCGGAGAAGTCACTCTCTCTCAAGACTCGGCAAGAAGAAGTAGGGGGAAGTGGTGGGCACACTAAGGACGGGAGGCCCCCGCTACCAGTCCTCCGCCCAGCGACGATAAACATGCAACACATTTCAGCCTCCAGGCTCAGACAGAGGGCCCCCAGGAGCGAGGCCTCATCAGGAGCATTAACAAGCGCCATGCCGCAAGGGGAAGAGCAGTCAAGGCCCCAGGGATGGGGAGGCACTCAAGGAGCGGACATGATTGACAGCGTCCCGTTTGGCCTGCGTGGAGTCGATGTCCCTCGAAGAGCGTCCAGAGCGAGGTGGGGGAACAGTGGACCACTCCGGCCGGAGCGAATCCGCGGGGCGAACACCAGAGGAGGGGGGATCATCAGAGTCTGAGTCCACAGGCAACCGAAGAAGGCGCAGCGCCTCTTGCAGGGACCGGATAACCCGTCGTCGACCCTCCCAGGAGAACATCAGGGCAAAGGGGTGGCCCCACTGGTATTTGATGTCCATGGCCCGCAATTTATCGGTGACAGGTTTAAAAGCTTTCCTCCGACGAAGCGTGGACGGTGCAAGGTCCTGGAAGATTTGAATGGACAGTCCATTGTAGGAGACTGACCGGATCCCCTGTACTTTACGCATGATAGCTTCTTTGTCCGCAAAGAAATGGACTCGGGTGATAATGTCCGGCACAAAATTTGGGCGGTTGCAGGGACCCGGGACGCGATGGGCTCTGTCCAGCATAGGATGTGTGGTACTTTCCCCCTCACGGATTGCATGTAGGAGGTCTGCGGTGTATGTCAAGGCATCAGACCCCTCTGTGCCCAATGACACACCCCTAATACGGAGGTTGTTCCGCCGTCCGCGGTTCTCCAGATTCTCCTGCTTCAATTGTAAGGAGATATTCTGGTCCTCCAGTTCTGACATCTTCCTCCAGAGGCCCTCGATGTCCTCCGTCCTGGCGTCCACCGTCCTCTCGAGACCGTCGACCCTATCACCAATTTCCACAACATCCCTGCGGACATCCTGCAGCCCAGTTTTGAAGTCCTGCCGCAGGGAGCTGATCTCCGACTTGATTTCCTGCAGAAAGGTCATCATGTAGGCCTGAGTGATAGGGATGGCTTGAGCTGGCGTGTCCGAGAGCCCTGAAGAGACAGGGGGGCCCTCTTGCGTAGAGGGGGGCACCTTGGCCCACATGGAAGTCACTGGGTTATCGCGGGAAGCGGCTGCCTCTGCATCCTCAAGCCCTGTGTTTAGGTGGCATGGCGGCGGGACCCCAAGAGGACAGTAGCCGCCGAAGTCAGGGCCAAGGGTGAAAATCGACGGGACAGCCGAGATGTGGGCCAGTCTAATCAGCCACAGGCAGGATCCAGGGAGGCCTCCCCTAGGTAGTAAGTGCGGCCGGCAGCGTGGCGGCAGGGCAGCTCAATTCAGTGGCCCCTCCAGAGGCAAGAGCGCCCCAAGCAAAGGGCTATCTTAGCAGGAGCAGTGGGGGGACACTCAAGGCAAAGGGTAGGGGCAAGCAGCGTACACCAAACTCCCAGCGGAGTCCAAGGGCGGCCCAAGTCGTGGCGGCCGTGAAGCAGAATCCAAGGAGCCCAGGACAAGCGCCAATGAAGAGGCCCCCAGGGATGCGAGCGCCCTCCGCCCCTTCTCACAGGCACCACACTCCAATTAGGGGACCAGGTCCAGGGACCAGGGCAAGGCCAGTGCTGAGATGCCCCCCAAGGCAGGCAGGGTCGCAGCAGCGAGCTGGGCGTCAGGGGGCCCACATTTGGGCGAAAAAGACCCCCCGACCCGGTACCTGCACCACTCCAACCGCAGCTCGGTGGCCCTGTCCGGTCGGCGCGCCGTCCAGGGTCTGCCAGGCAGGAAGAGGCCGTCGCCAGGCCCCGTATGCTCCAGGGGCCCCACACCAGGATCAGCGGTGTCACGGGGCCAGAGAGGCAGAGCGATCCACTGGCCAGAAGTGACCGCCTGCACCCCCTCACAGGGAGGCGCCGTAGGCACCAACGGGCGCGCGTCCGCAGCCGGGGCCCAAAATGGCGGCCGGCGGGCAGCAGACCCGGTCCAGCGAAAGAGAAAAGGCAGCAGGGGTCCAGGCAGCGGCGTCCAGCCACCAGGGTGCAGCAGGTGTCCGGCCCCCACGTGCCCCCGCCGCCGGTAACGCTCCCAGCTGGCGCAGCGCTCCCAGCACCGTCCGGAGCTCCACTGCGGCCAGGAGACAAGATGGCGGTCGCCAGGGCCGGCCACAGAGAACCAGGAACACCGAGCCCCCAAAGGACCCCCAAGCCTCCAAACACTGCCCGGGAGGTCCCAGCCGGGATCGGAGCAAGCCCCAGGTGAGTGCGGAGCCCGGAGACCAAGCTGGCGATACGGGCGAGAGGCGCTGGAGCGGAGACTCGATGGTGCACGTCTCACTCCATGCGCGCCCAAGCCACGCCCCCCATGTTGGGTTTTTTGAAGGAGAAGTAAATGCAGTGGTGATCTGAGTTCCATGGTGTGGCTGTAGGAGACGCTGTTTCCTTCTGCAAAGATGGGGTCGAGTGTGTGTTCTGCTGTGTGCATGGGGGCAGTGACTAGTTGCTTCAGTCCTGTTTTGGCGAGGTTCTCTAGGAGGGAGGCAGTGTTTGGGTCATCATTGTTGTCCAGGTGGGAGTTTAGGTCTCCGAGTAGGATCTAGTCTGTGGAGCTGAGGGCGTGGAATGCGATGAGGTCGGTGATGGTGTCGGTAAAGGGAGCATGTGAGTTGGTGAGTTTGTTCAGGTGGTGTTTGTGGTGTGTTCGGGGTGTGGCTGGTGTGTGTGTGCTGAGGCAGGTGAAGTGGCAGTGGGTGCAGATGAAAGGTCATACTGTGTAGAGTAGGTTGGTGCAGTGGCAGTGTATGTTGCGGTGTTGGGGGCGAGAGTGTCGAGTTCAGCAATGGTGTATCTTCGGAGGGCGGGAGAGCCAGTGGTCATGGTGCTGGGCATGGTCCAGGCACGGATGGGCACAAACATGCTTGCCTTTGGTGCTCTTTCTGCACGCCAGCTGCGTGTGTCTGCTGCACAGTCACACTGCAGCCTACATTAAGTGCTGGGGTGGGCAGGGCTTCTGTTGGTGGGAAGAACGGTGCGCGGGAAAACTTTGGTGGGAAAACCCAGGCAGCAGCTGTGTCGCTGAATCTGTCTAGAGCAAGCAGGAACTGGAGGCCACAGGCGAGTGGCAGGCTAGGTGTCCAGATGCCTACCTTGCCTACTTGATCACTTCTAAGGCTCATATGACTTCAGAAACGGCAAATAGGAACCAGGATTCACTCTGCTGTTTAAAAGTCACTTTTCCTAAATATTTATTAAAAATCTGACTACCACTGGATTGGATTTTTAATAAACATTAAAAATTGTGTTTGAATTAACTTATACCTTATCCCAAAACAAAATTAACAAAGTTATGATTTTCTTCTTAACTTTAGTTTCTTCGCTTATGACAGCTACTTCCCTTAGACAAAATATCTTGCAGTCAGGCAATGCAGGTAGGCCTGAAGTCATGTTTTCTTTGTCAGTATAGATGGTGGTGCAATGTGCAGCAGTACACAGGTGGTATTCAACTTGTCCATGCTTTTGTTGCATTTTTCTATAGCACATACTATGGATTTTACTGGGAAGTTAAGAGGGCCACTTAACAGTTAGAAAATGTGACCATGTTTTCAGGGGCAGAGCGCACCCCCTGAGCAGACAAGAGCGGTGGGGAGGTGGTGCTGTGTTTCTAAGTTGCTCCCAAAGTAAAGGGGTTTGCATTTTTCTTTCATCTTGTTTTTGGAGTCAGTATGCGTTAGTGCTTTCCCCAGTCTCCCAAGATTTCAAGTTGGTCTGAAGTTCTATCTAGCAGTTGGAAGGACTGCCAGATATTTTTCAGATTAGGTATTTGCATAATAGTTTTTTTTAGTGAGCATTCAGGGGCTCCACTGAGCTGCTAGCAATAGCTCACAAACTGCTTTTCAATGATGTAAGTCATACGGATCAAACAGTAGAGCTGGTGGGCAGGCACTAGGTAGGAGAAAAATGAACCTGAGTGCTTTGCTTATCTTCTTTTCTAGCTCTATACTTTATTTGTTCCTGAAAGCAAGGGCACCATATGTATGTAGTGATGTGTTTGACTGTACAAACTGCGATAATGGAAGACATTGTGGCACTCAATAAATGTGCATGCTGGCTTCTCTTAGAAATATTTAACAACTTTAAATCCACAACAGTGTCAAGAAGCTCATCTAAAAAAAAATAGCATAAGCATTCACAAGGCACTTCCAAATTCTACCCATTTCAGATAAAAAAGCGAATTGGGAAAACAATGTAATGTTGAAAGGTAGGTATTGTAGGCTGTATGATGACAAAGCAGAAACTACGTAGATAGGTGGTCGGGCGGTATATCTCGGTTGTCCGCCTATTATAAATGTGACAGCATCATCATTGGTTTTTTTTGGTATGCTATCCTCCACCTGGAGGTAGACCCACTGGTAATACAGTAGTGATCAGTGATAAGTGGTGCTCAAGTGAGGTGAATTAAAATTGCCTGCATTACCAAACTTAAAAGATTTATTCAGTTCGGAATGCAGGAAAGTAAAAATAGTGTGGTGCGTAAGAAGACAAGTTACCGATCTAACGCACTCATTTGTCCATGTGAGTGGTCGACATGTTTCAGCCCCAAATATATGCCTAGCCGGGTCGGGGGGCTTTCTTCAGGACCAATAGTTATGTGTGGTTGCTAACTTTAGCAGCCTAGATAGGTGGGTCAGTGACTTACCACTCTTCTATGTTCGTTATGGGTCAAGTAGTACCTATAACTTCAATTCCCTAATTTCGGGCTTCCTCGGGGGCCGGCTGGCATAGTAACCTGCTGGTGGTGCTGGTTGTAGCGACTTGTGCTCGCTCTGGAAACAGTGACCTGGCTGGGCATTTATGTGGGGATGAAACATGTTGACCACTCACATGGACAAATGAGTGCGTTGATCGGTAACTTGTCTTCTTACGCAGCACACTGTTTTTACTTTCCTACATTCCGAACTGAATAAATCTTTTAAGTTTGGTAATGCAGGCAATTTTAATTCACCTCACTTGAGCAACACTTATCACTGATCACTACTGTATTACCAGTGGGTCTACCTCCAGGTGGAGGATAGCATACCAAAAAAAAACAATGATGATGCTGTCACGTTTATAATAGGTGGACAACCAAGATATACCGCCTGACCACCTATGTACATGAATGAGGGTATTTTTAAAAGACGGCCAGAATACCAGACCATGGTTACACAGGTACAAGTGATCTATTCTCCATTGATAATTTGTTTACAGTTAGGAAGCGGAATGGATCGCAGCTTCTTCTCCCTCCCCCTTTTGATCATATACTAAAGCAGAAACTACCTCACACCAGTTCTGTTAGTGTGCTTTATTATTAATAGAGCTAACAAGTCGGTTGAGAGCGATTTTGCAGAGGCTATAAGCCCACACAATAAAACAAGCCATGGATTACTGTGTCAAAGGAACAAAGGATCAACTTATCAAAACTGATAGGTCTTAGAAATTGCTCTCCCACTTCTCATACAACTTCCTGCTCAACCATCAGAAGGGGAGATAGGATGGATAGATTTTTGTGGTGCTCCTTCTCGGCAACACTAAATACCCTATGGGTCTACACTTTAGACATAGGAGAATCCAACATGTAATTTCAAGGACTATGGAGTTAATTCTCAGTTAGACCTTTGGCATTAACAACAATCTTTAGTGTATAATGACATCATTTTAGATATGTATTGTCACTATGTGATTTGTAACTGTCCCTTCTTTATATCAATGATGGATTATTGTGATTTTGAATAATCTACAATAAATAATACTGAAACTGAAGAGCTATGTAGTAAGTGATTACAAAAGAAGATACAAGTCATTCTGGAAATTTGCCCCAGTTGAACTATAGACTTCGGCATAATTACTGGTAGCTAGACAATGTGAGCACATTGTCTGATGAAGGGTAGGCTGATAATTACAAACAGTATCTAAAAATCATGGTGCTCTGCAGAACACCTTAAATTATGGGAGGATGATTGATATGATTGTAGCCTATAAGGAGGCACACATATCTGGGCAACACAGATACTAGAGCAAATATCTCAACTTATCACCTTAGTACTTGCGGTTTTGTAAAAAAACAATGTTATTTCCAGGTTATAATAAGAAACCAAGAGTAGACCCAGCTGCCTACCAGTTACAATGCAAGCTAGCCGTGCTGGGCCATTGTGCTGGCTGTTGACTCAAACCCTGTCCATTGTACTGTGCACACATGTACCTCTCTGCTTTTAATAGAGTCAAAAAATCCAGATCATTATTCAAGATAATCTACAGAAGAGCTCCAGGTGCACATTTGCATCTCATCTATACTGTCCCGGTCAGTGCCAGGGTGCAATCTCATTGGCTGTGTCTCAGTGCATATATGCATAGTGGCAATTAAAAAAAACAATATACTGCCCTTGATGCAGGTGCGAACTCACATCTGGATGAGGGACAGTTCAGCACTGAAAGGCCAACTGGTGGATTCAGACCTCACAATGCAGAGGTGCAGTATGTGACTGGACCCACCTAAAGATGGATGCCTGAAGTATCTGAGAACCTCGTTGTCATTCCCAGTGGCATCCTCAGGGGCGACCTGATAGTGCACAACTCAAGCATGGTCATCGCAAGGGTGGTTGATGTCAAAGTTCTCAGTCCTGTGCTCCATGTTTTGAAGGGCCCCTAACTACCTCCAAATAGAACTAAAATACAGAAGAGTATCATTAGAGAGCTTGACAGTTTTGGATCATACTGAAAGTAAGAGATCGATTTCTTTTTCCCACAGCCACCCTTAATATTTGCAGGTGGAATATGAAGGCTGCACTGTAGCGTCTGAAACACATCACCCTGAACCAGGCCTCTACTTACCTCACCGGGTTAGAGGCCCAGTCCGTTTCACTGGGCCACTCCTCTGGCATATTTACAACTGTCATTTGCTCTGGCTCATTAATTAAAGCAAAGCCAGGTAGAAACTCCGCAACACCACAAGTAACTTTTAGTGAGAGAGAGAGGGAGGGAGGGATAAGGGTTTGGAGGTCATTCCTTTTATGGCAGCATAATTTGGAATTTGATTAGGCAATTGCCTTCTGTATAAATAACAATATAACCTTACCTATAGGTTTTATTGTGTATATAAATATAACAATATTAGAAGGTATCATGTTTCAGTACATCATTAGTAAAACTGTTTCAATAATTACTATTTAAAGGTTTAAAACCAGATTAGCAGTTCCCTGGCCCTATATCTTACATGTACTCTGCTCTGAATTGAGATATATAAAGAGCTCTTGCAATGCATCTTAATCCTGACATGCAACAGTAGATCAGTACTGCAAAATATAATAAGATTTAGCTCAATCAATGAATCAATGAATCAATCAATCAGGGTTTTGTGAAGCACAATACTCACCTGTGAGGGTCTCAAGGCGCTGGGGGTGGGTGTGAGCAGCTCATTTGGGGTCATTCGAAGAGCCAGGTCTTGAGGTCCTTCCTTAATTGGTGCAGTGTCGGGCTCCGTCGGAGGTGAAAGGGGAGTTCTTTCCAGGTCTTGGCTGCAAGGTAGGAGAAGGATCTTCCACCTGCTCTGGTCCTGTAAAAACGTGGGACAGTGGCTAGGGAGAGGTCGGCTGAGTGGAGGTTTCTCTTGGGGGTGTGGCAGGAAATTCAGTCGTTGAGGTATTGGCATCTGGTGTTGTTTAGGGCCTTGTAGGCGTGTGTGAGCAGCTTGAAAGTTATTCTTCTTTCGACGGGGAGCCATTGGAGGTCGCAGAGGTGTTGGGTGATGTCGTGCCGTGGAATATCGAGGATAAGTCTGGCTGCGACGTTCTGGGTGGTCTGGAGTTTGCGGAGGAGTTTTTTGTTGATTCCTGCATAGAGGGCATTGCCGTAGTTCAGTCTGCTGGTGATGAGTGCGTGAGTGATGGTGTTCCTGGAGTCAGGGGAGCACACATACCTATCCGGATTTACACCATTTGCTGTTTTCATGTTAGCTGATTGTACTAGTACACCTGAAAAGCTCTAACAAAGCATCTCTATCTTGACTGACGGTCAGTATATATCTGCACCAAATACTGAGATTTCCAGAGGCTTGAAAATGCATTTCCATCATGATTTGAAGTGAACACTAGTGTCACAGTACTGAAATAACCATTCACAATGCTCTTATAATTCGCTTATATTGTTGCATTGTGCCCAAGTGTATTAATATTGACATATTTAACAGAGCTTTGACAATTTAACCAGGGGCGGCTCCTCCATTGGAGTGGAGGAGCGTCTACCCACTAAAATGCCCCCCGAAAGCCCCAGAGATGAAAAATTCCATTTTATTTTTCATCACCCCATTCTGAACCGAGTGTCAGGATGGGGCAGGGCCTGCTGAGTGGCTGCGGGGTGGAGTGGTAGGCAGAGGACTGCCTGTGCACTGTTTAAAGTGCGCATGTCTCTTTGGCCACCCGTCTTGCAATGCCCAGACACACATGTGCACATTAAACCTCTCAACTCAGCTGTATTAAGAGAGCTGAGTTGAGAGCAAGTGCAGGTCTCCAGCACGCTGGCTAGTGCAGAGAGAGGCCACTCCCTCCAATCAGGGCAGGATTGGGCCAAGTAGTTTTCTGGTGCCCACACCTCATTGAGCAAAGAAGAGGTCCGTTGCAGAAGACGTGTCCGGTAAGTGTTTACAATTTTTTTTTTTTGGGCACGCCCCCCGTGGATGCCAGCCATCACTGAATTCAACCCTACCAGGTTTTCAGAATGACCTGGTATCAAATTTGCGATTAATACATCGTGCATGCTAATTATTGAGACTTAATACATTCCAGTAGAAAGCTGACACAATTTCCTCTTCCTGGTTAAGTGGTTAATATATCTGCTGCATAAATTATCTTAAAGTGCAGATCCACAGTTTTAAATTCGGGAGGAGGTGTTTCCGATTTTAATATTTATGAGGCTGATAAAGTGTGTACCATAGGATATCATAAACACAATACTTGTTATTAACTACCCCAGGGTAATATACTTTAATTTAAAAAGGCTTTACACACATTGGACATTTTAACTGTGTTCCTTTAGTGGTTATATAAAACATAACAGAATGAGGTAAAAAGATGCTCAAACCTACTCAGGTATCAGGTCAGTCAATGTGTAGTATAAAAACAGCATGTGATAACATGGCAATAGACCTGTCAGTTAAGCACATGCCCAAAAAACTATTTAAGCTGCAGCATACATGTTATGGTACATATAACATAGATTTGAGGTTTTCTTTTAGTTTAATATTTTTATTTGAGAGTACAAGTGTACATGCAATATCAATTATGAAGCTACATACAAAGATATATTGTCAAATAGAAATAGCCAATGAAAGCAGTTGAACTTCAAATACATAGTCATCAGTAAAAGATAATATAATATTGGAAAGACATGTAAAGAAGAGCACAAATGGAGATGAAGGAATGGAGAAATACAGGAAGAGAAAGAAGAAAAGGAAAAAGCATCTAAGACAAAACGTTCACATAACAGTATCTATACAATATACAATATTTTTATTCATCAATACCAGAAAACAACAAAAGTTGCAGTAATATTATAGTAAATAGGACAGAGGAATCAAAAGTAGAAGTCAAGGAGCATAACTAGTTGCAACTTTAGAAAAATAATTAGTGAGATGTAAGCATGAAATATCTACTTTAACAGACAGTTGAAGAGAATGTAAATTATATCTATCCAAACTATGGTTATGACATACTAAATTCCACCGTTGTTGAATGGATATGTTATCCATAGATTTCCAGTTGGACATAATCACTTGCTCAGAGAAGATCCACACATTTACCTAGCAATCTGTTATCTGACCAAATGAAATACAATCCGCCAAGGAATATGTTATCTAATGAAGATAGTGCAGAGACTCCAGTAATATTAACAATTCTAGCCCATAGCTGATCCCAGAAAATGGAAACATTTGGGAACTGAAATAACATATGCATATATGAACCAGACTGGGAATTACAGCGTCAATAGGTATCTTGTTTTAGAAAGTATCCTGTTCCATAGAAATTAGATAAAAATTAGATAAAAGTTTATCCAGATTACTGAAACACTTCCTAGGGATCTTTATAGGTAACGGCTGAAGAAAGAAATTTACAATTGAAAGTAACATCATCTTGATGGTGTCCAAACAACCTCACCATTACAGAAATAGAGGTGAGAACCCCTGTGTGAGGTGAGTGATTGTTATGTCCCGTATAGAGGCCCTAATGTAGACCCGTTCATACATGCCCTAAAATGGACGTATTCGTATTTGCCCTAATACGGTCATATTCGTACTTGCCCTATTATGGTCAAAGCAGCATATGCCCTATAACGGTCATAACTGTACATGTCCTATTATAGTCATGATACCTTATATAGGCATGACCTTTCACCTACATTGGTCCTCGCTAGTACACAACGAGCTCTGAGGGCTGAATGTTATTTAGTCTGTGGTTTTGAATACAGCAGGGTTTTTCCAAAACACAGGCCCACACTGTACTCATCAATTATGCATGGCTCTCTAGGAATACACCACCTGCATAATATGTATGTACAAAGTTCACCCCTGACGTCTTCCTCAAGTCTAACAAGGGCCAATACAAACCATACGAAGCAACTAGAGTCTTCAGGGTATAAATACACCACATCTTACCCCGGTAAGACAGAGGGAACCGAGACTTTCATGCTGACACACTGACCAGAGACGCTGAGGCTCCCTCATGCAGTCACTCCAGCTGACAGCGGTCTAACACAGCCCTTGCGGGGTGTCCAACTCGAGACCAGGACGGGGTCCCACACTCTCTCTATTCAGGTATGGGGGTTCGACTAAATCCTAGAAGGAGTCTTGGCTCTTAGGCTTTTCGACCTACACATATGCTAGGTACACTCAGTCACATCTAGTTAGGCATCGTAGGAGTACGCGATCTTTCATAATGCTTTGTATATTTATGTATGTATTCATGACTATTGCAATATGGTAGAACTGTTCTATCCCTTTGCTTTTATCGTACTGCTGATAATATATCTCTGCTATTGTCTGCTGATTGCCGCAGCACATATATTTTACACTAGAATAACAACTGTTCAATAAATACTTATTGAAACGCCCAGACTGTTTATTCTGTGTAACTCTCTGAGACAAATCGAATAAGTAAGCACGAGTGACTGAGCGAAAAGTAGTACATTGTTTCCACGATTCTGAGGATTTAGGGTTGTCATGGTCTAAGGTTGCCAGAAACAAATCTCTCCCCGATAAGAGGAGATTCTAGTGGCACTGTGAGCTAGCTAATGCAAATCAGGCTAGCATACGCGGTGGGGGTGCACAGAGCCAGTCTACCACCAAACCCACAGCTTATGTTATCCAAGCGCGCAGGTCCTGCATGGGTACTATAGGAACTACACAACATGATCTTCTAAACTATACTTTCCATATTCATCTTTAATGTTTCTCTAATGTTATTAGTGTAAAAAAATCCCCATCACTTAATCTTAATAGGGTTCCATGATAGACTCTGCAAAACGATCCTTTATGCATTACTTATTTTGGGGCAACCCTTCCAATTAATCTATGTTAAACTTATAACCTGACTTGGATCCAGCACTAGATGTGCCAGAGAATTCCAACATAGCTGCAGACAACAGCCCGGGCGGAAAGAGAGACCAGTTGTTTGAGTTGCATCATAAACCTGACGCATGACATACCTAAGGAGGAAGCCTATGAGACTGAAAAGGGAAGCGAAGAGGTCCATAAGCCGTCGGAGATGGAGGAGATGGACAAGTGAAGGATGAAAGAATATTAAGGAATGGGGTGTGGGAAGAGAAAACTCGACTCGCCCAGCGAGAAAGGAGTCGACCAAAGCAGCAAGCAGTGAGGGTGGAGGGCAAAGAACGATGAAGTTCCAATTGGTGGAGAAACAACAGCAGAATGCTCCAAAGTCCAGTGGTCTCCATGGGGAGAAGGATGCTGACACTCTGTTCGCCACGACCCCGGAGGGCCGTGGCTACAGGCAAGTGCTGTTTGCACAATATTTTTCTTTAAGGAGGTGGTGGGTGGGCTCCTAAATGTTGTCACATGCATCTTTAGATGAAGGGGGCACTACAGAGAAAAACGGATAACAAACGAGACACCACAATACAGGGGTGTGGTGGCGGCACAACTTGGTGGAAGAATGCATATGTTAGTTTGTTATTCACTGCAGTTTTTTTTAGCTGGTTTCCCTGAGGGTCCCGGTGAATTTCTTCATGGGAAGACAGAGGAGAACACAAAGACAAGATAAAACTAGAGGGGATGAGAGGACAATACCAGAAGGCCAAAGAGGAAAACAAAGAAGAACACTACCCGGGGAGAAGAAAAGCCAGAGGGAATTGGATAAGGAAAAACTACAATAATCTTGTCTCTCAACATTTTAAATTTTTTCCTGGATTTTGAGAGAAAACAATCTAATAAAACCAGTTGCTGACTACACACTATCAGTCTGGACCTCATATGTTCCAGATGGGCTAGGGTGACAACAGCGGTGTCAGAAGGGGATTTTGTGTCTAGATCCACCATGACACAATCCATCACCATGGAAGCTATGGTCACCCATCTCGCCAAAGGCCAATGCCATTTGCAACTTGTCTTGGAACAACAGAAGTTCTCCTGTTACTTCAGGAAGGGCTGTGCCGTGGAGTAGACGCCGAGCATTGCAAATTGAATATATGCATGATCGTTTGAAGAAAATTAAGGACCCGCGTAGATCGGTCAAATAATAAAAATAAAAAAGTGATCGATATCACAAGAATGAACGGAAAGTCCGTATTTAAATCCCTTGGCGAGATTGAGTGAAGGATTCTTCGCACCATTGTCATATACTGGGCGATTCTACCACGGATGACCAATATTGAGTTTTTTTGGCAAGAGACTAGATGACAATTTAGTCTTTCGAACAATATGTCCTGCTTTTAAATAATAAAAGGGAGGTTTTTAAGCATTTTACGCAAATCTAATCCTCGTTCGACTATCATTGACTGATCAGGCTTGAACTACACCACATTTAGGTGTTATGAGAGACAAACTATTGATTGTGTCTTGATGAAGGTGGTCGTGTAATCTTTTTGTTACCACCGAAACGCGTCGACGCCATACCTATCAAGGTTATATCCAAGGAACTTGGATGGCCCAACTCAATTAGTGCACAGGGGACCATTGTGACTGATTCCAGATGGAATAACCAACTAATGATGTTTTTTTAACATATTTCACATGTATATTGTCTCTCCCAATTTTTGTGTTATTGTATATGTAATGATTTTTTGTATTATGGTATAAATTGATTGAAGATGGTTTTTTAATAACAGATTCAGTAGGAATTTTTTATGGTTTATTGATATAATGATACCTTGTTTCTAATAATAAAATAACGCTGTTTTAACTTATTGTTGTGTAGATACATGCCCATACTATTGGCTTTGGGGTTCATGAGGTTTGGAAGTAAGAGATGCGTGTATGAATATTTGTGAGTGCAAGTTGTGAATATAGTTTTCTATTTGATCCAAGAGAATTCATTTTTGATTATTACTTGGAACAACAGACACAGAACACACAGAAGGCGGGAGAAGCCCTTCAAACAGCCTTAAAGGAACAGGCAGCTTTATTTACTTCAAATCAACAAGTTCAATACACTGCGCTTCTTCAGCACAGACGATATTTCCTGTGCCCGCATTCATCCCAAGTTCTGTGTTACAAAAATTCCAAGAGGGATAGGACCTGGACTATTTTTTTGTTAATTTTGAGATAGTTTCTTATACGGCTCCTTGGCCTCCAGAATGATGGGGGCAAAATATTGAGTCCCTCTTGTCTGGAGAGTTACAGGCCGCCTATCAAGCAGCCAACCCTGTGGGAGTAATGCTCTACTCAGACATATAAAAAGCTGTCTTAGAACATCTGGGCTGTGACAAAGAATGCTATAGAAGCTGATCTCGCAAAGAGAAGTGGGTTTCTGGTGATAATTCAAGGGCCTTATACTATGGAATAAGGTACTTGGGGAGTTGGTGGCTCCAACCCACACTTACACTGTGGAAGAAGTAACAGAGAGGGTGAATCTAGAGCAATACTTGGAAGCGTTACCCCATAACATCAGGTCCTGGGTAAAACAACATCCATATCTCACAGTCCAATCACTTGCAGAGTTGGCCTGTGTGTACCATCATTCTCCTGAATTTCACAAACATCCTATAAGAACCCCTGTCAACGTTTCCAAACCAGTTCCCCGGGCTGGGACACAAGGGGGAGAGAGTCGACCACCTAATAGTACAAAAGCCCCAAATAAGCCCAATTTTGGAATGTTGGGACATCAAATGGACCCCAATGCTTCCATTGTAGCGAGTGGGCCCACATAACCCGGAATTGTCCTCTCAGGCCAGATAATAGTGAACCCATGGCGGTAGGGTATGCCAAGGCAAGAGTCTTAGTTATAGGAGAAAGTTAGGGACAGGTATAAAATAAACTGTGTATCTGAACGGCAGACTATTAGATGCCCTGTTTGAAAGCGGGTGTCATCATACAGTTATTAGCAAGCAGCTAATACCCAGAACACAAGTTAAAACTGGGGAAACAATACGAGTATCAAGTGTGCATGGAGATATAAAGACATATCCCATAGCGAAAGTACTTCTAGAAATAGATGGGGATCCCCAGGTACGTAAGGTGACGGTTGTTCCTTTCTAAGCCTAAAAAATATTATTGGGAACTGATTTGCCCCGTTTCCATGACTACCTAGCAGAGATATATAAAGAGGCTAGCCTAATTGGGTGGTTACAGGAGGCCCTCTGTTGTAAAATGGAGATAGAAACTCCAGTACAGAGATCTAAAAAAAAAAAAACGAAAGAAGAAGGGAAAGAATGGCGTATAATAATATGGCCCTATCCCCTGTCACTTTTGTTTTTTCATCCCCAGACGAAAACTCGGTGCCTCCAAGAAGTTTCCGGATAACCCAGAAAGAATACAGCATCCTGAAATATGCATGGGAGAGAGTACAGGGGTACAATCCTGACCAGGTAGGCGCCCATACTTTTATGTCAAATGAGGTTTACTCTATAGGATCTGAGCGGCTTCTCATGCCCTTGTCCTTTCGGGAACAAGTACTGCATCTAGCCCATAGCTGAGCTAGAGGGGGACATTATGGACAAGAACATAACTTGAAATACATACTTAGCCGTTTTTACTGGCCCGGGATATACTGAGAAGTAGCAAGATTTTGCTCCGCTTGCACTAGATGCCAACTAGTGAATCCCACCGGAATCCAAAAGGCCCCTTTACAGCCCCTACGTATTATTGACTTGCAATTTCAGCAGGTGGGAATGGATTTGGTGGGCCCTCTACCATCATCAGCCCGAGGACATCAATATATATTAGTTCTCATGGACTATGCAACCCACTATCCCGAGGCTTTTCCCTTAACAAGTATGACGTCTCTCACAGTCACACAGGCCATAATTTCCTTTTTCTTCCGGGTGGAATTTCCCCGAAAAATACTAACGGATCAGGAAACTCCCTTTATGTCCGCCTAATGAAACAAGTGTGTGCTCTTTTAGGTGTTAGGTGAAATTTGCACAGCTGTATATCATCCCCAAACCGATGGTTTGGTGGAGAGGTATAACAAGACTATTAAAACCATATTAAGGAAACTCATTGATGACACCGGAAAGAATTTGGAAAGGAAACTTCCTCTTGGTTTATTTGCAATGTGAACCCATGAGCAAAAGCCCACTGGATTTTCTTCATTCGAACTCCTGTTCGGAAGAAAACCTTGCGCTCTCCTAGACATGGAGTATGAACAGTAGGTTGAAGAAGAAGATGAAGCAAAGCCTCTGCTAGCATATAGTGAGCCCATAAAGGAAACACTTTCTTCTTTATGGGAATTAGTTCACAAAAATATGGACAGAGCTTAACAAAAGCAAAAAGAGAATTATGACAAGGGAGTCAGACTAGGGGAATTTTCTATAGGTGACAAGGTTCTTATCCTCTTGCCTACCACAGAAAAGCAACTCTTTGCCACATGACAGCGACCCTATCTAGTTCTTGATAAGTTAACCCCAGTGACATATAGGGTAGCTGTTCCCCAAAAGAGATGCATAGGATAAATGTGTCATTTTAACCTGTTAAAAAAATGGGAGGAACCCCCATCTGATATAGGAGAGCCAGTTCTATCTGTGAGAAAAGTTACTCTTACTAAACCCCTAGAAGTGCCACTACAGCCATGTGGAGAACCGTTGGCTGAGGCCATTAAAATGGGCAACACAGTGACAAACACAACAGCTGACAGATTTACTGAAACTATATTCAGGAGTCATATCTAACGTTCCAGGACGTACATCTCTAATCAAACATGATATCATTACCGTGGGAGTTAGGGTAGTTAAACTGAAACCTTACTGCATTTCTGCAGCCAGAAGACAGCTATAGAAAAAGAAGTAGAAGAGATGCTGAGAGCCGATATCATCGAGCCCTCCCAGAGTGCTTGGAATTCCCCCACAGTCATTGTGCCCAAACCGAATGGTAGTCTGCGTTTCTGCATAGACTTCAGGCAGCTGAGTGCTATATCCAAATTCAACACGTATCCTATGGCCAGAGGAGACAAACTGATAGAAAGACTAGGGAATGCCAAAGTCATGTCCATCATTCACCTAAAAAAGGGCTATTGACAGAACCCTCTTACCCTTTGGTTTATATGGTGCCCCTGCCACATTTCAAAGGTTAATAGATATCTTACTAAGTGCCCACCAGTAATATGATGCTGCTTATTTAGATGACATTGTGATTTATATCCCTCACAGGGAAACCCATTTACATCACTTGGAACAAGTTATGTCAACCCCAGTCAAGGCAGGTCTTACTTTAAATCTGAAAAAAACCCACCTTTGGCACAGATCATATAGACTATCTAGGGTTTTCCGTCACCCAGGGCAATATTCAACCCCAGTTAAATAAACTTGAAGCCATACAAAAGATACCACAACTGACTACAAAGAAAGAAGTACTCTCCTTCCTGGGTTTAGTAGGATAATATCGCAGACTCATCTTACACTTTTCTGTGATAGCTTGTCCTCTTATAGAACTTGTTAGAAATGGGCGTCTCTAGTTGGCAAGGGTTTGCACCTTTGTCCAAGTAGGGACCCTTCCTTCTAGTCAGGATAAGGGAGTTACACTCCTAAAATAACCCCTGCTTGCCCCCTTGGTAGCTTGGCAGGAGCAGTCAGGCTTATCTTAGAGGCAGTGCGTAAAGAATTTGCCCATAACCAACAGTAACACAGTGAAACCACTACAAAAGGGCACCACACCAGTTTAGAAAAATATCCAATATTTTTATATACTCAAGACAAGACCAAAAACAATAAAAATCCACAATACAGTATTTTGAAATCTTCAGTTATCAAAATAAACTTGAAATAAAGTTCCTTGAAGTCGATAGCTCCGTCTGGGGCTATCACGGCGTCGTGAACAACAAATCCAAACAGTTCTGGCTGACCACGGCGTCGCGGGCCAGCTACGGTGTTGGGAAGACCTGCAAAACAGTACCTTTATAAATGCAGGGCGTCAGCGACCTCTCGTTGAGCTCCGAAAGCACGGCGTCCACAGGCGTATGGTTCCAGAGATCGGGGCAGGAGTCGTCGGGCCCTTGAAGTCACACGCGTTGCAGATCGAACTTCTCGCGGTTGAAGTCGGGAGCGCTAGCATCGGCAGCTGTCGGGCTGCGATGCGAAATGCAGTGGTGCGGCGTGTGATGCCCTCAGGTCGTGGTGCAGGCAGCAGCTCGGTGACGATCGTCCAGTGGTGTCTGTGAGACCAGGGCTGCAATGCGAAGTGATGCGGTGCTCGTCGCGGTGCTGGCAGGTCATGGTGCAAGCAGCGGTGTTGCCGTTGCTGAAGTGCTGTCGTCGGCTGACGAACTGGAGTCGATGGCGCCGGCATCGGTAGGCCAAGGCTGCGGTGCGGGATGAGGATGGTGTGTTGTGTAACTTACAAGCGGTGCCCTCAAACCACGGTGGAAGCAGTGGCGTCGATGTCGCATGGAACAGCGTCTTCGGGGATACCAGGGCGACGGCGTGAAGTGAGGCGGTGCAGAGTGCGATGCCCACAGGTCACGGTACAAGCAGCGGCTCAGTGGCGGCATCAGGTGGATGGCGTCGGTTAGACCAGGGTTGTGGTGCGGCATTGCGGCGGTGCCCTCTGCAGTGCCTTCAGGACATGGAGTCGGCAGCGGCATCATAGACGACGTCGGGTTGCTTTTTCTTTTGTTGCAGCACAAAACACACAGTCCCAAGTGCTGAGGGCAGAAGAACTTGTAGTCTTTGCCGTTCCTGAGGCTTCTTGAACAGGGGGCAAGCTCTACCTCAAGCCCTTGGAGAAACTCACAAAAAGAAATTGCAGAAAGTTCAGTCCAGTCCTTTCACTGCCCAAGACAGAAGCAGCCACTGCAGGCCAACACAGCAAACCACACAGCAAAGTGGTAGTCCCTCCTCACAGCTTCTCCAGCTCTTCTTCTTTGCAGTCTTCTTGGTTCCAAAAGAGTTCTAAAGTTTAGGCTATATTTTGGGCTATAAAAAGTGGGGCCCAAACTCCTTTGTCCTCTCTGGCAGAGAGCGTCTGTGCCCAGCCAGAACCATTTCTGTCCTCTCTGGTGCAGCTTCCTGGCATGAGGTGGAGACAGCATTGTCAGAGGCAGACCAGGTCCATTCAGGTGAAAGGAAATCTCCTCCCCCTACTCTAAATGCAGCCCAGGTCTATTCAGCCCATCCCTGACCCATCTAGACTCTCTGGAGCCACTGCTCTTCACCAGCCCCTGTCATCCCAAAGCCAGACAGTCAATCCACAAACTCAGCAGAGGCTGAGCAAGAAAATACCTACTTTCTAAAAGTGGTATTTTCAAACACAGAATGTAAAAATCACCTTCACTAAAAGATGCATCTTTAGATTCTGAGTCCAGGCATATTAAACTTTATTTCCCCACCTTGTACCCAGGGCCAGTTATGTTTATAAGATGTTTTAAACAAACTCCCCATTCTGTCCTATGAGAACAGGTAGCCTTGAAATAGTAAAAAACGAAATTGGCAGTAATTCACTATCAGGACATGCCACACACACCAGGGCATGTCCTACCTTTTACATACACTGCACTGTGCCCGCAGGGGTACCTTGGGCCTACCTTAGGGGTGACTGAAATGTAAGAAATGGGAAGGTTAGGGCCTGGCAAGTGGGTGCACTTGCCAAGTCGACATGGCAGTACCAGACTGCACACAGGTTCTGCAATGGCAGGCCAGAGTCACATTTACAGACTGCTTGTGTGGGTGGCACAATCTGTGCTGCAAGCCCACTAGCAGCATTTGATTTACAGGCCCTGGGCACACACGGTGCACTGTACTAGGGACTGACTAGTAAATCAAATCAGCCAATTATGGAAACACCAATCCATAATAACAATTTACAACAGGAGCATTAGCACTTTACACTGAACAGCAGTGAGAGTGTGCAGAGACACTAAATAAGCAAAAACAGAGTCAAAACCGGGAGGTCAGAAATCAAAAAGTCAGGGGAAACATGCCAAAAGATGCCAAGTCTGACAGAACTGCTGATAAACTCACATTCAGGGAATAAGATAAAATGGATGGAAGAAGAAGAGCAAAGTTTTAAAATGTTGAAATATGTTTTATGACATGACCCTGTACGTATGTGTCCTGATTTTGAGAAAACGTTTGTTCTTCAAACTGATGCCTCTGGCCATGGGTTAGGGGCGGTGTTGTCGCAACCAGATCAGGTGGTAGATTTGAAACATGTCCTGTTCCTTAGCCATAAACTGTTTCCAAAGGAACTACACTACTCCACAGTGGAGAAAGAATGTTTAGCTATTATGTGGACAAAAACACAACGAAAAAGGGTCAGAGGGAATTTTATAGACCCTAAACGGATTAAATCCCCTATTCCATTTATCACCAAAACATACATATAATCTGTGGTCTATTATGCTGACTGTTTATCTAGATAAGTGAATTATTAATAAAGAACACTGTGCTCAATACTGTCAACTTGCGTGTCACTGAAAAGAATATAGAGAATTACAAGATGAAATGACCCTTCAGGACTATTGGAATCCCATCACACACCGAAGTGATCATTTATCATCATTTGGGTTTCCAGCCAACCTCGAATCTGTCCTCTTGATCATAGAGGAATACTGGGTAGATTGCATCCTCAATAAGGTCCTTCAGAGGAAAAGGAGAGCACAAAAGAAGGTTAGGAAAAATATCTAACCCCTAGAGAAATCTCCAATGAAAAAAGTGCAGTGCAAGAAATAAAGTGCGTGATTAAAATAGGATTAGCAAAAGAAAAAGAGCGTAATCTTCTCAACGATATCAAATGCTTTCCTAATTAAAACCAGTGCAAACAAAGGATATTATAGCAGTTCAAACAAATTACTGCTTTTAAACGGACGACATGTTTTAGCCAGTTGGACATCCGGTCCACGGCTTTCTTCAGGACCTCACCATAGATTTATTTGCTACTGCATTACTTCAAAAGTGAAAAAATGAAGATGTAATTTATACATACATACAGGTTGGATTTGATACAACCTCTGCTGTTTTATACTGATCCCCTGTATCTACGAGATGTATAGGACATCTGTAAAAAACAAAAGATAACATCTTCAGTGACAACACAATCTAATAATTCACATCACTAGGTCAGCTCTGAACATAAAAAATATATATCTAATATGTAGACACATATGCTCACCCGTAGAATACGAGGACTAGACCTCACCTCACCCGGCACCAGCTCCAGTCAATGAGGCCCCGCTCTACCAAGCATAAACCAAGAACCCAAAATGAAAAAAAGGGGGAAAGGTTTCATTTAGAACGTGCTTTGTATGTCACCATATGTCGTAGTCACATGGATCTCATGATCTCTTTTTCATGATATATCTGAAAAAGTGTATCTTATAAGTATACACATCGAGTTAAAAACCATTATCTCTCAATGGCACGCTCAGGGAAAAACATCTTGATGTGCAGCAATCATTTGCATTTTCACTCGTAACTTCGCTTCTCCTGTCATATATAGGGCGGACTTTCTTAAAAACCACATCCATCAATCAATACTGAATTGCATGTGAACAGTTGCAACTCTATTCTAACGATGTTAAAAAGTCATCACTGTTCTTTATCTTGCTGCCGCTTTAGACACAAAAATGATAACACATGTTTTATTTCTGCTCGTATCTAAAGCAGAAACAGCACAAATAACGATAAGGCAAGTTGAATTACTGCTCGTGTAAACGATCAACTCTCAACTGAACTGCGACTAGGTCTTAACCAGAGATTTAGACATCTAAACCACGGCATTTAATCTGGCCTTACCTGTCCGTCGTTGCCTCGTGCTCCGACTGAGCTAGGAATGGAGGTAACGGACCAGGGAGACAAAGAATCTTTTATATTCTGCACGTCTTACAGGTGCACTGTGTTAATGTTAATGTGTCGCGATTCGATTGCATCATTCAAGACTACAAATTTACGTCAGCGCTGATGGGAAATGTAGTTTTTTAGGCATAACTATTCTTATCTTAACATAATGAACAACCAATGTTGTATTTAATCTCATGATTGTGCACATGCACCATCAATGTGGACTAAGTTCACGATCATTAAACAGTGGCATACATTGCCTGAGCGGCGTGATATAACTCGTCGCTATAAACTACAACATGACATCACTAGCCTAGGAAGTGGTAGTTCTAAACTTCTTAACTTCCTTATAAATGTAAGATTCGGTGCAAAAAACAGTGCAATGATAAAAATCAATACAAAAATATCCAAACTGTCCAATCAATTAATAATTAATGCAATGTTATACATGTCTTTAATTTGATCTCATCCTGTGTTAAAATCGCGAAATTGCTGCACCTAGACAGCAATCTAAACAATTTTGTTATTATAGGGGACTGAATTTACCTAAGATAAATATTAGTTGCACAATCATTGAGCGGATCTTCGTAGATCGAAAAATTCTGTATGACATAGAACCACTCTCGAATGTGATATAATACCTATCAAACTATAAACACTGATCCATATGTCTCTTATCTGTTACTGACATCTCTATCTATGTAGAGAGACCCAAGGTATCGCATCATTTAAGCCTAATGTGTCACTAGACAGTTTATATACCCATTTTTGCTCTCGTAAAAAGAGAAAGTTGGACACATCACATTTCGCGATAAGGAGCCTGTACGTCATCAAATAGAAAAAAACAATACAGGACTTAAGAAACGCTCCACTTTCAATCCTCCAACTATAAGTGTTCCCCCAAAAGTCCTGACCTTTGAAAAAGCTGTTCACGAAGAGGTAGCGACCATATGTAAAAATAAAAAAGAGCCGTTCAATAATCTTCTTATAAGGGAACAGATGGCTTTGCGTACCCTAATAGATGACCATACAATTACCATCAAGCCCGCAGACAAAGGCGGTGCAATTGTAATCCAAGATACTGATGTGTACAGAGATGAATGTTTGCGACAACTGGCAGATAGAAGGTTCTACCGACCATTAAAAGAAGATCCAACAAAAAGGGTTAGAAACACAATTCGTGATCTTGTAGAAGAAGGTACAAATGCTGGTTGGATTACTCCACAGGAAGCAATTTTTTTACAAACAAATCATCCAGTGATGCCTTATTTTTATTGCTTGCCTAAAATACATAAATCACAATGACCACCACTGGGCAGGCCTATAATATCTGGCATCGGCTCTGTTTTGGAGCCTTTATCCACCTTTGTGGATCATTTTTTACGACCAATAGTAAAGAAAATGCCAACCTACTTACAAGACACGAAAGATGTGTTACGTTTACTACCAGCAGTTGAATTTGACACGGAGCAGGACTATTTAGTCTCCTTCGATGTCGAATCTTTATATACGTCAATTCCGCAAGATGAAACTCTAGACACCATCTCTATGATTCTAACAGATAGGGTTGTGGACTCCATAACACCGGTCCATTTCATAATGTCATGTGCCCAATTGGCTATGAAAGACAACTTTTTTAAATTTGAAGATACCATCTACTTGCAGGTCTCTGGGACCAGTATGGGCAGTGTTTTTGCGCCGAGTTTGGCGAATTTATATGTCCACTCATTTGAACAACAGCATGTCCTTACTCAGAACAATCCTTTTTTTGAGTCAATTCGCTTATGGAAGCGTTATATTGACGACGTGCTGGTGTTATGGCGAGGCAATCTTGATTCTATAATAAAATTTCAAGAATGGTTAAATACAAGGAATGATTTCCTTAAATTTACAGTTGAAGTGGATAAAAACAGAATAGCGTTTTTAGATCTATCAATTTTCACCACTCCAACTGGTCTCGAGAGTGAATTGTATCGGAAACCGATGGCCCGCAATTCCCTGCTACGTTTTGATAGCCAACATCCTAAATCTCTGCGGGAAAATTTACCATATGGCCAGTTCCTCCGAGTTCGGAGGAACTGTTCCACTATGGATAAATATAAAGAGCATTCAGAAAGCTTAGTGGAACAACTAATAGAGAAGAAATATCCAAAGAAACTAATTAAACGTGCGCAGAAGCGAGCCACCAATAATAATCGAGAGGCATTACTTGAACCACCAGTGGAGAAACCACCTCTGGGTCGCCTCACGTTTGTTAACACTTTCAGCTCTTTGACTAATGGTATACAAAAATGTGTTAGGAAACACTGGCGTATTTTGAATAGTTGTACAGACAAAATACCCCTGCCACTGTTTTCTTTGAAAAGAGGTACAAATCTGCGAGACAAACTAGTCCATACACGACCAGCAGGCCCGATACAACGCGCGATTGGCACATTGTGGGATCTCCCCGCTGTAGAAGGACATTTTCCCTGCGGGTCTTGTGCCATCTGTCCTCAAACGAAACAATCTAAAGCCATAGATATTGGTACCAATAGACCATGGATTCAAAAAAGCTTCACTAATTGTAATAGTGAAAATCTAATATACTTGATTACTTGTACATGTAAGTCCCAATACGTGGGAATGACCACTCGGAAAGTGAAGTTGCGTATGTTGGAGCATAAAAGTACGTTTAGATGTAAGAAAACATCAACCAAGCTAACGAGACACTTTGTTGAGCAAGCTCATAACGCAGAAGATTTTGTTTGGACAGTATTAGAAAAACCTTATATTCCTTCACATGTTAGTGATGTGTCCAACTTTCTCTTTTTACGAGAGCAAAAATGGGTATATAAACTGTCTAGTGAAACATTAGGCTTAAATGATGCGATACCTTGGGTCTCTCTACATAGATAGAGATGTCAGTAACATATAAGAGACATATGGATCAGTGTTTATAGTTTGATAGGTATTATATCACATTCGAGAGTGGTTCTATGTCATACAGAATTTTTCGATCTACGAAGATCCGCTTAATGATTGTGCAACTAATATTTATCTTAGGTAAATTCAGTCCCCTATAATAACAAAATTGTTTAGATTGCTGTCTAGGTGCAGCAATTTCGCGATTTTAACACAGGATGAGATCAAATTAAAGACATGTATAACATTGCATTAATTATTAATTGATTGGACAGTTTGGATATTTTTGTATTGATTTTTATCATTGCACTGTTTTTTGCACCGAATCTTACATTTATAAGGAAGTTAAGAAGTTTAGAACTACCACTTCCTAGGCTAGTGATGTCATGTTGTAGTTTATAGCGACGAGTTATATCACGCCGCTCAGGCAATGTATGCCACTGTTTAATGATCGTGAACTTAGTCCACATTGATGGTGCATGTGCACAATCATGAGATTAAATACAACATTGGTTGTTCATTATGTTAAGATAAGTATAGTTATGCCTAAAAAACTACATTTTCCATCAGCGCTGACGTAAATTTGTAGTCTTGCATGATGCAATCGAATCGCGACACATTAACATTAACACAGTGCACCTGTAAGACGTGCAGAATATAAAAGATTCTTTGCCTCCCTGGTCCGTTACCTCCATTCCTAGCTCAGTCGGAGCACGAGGCAACGACGGACAGGTAAGGCCAGATTAAATGCCGTGGTTTAGATGTCTAAATCTCTGGTTAAGACCTAGTCGCAGTTCAGTTGAGAGTTGATCGTTTACACGAGCAGTAATTCAACTTGCCTTCTCGTTATTTGCGCTGTTTCTGCTTTAGATACGAGCAGAAATAAAATATGTGTTATCATTTTTGTGTCTAAAGCGGCAGCAAGATAAAGAACAGTGATGACTTTTTAACATCGTTAGAATAGAGTTGCAACTGTTCACATGCAATTCAGTATTGATTGATGGATGTGGTTTTTAAGAAAGTCCGCCCTATATATGACAGGAGAAGCGAAGTTACGAGTGAAAATGCGAATGATTGCTGCACATCAAGATGTTTTTCCCTGAGCGTGCCATTGAGAGATAATGGTTTTTAACTCGATGTGTATACTTATAAGATACACTTTTTCAGATATATCATGAAAAAGAGATCATGAGATCCATGTGACTACGACATATGGTGACATACAAAGCATGTTCTAAATGAAACCTTTCCCCCCTTTTTTCATTTTGGGTTCTTGGTTTATGCTTGGTAGAGCGGGGCCTCATTGACTGGAGCTGGTGCCGGGTGAGGTGAGGTCTAGTCCTCGTATTCTACGGGTGAGCATATGTGTCTACATATTAGATATATATTTTTTATGTTCAGAGCTGACCTAGTGATGTGAATTATTAGATTGTGTTGTCACTGAAGATGTTATCTTTTGTTTTTTACAGATGTCCTATACATCTCGTAGATACAGAGGATCAGTATAAAACAGCAGAGGTTGTATCAAATCCAACCTGTATGTATGTATAAATTACATCTTCATTTTTTCACTTTTGAAGTAATGCAGTAGCAAATAAATCTATGGTGAGGTCCTGAAGAAAGCCGTGGACCGGATGTCCAACTGGCTGAAACATGTCGACCGTTTAAAAGCAGCAATTTGTTTGAACTGCTATAATATCCTTTTTTTGCACTGGTTTTAATTAGGAAAGCATTTGATATCGTTGAGAAGATTAAGCTCTTTTTCTTTTGCTAATCCTATTTTAATCACGCACTTTATTTCTTGCACTGCACTTTTTTCATTGGAGATTTCTCTAGGGGTTAGATATTTTTCCTAACCTTCTTTTGTGCTCTCCTTTTCCTCTGAAGGACCTTATAGAGGATGCAATCTACCCAGTATTCCTCTATGATCAAGAGGACAGATGGGAGGTTAGCTGGAAACCCAAATGATGATAAATGATCACTTCGGTGTGTGATGGGATTCCAATAGTCCTGAAGGGTCATTTCATCTTGTAATTCTCAATATTCTTTTCAGTGACACGCAAGTTGACAGTATTGAGCACAGTGTTCTTTATTAATAATTCACTTATCTAGATAAACAGTCAGCATAATAGACCACGGATTTTTTGGTGGTAGCTATTATGTGGGTCATTGAAGCCCTCCAATATTATTTACTGGGGGGACTTTTATACTTTTGATACTTTTGACATATCATGCTCCCCTCACTTGGTTGGCTGCTTACAAAGACTTTAAACCTAAAATACTATGTTGGTTTTTAGCCTTATAGCCTTTCTCTTTCCAGAGTTACCATGTTCCAAGGAAGCTACAGGAAAAAGTTGACTTCTTGTTCCGATGTCCAGTCTCTGTATGGCCTGAACGTCCATACCTAATGGGGGAGCAGGGTGATCCAGCACTAGATGTACCTGAGAATTCCAACATGGCTGCAGACAGCAGCCCGGGTGGAAAGGGAGACAGCGCACCAGTGGCTTTGGCTCATGTCATAAACCTGATGCACGATGCACCTAAGGAGGAAGTCTATGGGACTAAAACGGTAAGCGAAGAGGTCCTTAAGTCGTTGGAGATGGAAGAGATTGGAGGAGAAGTGACGGATGAAAGAATATTACGGAACATGGAGTAGGAAGAGAAAACTTGACATGCCCAGGAAGCAAGGAGTCAACTGATGAGGTGAGCAGTGAGGGCGGAGGCCAAAGAATGATGGCAGTGAAGCTCCAACCGGCAAAGAAACAACAGCCGAACATCCCAAGGTCCTGTGGTCCTGACAGGTAGGAGGACGCTGAGACTCCGTTCACCACAACGCCGGTGGGCCATGGCTACAGGCAAGTGCCCTTTGCACAATATTTTACTTTAAGGAGGTGAGGGGGTGGGATCCTAAACTTTGTCACAGGCGTCCTTAGGTAAAGGGGGCACTACCAAGGAAAACGGAAACCAAACGAGTAACCACAATACACGGGTGTGGTGACGGCACAACTTGGTGGAGGAATTTGTATAATCTGTTAGTTTGTTATTCACAGCACTTTTTTATCTGGTTTCCTTAAGGGTCATGGCAAACTTATTTGTGGGAAGATGTAAGAGAATATGAAGACAAGATAAAACTAGAGGGGACAAGAGGATAATACCAGAAGGCTGAAGAGGGAAACAAAGAAGAACACTACCTGGGGAGAAGGAAGGCCAGAGGGAATTGAAGAAGGAAAAAGCACAATAACCTCTTCTCTCAACATATTACCATCTTCCCTAGAGTTTGAGAGAAAGAATCTAATAAAACCAGTTGTTGACCACATATATTCAGTCTGGACCACATACATTCCAGAGGGGCTGAAGTGAGGGTACTAACACTTCTGAATACAGTTGCAACTCATTAAAAAAGGTAGGAAGTGAGGATTCAGGTTTTGACATGAAGAGAAGAATATCATCAGCATATGCAGTATATTTAATATGTTGTTCTCTAAGTTGAAAGTCAAAGAGAGTGTCTGAAGATTTGAATTGATGTAAAAAGGGTTCTAACACGAGAATACATAATAGCGGAGAGAAGGGACATCCTTGTCAAGTACCTCTGTTGAGAGGAAAGTAAGGAGATTGGATACCGTTAACCATGAGTCTAGAGAGAGGCAATGAGTAAAGTAAGAATATTTGTTGTAAAAGTCAGAGATAGAATTAATGCCATTCCAGGGCCTTCACAATAAACTTCCAATTAACTCAAAAACATTTTCCACATCAAGGGTTAATTCAGCAAGATACAAGTTGAGTTTATTTGCTATTTGCTTTACTGAGAATATTCAAGAAGTTACGTGAATTATCTGCTATATTCATGGTTATAACAAAACCAGATTGTTCCGAAAAAAGGATCTGGAATTAAATCAGTTCATCTAAGGGCAATGGCCTTAGCAAAAATCTTGCAATCATTGTTGATTAGAGAAATGGGATGATACTCTGACAAAGGGTTAAGTCATGACCCTTTTTTGGAAAGTGATATATCATGGCCTCAGAAAACAAACCAATGGAATTATTTGAGGAAAGAAAATGATTGATTGATTTAAAAAGTTTGGGGAAAAGTAAACTAGAAAATTGGAGATAAAATTTGACAGAGAAGCCATTGGGCCCAGGTGTCTTACCCGTAGGCAGACATTTGACTGCTGAGTGTACTTCATTAGGCATTGAGGGAGATTCAAGGTGAGAAGTATCCATAGTAGTTGTTGGGAATGGCTCTTTCTATGGTGCTTTCCCTCAACTTTTTGCTTTTGTCCCTCTTGGTTTTCCGCTGATCTACATGCTAGCCTTAGAACTTTGAGCGCTGTTGACACTGTGCCTGTCATATACATACTGATAATTGGTGTATACATGATTGGCTGATTGAAGTTAGCTATAAATCCCTTGCCAAAGGGGTAAGACATACACCTATGGCATGTATCTCAAATGCTCCCATGAGGGCCTGAAGCACTGGTTGTGCGACCACAGAGGTAGCTCTTCAAATGGGCACAGGGCTGCCATGATCGTGCCTGCGTGTGCAATTTACTGTTACATCGCTTGGCATTTAAAAAGCTGCTTGTCAAGATGCTGCAGGTCTCTTGCTATATCAGTGTATATCCAATGTGTATGGCATGTTGCTTTCAATGTGTGTGTAATACAAAGACCAGTGTTTTATACATATGGTGCACAGTGTGTTGAGAGGTTGGTGTTGTGCCAACACTTTACACTTTGACCCTGAGGATAAGCCCGACTGCTCTGTGCCAAGCTACCCAAGGGTGAGCATGGGTTATCGGCCAGGTGCATCGTACTCATCCTATCTTGGACAGTGGATTTTGTCTGGCTTCGATGTCTCCCAGCCAACCAGAAACCACTGGGTCTAACAGGAGTACATTGCCGGAGTTTAAGAGTTGAAAAATATGAATCAATCAGTTCTTCAAAGGGGTTAACTTCAAGAGAATATAATTGATGCTAATAAACTGCAAAGCAAGCTGCAATATCTGCATCTTAAAGCAATTGGGTTCCTGAATTAGTAGTAATGGATTGAATATACCTTGTATCCTGTCTACACTTTAAGTAGTTCACCAACAGAGCACCAGCTCTGTTCTTTCCACCTTAAAATGTAGGGGCATATTAGCAAGACCGGCGATAAAATTATCGCCGTTTTAGCGGCAGGAAACTGCCGCTAAAACGACGATAATGGGCTTGCTAATATGCGTTATAGAATTCCAATAGAAGCCCAGGTTAGATGTCCTGCACATCTAACCTGGGCTTCTATTGGAATTCTATAACGCATATTAGCAAGCCCATTATCGCCGTTTTAGCGGCAGTTTCCTGCCGCTAAAACGGCGATAATTTTATCGCTGGTCTTGCTAATATGCCCCGTAGTGTTAACCCTAAGGAGTGTAACACAAGCTTTTTCAGTAGATACTTTATTAAACTGTACAATTAGTGGGTCCAAATCTGCTGTATTTTTAAATCTGTAATAAATATGTTCTAGATATTTGATTTTAGTAAAAATAGCAGTGGATTAGCTTTCTTTAAGTTTCATTTTACAAGAGACATAATTGATTTTAAAGTCCCTTGAAGGTGCTCTAAAATCATCCCAATCAAAGGAAGGGTGTGTCTTCCGTGTCATTGTGTTCAAAGAATTCAGATATAAAGGTTTCATATGAAGTAAGGAAACATTTATCAGAAAGTAATGAATTATTGAATCTCCAATGCGATTTGTGAATATGATGACAGAGAATTTTAAGATCTGTCCAAACATGAGCATGATCTGAGATCAGAATCAAACCAATCTCTGAAGTAATCAGGCGTTGGAGTAGCTTGCTTCTTAAGAAAATATAATTAATTCTACTTTTAGAGTTATGAGGAACAGAGAAAAAACAATGGGGCATATTATCAACGAGGCGATAAACAATTATCGCCGCTTTTGCGTCCGTTTTCGGACGAAAAGCGGCGATAATTTTATCGCCTAATCAGCAAGGTCACGCTATCGCGTGAATCCTTGCATTATCGCCTCTTTCCCCAACGCCCATCTTTGCATCTCTAATGAGATGCAAAGTGGGCGTTACTGGGCGTACCCAGGATGGACTACGTTGCAAATATCGCTGATGTTCACATCGCGATATTTACAAGGCAGCCCACATGATTTTAGCAGAGGTTAGATTTTGGCGAAAACGGCCGTTTTCGCCAAAATCTAACGTCTGCTAAAATCCTGACTTAGCCATCCCTAACATAGGGGGTGGATTCTGCTGATACGACCACAGGGTCGTATCAGCAGGAGTCATCGCTGCTTTGCAGGGAACATCGTTGGAAAACCAGCGATGTTCCCTGCAAAACGGCGATAACCTCGCTATCTCTGGAATTTTTATCGCCCTGGAGAAGCGTGTTGTTAATAACGCGCTACCAGGGCGATAATTTCCAGAGATAGCCAGCGATAAGAAATCTATCGCTAAGCACGGCCAGCGATAATTATCGCTGGCCGTTGATAATATGCCCCAATACTCCTTAAGGTCTGGATTAAAGAGTCTCCAAGAATCATATAAGGACTGTTGAGATATAGTGCGTTGGAGGGCTTTGTGGGCTTTAGTAGAGAAAACTTGGTATAAGAATGACAGTCAAGAAAGAGGTCTAAAATCTGGTTTCAATCTCCTCCTAATAAAAAATTCATAGAATAAATTTCTGTGATCTTTTGTTAAATCAGTTTCTAACTGGGTGTTTCTGGCCTTATATATTTAATAGTGTGGAGAGGGTATCACCTCGATAGCACCAGCCAAGTCAAAACGAGGTAAAGCGACTTCACCCTGATTCGACGACTCTCTCAGGAACGCAAAAAGGAGTTGTTGTAGGCAGGAGAGAGTCTGGAGCAGAGATTATAATAGTCTAGAAAGAGAGAAATATAAACTGTGTATTGCCAACTACAAAAAGCTTATCTTAGACGTCAAATCAGTTGTTTTGTTTAACAAATACAATCTGCTACCAACTGTAGTAGGACCCTTTTACAAGCCGTCGCTAAGCTCTCTGCCCAAGCCTCCTGTAATGCAGCAGATGGCAGCCAGGCCTTCTGTGACTCTTTAGCAAATTTCTTTCTGCAGAAAGTGGAAGTAATTTTTTTTAAATTTTCTTTATTAGATTTTCACAGTGCACTTACATTTGCGAGATCTGAACAGATGTCCACATTAACATAGTTTACAATTAAGGCCCGTGTCTGCAGTTACAGGCTGCACTGTCAGGGAAAGGTGGAACATTTGGTATAATTCTTTCCTGGATCAATGTCTCTTATGTCAGGGGCACAGCCATGATGTGCCTGCAACCACCCCCCTTTCAAAGTCATACACATCAGTAGCAGTGTAGCAAGTCTCTCAGCGAAATTATCTTCTTCAGGTGTGAAGGGTATGCCCAGCGAGTGTACAGGATGTCCGTGCAATGCAGCATCGTGCACCTGCAGTCCAGACACTAAGTTCAATGGTGTGGCCATGCCGATCAGTCCATGTTGCAATCATGACCCTCCCTCAGGTATGTTTGCAGTGGTCCCCAAATGTCGCATGGTCATGAAATCAGGGGTAATTCAGCATATGTGTGTAAAGAAGACTTCCCTGGACTCCTCAACCCCCGGTAATTACCGGCCGATTTCGCTCCTGCCTAGTCTGGCTAAGGTGTGCGAGAAGGTGGTTACTAACCAACTGACCGAGTATGTCGAGGCTATGGGTTTGCTCCATCCAGCTCAATCTGGGTTCCGTGCTTCATACAGCATGGAGTCAGCACTATTGGAGGTGTCAGAGACGATGCATGAGTGTCTGGATGCCGGCGGTAGGGCGGCGTTGGTTATGCTGGACCTATCGGCGGCATTCGATACGGTGCCCCACTCCTTGCTGCTTGATCGTCTCTTGGAGATTGGCATATCCAGATCTGTCTGGGGCTGGATCAGGTCCTTCTTGGAAGGCCGGTTGCAGCAGGTCTGGCTGCCACCCTGCGCCTCTGCTCCCCAGCCGGTGGTTACGGGTGTCCCGCAGGGGTCGTCCCTTAGCCCCCTCCTTTTTAACATCTATGTCACCCCATTAGTCTACTTGGCAGAGACATTAGGGGCAAAGGTGATAGCCTATGCTGATGACACCCAGCTTCTGTTTTCTTGGGGAAGGGATGATGATTCTGTCCTCTCTGTTCAACACTGTCTGTCCTCTGTCTTTCACTGGCTCGCTCAGGTGCAGCTTAAGTGTAATGAGGAGAAGTCAGAGATCCTTCTGTATGGCACATTTCCTGCAAACTTCAGAGAGAAGCTGTGGCCCCCGGGTTTCCCCTGCCTAGCTCCAAGGGTAACCATGCCAAGAATCTGGGGGTGTGGTTCGAGGAGAACTTGACCTTTTTGACCCAGGTCAAGAGGCTGGCAGGGACCTGCTTTGGCATTCTGAAATCTCTGAGGAAGTTTCTTCCTCTTCTTCCTAGATCGGCTAAGGAAACTGTTGTCCGCGCTCTGATCCTTTCCCGCCTAGATTACGCCAATGCACTATGCGCTGGCATTCCGGGCTACCTCTTGAACAAACTGCAGGTAGTTCAAAACTCGACTGCCAGACTCCTGCTGGGTCTTTCCAGCAGGAGCAGTGTGCGCTCTCATCTACAAACTCTACACTGGCTGCCTGTGGAGGCGCGAATAAAATTCAAAATTTTGACTATTGCTCACAGCGCTCTCCATGACCTAGGACCTATATACTTACAGAAGAAGTTTGACTTTTATTTCCCAGTAAGACAGCTGCGTTCTTCCTCGCAACTCCTGGCTCAGATCCCTCGGTTTAACCGTCGAAGGCTTGGAGGGAGCTCCTTTGTCCTTAAAGTTGCCCTGGCATGGAATGCCCTGCCGCCAGCTCTGCGCGGCATTCAAGATCTTGCGACTTTTAAGAAAAAGTTAAAAACCTTTCTCTTTTAGCTTTGCCTCTGTTCTGGTCCCTTTTCAGGTTCGTGCCGGGACACTCTTTTGAGTATCTGTGCTCGCTACAAATTTATATAACAAAACATAACACTGTTCAGATGAAATTTCCAGCCCTCTTACGCATAATGTGGTGTAACAAAACCTATAACATTAGAGTCCCAAAAGAAGTGGAACAGTTACTAGAACTTATGAAGACAAACAGGGATAAGTAGTATTATAAGCCAAAATTGTTTAAAAAAATTAAAGCTGTTCGACTGCGGTCCTCAAACTGGGCAACTAGGATTGCTCAATGGTAATGGGGAGGGTTCTCCAGGGTGGGGGTAAAAATAACTTTTTGGGTTTTTTTTTTGTGCATGTTGGTAATTTCTTTGGGTGGGGAGCATTTGGGGAAAAAATAAAAAAAAAATATTTGTCCGATATGTAAACTGTATAGCAAACAGGGAGGGAGCCATAAGCAGCAAGAAGGAAATCAATTCAATGGGTGATTTGAAGATAGTAACTTGGAATGTGAATGGGCTAAGAACAAGGGGGAGGCGTCAACATTTTTTTGAGTACCTTAAACTACAAAATTGCGATATCATTATATTACAAGAAACGCATTTGCTTAGAGACGAGTGGCTCGAAGCCATAAAATATGAGAATTGGATTGGGGAGACTGTTTGTACTAACCAAATATGTAACATTAAGGGTGTTTCTATTATTATTAGAAAATCACAAATTTTTACGTTAATAGGACAAACAGTGGATTCAAGAGGAAGGTGGGCTATAGCAAACATAAAAGTTAGAGATATCACTTTCTCTGTAGCGGGATACTACGGCCCCAATATAGATGATCCAGCGCCTCTTCAGTCATTATACACGCAGTTGCTACTACAGTCTACTCCAATTATATTAGGAGGTGATTATAACATTTTATTAGATCCTAAAAGAGATAGACACCCCCCAAGTAGAGTTTTAAACCTACCTAGGATGCGAGAGTGCTTGAATAGACTTAGAGAAGACCTGGGTTTAATTGATATTTGGAACCTCAAAGGGGATCAAACAAATAAATTTACTTTTAGAAACTATAAGTACGGCCATGCCTCAAGATTAGATTTTTTTTTTGTTGATAAACTCCTAAGTAATAAAGTTAAGAAAGTCCAGCACCTGCCCACACATCTGTCTGATCACTCACTGGTCCAATTAAATATTAAGTTTGAGCTAAGGCAGGGCGAGAAAAGGTGGACTTTGGACCGAACACTCCTATTAGACCAACAAGTTATTGACAAATTAGGAGTGACAACGGAAAATTACTTTAAGGAAAATGGTGAAGGGGAGGTGTCCAAAATGATAGTTTGGGACGCGTATAAAGCCGTGCTTAGAGGCACACTAGCTGGCATAGCGATAGGAAAAAATAAATTGAAGAAGCTTAAAATATCACGAATAGAGGCTAATTTACTAGAGAGACAAGCTAGCTTAGAAATCATGACCCTTGAAGAAGATCGAAATAGTTTAAAAGATGAAATAATGAAATTGAGACAGGAGCTCACCTTAGACCTAGAGGAAAAGATAAGGATGAGATGGCAAGCTAGTACCCTGTCAAACTATGAATTCGGGGAGAATAGCGGTAAACTGTTAGCTTGGAAGCTCAAGACAGAGTTAAATAGAAACAAGATAACAGCTATCCATAAGGGAAACGGAGGACAAATAATTGAAGATAAGGCAGGCATTGAAGAGGCCTTTGAGCATTTCTTCCAGTCATTATATGAGGAAGACCTAGCACCTTCATCCTTAGCAATAGATACATATTTAAATAAATCACGTGTTTTGAAGTTAGATGAAGATTCTTGTAAAATCTTAAATGCAGATATCACCTTAAAGGAGGTGCTGGAAGTAATTAATAATCTTAAAAGAAGTAAGGCAGCAGGGCCTGACGCCATACCCAATGAGCTTTATGTAGCTCTAAAAGACTATCTCGTACCTAGATTAACTGACCTCTTTAATACTATCTTTTTGGAGGGCCTTCCAATTCCTAAATCTTGGAACGAGGCGACGATTAGCTTGATACTAAAACCAGGCAAAGACCCTTTTACTGCGAGTCATACAGGCCAATCTCGCTTCTCAATGCAGATTATAACATTTTTACCCAGGTTTTAGCAAAAAGGCTTGGCTCGTTGTCTGATAAACTTATCCACGAGGATCAGAAGGGATTTATTAAAGGCAGACAGTTGCATGATCTTACGCACCAACTGATCGGAGCCATTGATATCGCAACTCAAGAGAAAGTACCCCTGGCAATATTTACATTTGACGCGGCCAAGGCATTCGACCGTGTTAATTGGTCATACTTACAAAAAGTCATCTTACATAATAACTTAGGTTCAAATTTTTCACGGGTAATAGCTAATATTTATTCGGCTCCAATGGGGAAAATACTCATTAATGGAAGTATTTCAAATAGTTTCCAAATTAAGAGAGGCACTAGACAGGGGTGCCCACTTTCCCCCCATCTTTTTAATTTATATATAGAGTTGCTAGCCAACACGATTAGGATATCTAACGAAATTACCCCTTTTAGTTTTAATAACTGGGAGTTAAAGGTGGCATTATATGCTGACGACTTGATGATTTACTCTAGTAACTTAAACGAATCATTGAAGAGTATAGTCAGCATATTAACAGGTTTTGGGGAAATCTCTGGTTATCAAATAAACAACCATAAAACCGAGGTAATGCATTGGAATATATTTACTCCACAAATTGAGTCCAAGAGAAAAATCAAATATCTTGGGATCCAAGTCCTAAATAGTACTGACGACATCGCCCAGGTAAACTTGGATTTAAAAGCTAAAGAGATGAGGAAATTATTGAAGTCTTGGAGTTGTTTATCTCTTACCTTCATGGGGAGAGCCAATGTAATAAAAATGGCTATCCTACCGAAATTTACTTTTATTTTTAACACGATTCCTTTGGAGTTTGATTTACGGAGTTTAAGAAAAATACAGGGCGAAATAAACTCTTTTATTTGGGCATCTAAAAGTGTAAGGATAGCATGGAAGAAACTGACCCAGAAGAAGAACCAGGGTGGGATAGCTAGCCCGGATCTTATTTCATACTATAAAGCTTTCCACTTTAAGAATATAAGGTATCTCTTTCGAGACTATGAGTCATATCCTCCCTACTGGAAAGCAGTGACAAAATATGACCACTGCCTCTATAAGTTCGGACACCAAAAGTTCTTCAAGAAAATCAGACTAAAGGTGCCAAGATCAGCATTTAAATTATAGTCAGACATAAGGAAATTGTGGCAATATCCATACTATAGTCCTCAAGCACCGATATGGAATTCACCAGGGACCCCCGAATGTCTGAAAGATTCATTAGCACTTTCACTGAAAAGGGTTGGAATCATCAAGTGGGGAGAGCTGCTGGAATATGGTAATTTAAGATCCTGGGATGCGTTAGTGGAAAGGACGAAGGACGAAATATCTAGGTTCAAATTTTACCAGCTGGTTAGCTGGTCTAAAGATCAAGCAACCTGGCCAGACTATGTTGGGAGCCTAGAGGCCGAACTGAATAAAGATCCTGGGAAGAAAGAAGTATCGAAGTGGTACTGGCACTTGGTGGAGAAGAAGGAAGGCGATAATGAAACTCCAGATCTTAAGTGGAAGAAGATCTTTCCGGCTCAAGAATTACAGCAAGCCTGGCAAGTATCCTGCACTTTTTTATGGCACATTATAATTTCCACACCTCTTAGGAAAAATCATTTGTTTACTTTGCACAGATCGTATTGGACCCCCGAAAAGTTGTCAAAAATGAACATCCAGATGATTAAGAAATGTTCAAAATGTGGCGAGAGGGAAGCAAATGATATCCACATGTTTTACTCATGTCACTACCTTGACACATTTTGGAGTGAAATTGGTAAGATTATTGATGAAAGCTTAAATACAACTATTAAGGTAAGAACCTTTAATGTTATTTTTGGTATATTGGATATCGACGAATCCAACACTACGTTAACAAAGAAGCAGAAATATCTTCTGTTTACATTTATGTTAATTGCTAGACGTGAGATCTGTATAAATTGGATTCTTCCCTCCCCTCCTAAGGTTGAGGATTGGGTCCGATCTGTAGACAAATTTAGGAATCTGGATAGAGCCAGAGGGGAATGTAAGCGCACAAAGCACTGGGATTTATGGGATACATATAGACGGTAGGTTAGGAAGGGACGTCCAATGATTTAAACTAACGCGATTATGATCATCATGAGTTTATTGGGGCTGGTATAGTGACACATTAACTCATGTAAAATGGCAATGTTGGTATCAAGGCACGGCTCCCACCTCATCCTCGAGGGCGTCTAGTGAGAGGTGTCCCTGTTGCTTTTACAACAACATCGCATAAATGAGGACAAAAGAAAAAAAAAACATAACATAGTTGCAGTCTGTATAATAAATGAAATCATCTATCCATTCTTTGACTTTAGGAGCACGCCCCGTCCCCATCTACATGCCACCCTTCATTTTGCCAAGAGTAATCCCAGCGAAATGAGCTTCCTATAGGGGTCTTCAATTTCCTCTGTGTAACCCAACAGCACCACGACTGGGGTAAGGTGTATGAGCGCATCTATCATGCATGACAGGGCAGCTGACACCATTGACCAGTAATCTTGCATTACCGTGCAGTCGTCAGGTCGTAGTTTATATCTGCATAGTCTTGCCCGAGAATAATAAACATGCTGTATTTACTTATAGTGTATTATCCGCAGGCGACTGCTAGCTGTTATCCTCCCTGTTTGATTACAGCAATTGAGCCATTGTTTATCTGTAAGAAACATGTCTAGCTCAGAGTCCCAGCCAGCTCGTACCCCACACTGGCCCTCCGGGCGTTCTGCTTGGGCACTCCGGTATAGCAGAGAAACCATGCGTGTGGGGCCCAGGGCTTGCATCAGCACATGTAACATGCGCAGTGTAGGATGCGTCTGTGGAAAGGTGGGAGTAGCTGCTTTAGCGTCATGTCTAAGTCTAATACATAGAAAGACCTCTAGCAGTGTTACCATCTCGCGCTGCAGTAGTGTTTGATGATTTTTGAACATCCCTTCATGATAGAGATCCCCCCCAGGTATTTATACTCCTTCTATGCAGCATGTTGCAACAGTCCGTCTTGTGAGCTACCAGGACAAGGGGATGATAACGGAGGGGTACCAGCAGAGAATATAGTAAGGGTTTGCCCAGTTTGGTTGCCAGTCGTTGCCACGCAGGGGTAGTGCATGCCACTATTGTAAAAGAAGTACCCACACCAGGGGGTGCCGCTCCTAAGAAAGCAGTAGTAGGGATGGGGGCCATGTAGCCCTGTTTGATTGCTAAATGGGGCATGAATTGCGGTGGTCTGTATCAATACGCTGCAAAATGGGCCTGAGTGCACAAATAGTAAAGCTCCATGTCAGGAGCCTGGAATGCTCCTCTGTCAAAGGGGCGGATGAGTATGTCCCAATGCACCCTGGGCTGCTTGCACCCCATGCCAATCTAATTAGCTGTGTCTGCAAAGTGCAAAGAAATGTCCTCCAGGGGGATATGGTACATTAAGGAATAAGTATAACAGTTTCAGCAGTATAATAATTTTGATTAAAGATATGCGCCATGCCAGCGATAGGGGCAAAGATATCCAGCGTAATATAGATGCTGTGAGCGAGTTGAGGGCAGTACCGTAGTTTGCCCATAGCGTTTCCTCTCTGTCCCGGGAGACAATAACCCAAAGATATTTTATCTTTGAATCACATCATGTCAGTGGGTAATCAAGTGGGAATTTACCATTTTTGGGGATTAGAGGGACCATCTGGGACTTACCCCAATTAATGGTGACCCCCGAGACCTCTCCAAATAGGATGAATTCTCGAAGGATAGACTTCAGGCTGATGTGTGGATCTCGGATGTAAAGGGTGATGTCATCTGCATAGAGTGAGACCACTAGATGCCGAGTAGGATATCTCAGGGCATATTCCCTCTGATGGGGTTGGAACTTCTCCACCAGAGTTTCTACTGCCAGGGCAAATAGGACGGTTAAAGTGGACATAATTTTTAACAAATTTGCCACCAATGGGCTAGTAGGTGAGGTCTGCCAAGTGGACCCAGCAGGACCCCCAAACAATTCCACTTTAATTAGATTTGCCTCATTAACGGAGGATCAAGTCACCCAGGTCATCCTTAAATTAAAGCCTGGATCTCCATCAGATCCTTGTCCTCCAAATATCTTACATCTACTTTCTGAGGCAGAAGCCCTGTACCTAACAAAGATTTTTAATACCATGTTCAGTTTTGGAACCTATCCTAAAGAATGAAAGGCAGCCTCACTGTTGCCGCTCCTGAAGAAATCTAACTTGAGTGAGCAGGAATTAAACAATCATCGCCCCATCTTTAGGCTACCCCTTCCAGCCAAACTGGTTGAGAAAGCTATGAATGCGCAGTTGCCAGCCTTCCTGGAAGAAATCAACCTTCTAGATGACACACAATGTGGCTTCCGTTGTGGCTATAGCACTGAATCCGCTCTCATGGTGGCACGGAAGAGATCAGGGCTGCAGTGGATGTGGGAGACAATGTCATCCTCATCCTCCTTGATTTATCTGCGGCCTTTGATACAGTTAATCATAATCTTTTGATTAACTTCCTACAGAACCTGGGGATCCAGGGTGTAGTGCTAAAACTGCTGAAATAATTTGAGAAAACATGACCACATTCAATTGCTTGCCATTAAAGGCTTTTCCTGCAAACCTTTTTTGCTGCCTTCTGGGGTACTACAGGGCTCATCCCTGAGCCCAACTCTGTTTAATCTTTTTGAAACCCCCTTGGCAGCTCTAATCAAGTCATTTGGGGGCATATTATCAAGAACGGCGTTAAAATTATCGCCGCTTTAGCGGCAGAAAACTGCCGCTAAAGCGGCGATAATGGGCTTGATAATATGCCCTGGAGAATTCCAAGAGAAGCCCATGTTGACACCAGAACATGGGCTTCTATTGGAATTCTCAAGGGCATATTATCAAGCCAATTATCACCGCTTTAGCGGCAGTTTTCTGCCGCTAAAGCAGCGATAATTTTAACGCCGTTTCTTGATAATAGGCCCCTATGGTTCTTGTCGGTGTCTTACGCCTATGACACTCAAATTGTTCTGTCATTATCGGACAAAGGCCCAGACATGAGTAAGATCATTAAAAACTGCGTGAGTGGGTCTTTGGATGGACGAAAACTGTCTAAAACTGAACTCAAGGAAAACAGAGGTCATCCTT
Source organism: Calotriton arnoldi (assembly GCA_963921515.1). NCBI lineage: Eukaryota > Metazoa > Chordata > Amphibia > Caudata > Salamandridae > Calotriton > Calotriton arnoldi. The sequence continues at coordinate 490,257 of CAWUFW010012049.1, forward strand.
TTTGGAAATAATCCCACATTCTGGTCCCCAAATTGGTGGCCGGAGGAACTGGGTATCCTGTCAAAACCAGTGCAGAAGATAAAAAATCTGGAAGTCCTGATTGATGACCAATTAACCAACAAGCAGCCAGTAAATAAAGCTATCTTGTCCTCCTTTTTCTCCCTTCGCACGCTGAGGAAAATGGTGCAATTCTTGCTCTACGACATGGTGAAGACGGTAGTTATTGCTTTAGTACTATCGGGAATAGACTATTGCACAGGGCTATTTTTAAATCTGCCGAAGAAATGTTTGAAAATAAAGCAAATTGTACAAAATGCGGCTGCCGGTCTTCTTACGAAACCTCCCACATGGTTCAGCCTCCCAAGCTGTCAGCAGTCGTCACTGGCTGCCGGTGAGAAAACGCATACTTTTAAAAGGCCTTTGTACAGTTTATAAGGCTCTTCAGGGCCGAGGGCCTGTGTACCTCAGAGATTAGGTGGTATCTTCCAGGCAGGACCCTTTGTTTCAGCTCAACACGAGGCTTGACTGTTCCCTCCCAAGGCTAGCAACATGGGGAGGCAGGAGCTTGATACGTTGCACGACGTTATACTGGAACAATCTACCATGGGAGCTGAAAAGTGTTTCCTCCTTGCTTAAGTTTGGGAAGGCTTTAACGGCCTGGCTTTTCACTCTGGATCTTAACTAGCTATCTAGAAAGTCTGTTAATCTCCTCTGTTCCCTTCTGGTCACAGGCAGCCCCAAGACGCCTTCGGGCAACCATTTGTGCTTTATAAAAACTAAATCAAATCTATCTTAAGCTTAACTAAGATCCACTGGCCTGCACTGTCTCATTCCTGGGAGACAAGTGAAATGTGTAAGTGTCTGTGACAAAGAATAACCACAATATTTTTACGAAGAACAGATGAAGAAGTAAACAGTTCAACCACCCAATATAATTTTAACATTACAATTTCCTTTTCGGTAAGATGTGTTTCTTGAAGTAAGACCAGTTGACATTTCAAGGTAGATAAATGAGACAGTGCACATTGGTGTTTAACCGAGTTTCAACGCCCTTGACATTCCATGTTATAACTTTAAGAGTTACTCTTGTGGATGACATGAGGAAACCATAGCAATATCAATGAAGTTCTACATACTGCATATGAGAATGGTAGAAAAGAGGAAAAGGAAGATAAAGATGAAAGAACTAAGAAAGGAAAATAAGAGAGATGAAGAATAAAAACACATTAAGAGAATTAGGGGGAAAAAAGTCAACACATCGTGGATGAAACAAAAATCACACAAAAGAACATCCCAAAGGATAAAGTGGATATGTGACGACTAAAGAAGATGTGCCAAACGTGGCTCTGACAAACTAGAATGGAAAAACAGCCATTTAGAGGAAAACAACAGAAGAGCGGCATTTAAACAAAGAAGAACTAGAAAAACAAAGCCAACTAGGTGACCTAACACAGTAAGAAAACAGAACAATAAAGAACAAGACAAAAGACCTACCACTGATGACAAAGGGAAGATTGGTGGGTATGGACAATATTGAAGCAAGGATAATAAGGACATATGTGGGAATTGAATGTATAATCCATTGCTAAAATAAATGAGGAGAAGAAGACAAAGGGGTCAGAGACTGAAAACAGAAGAACACATCCTAAAATGAATAAAATATGTGGTTAATTAAACAGTAAACAAAGGTTGAGGATAACAGAATCAGGTTTTGACATTGGCTGGAGTTTCCATATCCTCTTGACTATGTTGACTAAGGAAATCCCGCAAACGATCTGGGTCCTCAAAGGTATAGGAATTGGTTTTGTAGATGATTTTAATGAAGCACGGGTGTACCAACCCGTTCCTAATGTTCATCGACTTTACTTTACCTGAGGGCGCATCTTGAGAAAGTGTGTTCTTCTTGCTGCAGTAGACATCTTTAATGAAGGTAGCAATGAAGTTCCTCCCTACCCCGACTTATTACTTAAATCGGTCGGAACACACATCGTTTCAAGAGTTAAGCCAGAATACATTTCTTACGATAAAAAACTGTGTTAAAGGTGGTGGGATAGTAATATTGGATACTCCCCAATATGTTACAAAAATGCATGAAATGTTACATAATTTAGATCAGTATGTACCGATTGCCATTGATCCTACCACACGCATTAAGAAAACCATTTCAGACATTACCATCAGAGCATTGAGACAAAACCACATATGTGACAAGGAATGGGAATTCCTCAATGTCACAAAGCCCAGAATGGCGGCTACTTACGGGGTTCCTAAAATCCACAAAAATAGTGTACATCCACCCTACAGACCCACAGTTACTACTATAGGGTCTGTTCCGGAACCCCTATCTAAATATGTGGATTCAATACTCCGTCCAAATGTCCCAAAGATTAAGTCCTATGTTAAAGATACGCGGGACATTATAAATAAAGTAGAACATTTGACATTTAATGCTATGAGAGACACTATGGTTACTATGGACATAGAGGCTTTATATAGCAACATCCCTCAAGAAGATGCCATAGATGCAGTGGGATGGTTCATTCAGGAATTTCAGATAGAATGCCCCACGGCTTTCATTATAGTTCGCCTACGCATTATTCTACAGGAAAATACATTTGAATCTAATGAGTCCTTATAAACAAACTAAGGGCGTTAGTATGGGGGCATCTTGTGCCCCCACAGTAGCCAATATATATATTGCCAAATTTCAATCTAAATGCATCTACAATGAAATTGCCCCCTTCTATGAGTCTATCACCAACTGGTCTAGGTATATAGACGATATTTTCTTTATATGGACAGGACTCAAAGAAGATCTATCAGAATTTGTGATGTGGCTCAATCTATGTGATATTAATATGCATTTCACTGAATCCATCAGCAATAACCAAGTAGAATTTCTAGACATGAACATTAAACATAATCAACAACATCTAGAGTTGGACCTGTATGTCAAACCTACATCTAGAAATACCCTACTACACTTTGAGAGTTTCCACCCCCAATCACAAAAAAATAGTATCTCGTTTGGCCAATTCCTGCGTCTCCGCAGGAATTGTACCAATTTAGCAGACTTTGACCAGCGAGCGACAGAGATGAAAGAGAAATTCATTACAAGAGGATACCCAAAGCGGCTAATACGTAACTCTAATAAAAGAGCAAGGTATTATGACAGACAGCACCTGCTCAGTAACCGGGACCCCAAACAGATGTCCAATTTGGTCTTTGTCACACGTCATTCCACCATGGATGAGAAGATACGCCAAATTATCAACTCCCATTGGCATATATTAAACGCAGAAAGAGAGAGAGAGAACCATATACCTAGACCTCTATTTGCCCATAGGAGGAATACAAATCTCAAGGACTATGTCAACAGATCACGCATGACACAAAGGAAGCTAGCTATTCAAATCACCACAGACAATAGCACACCCCCATAGGAAATTTCAAATGTATGTCATGCAAAGCATGAGATTTTGCCATTGAAACAACCACTTTGAACATCAATGGTGTGAATGTCTCATTGAAAAGCCTAACAAATTGCAAAACTAGTAACATTGTATACCTGTTACTGTGCCCTTGCAAATTAGGATACGTGGGGGCAACCTCACAAACCATGGCTACAAGGCTGATGGAACATCCGTCTGCCATATGTACAAAAAAATCTGTGGCACCACTAGTTAAACACTACATAGAGGCACAACACACCCCTAATGATATACAATGGTTAATCTTGGAAAAAATCCATACAAATACTGGACGTCTAAGCACAGAAATTAGAAAACGAAGAGAAGTCTATTTGATCTTCTTACTGGATACCTAAAAAAGAGGTTTGAACTACAAAATCCTGTGGGAACAGGCAATCAGGTACACTAAATGATCCCACAATGATTCATTCTGCCTGTAAACTTCTCTTGAAGATCTGTTTTTTATCTATGAATTTCCATGTAGGTATTCTCTAGTCATGGTACATGATATATCACAGATTTAGGGGGATCCCTAAGATAACGCTGCCCATTACATAGTATATTCCAGTCATGGGACATGAATAATTTTCGGAACCAGGGGGATCTCGAAGATAACGTTACCTATTATATAGCTTCATGATACCATCATATATTGCTATAAAAAAACTGAATATAAATTTAAACGCTAACCCTAGGAGATCCATACCCATATATCTCGAGTACATATACAGTCACTTACTACTCACCACCTTGAGGAATATGACTTCTACTTACACGCATGCATAATACACTAACATCTAGACAACATTGACACCTTTAATTCTTATTAATAATTAGGATGTACCATCTGTTTCTCCATTAAATGCGAACAATAGTCCCCTTTTTACATCAAAGACACTTGAGTCATCCCCACTGTCCTATCACATGAATACACTTTAGGGATTCCTTTTAACTGTGGTTGTATATATAGTTCAGGGTTTAATAAAGTTCTCTTGAAAACATGGCCGCCTCCATGCAATGGTCTGCAAACTGATCCAGCCTTGAATATATTGCCAGAATTACAGTGAATTTTCTGATAGTATATCAATACATATATATATTTGACATCTGTCTTACCAATACTACCTTAAATAGGTATCATCTGTTGTAGTCTGAATAGGTTTGATTCTCCCTTTCACGGCAATAGACCATTTCAAAATGGCCGACACTATACATACGTAGTCCAACATTTGTGTCTATTCCGTCACACACCTGACTGCTTTTTTATTAAGACCGCACAAATTAGCTTTTTTGCCTATTTAAGCCCCGCAGATTCCAGCCATCTTAGGATGACATGTTGCTAATCAGTTTTTATGCACCACAGTTACATGCCCTGTAATTTGGTTGGATCCCGAAGTAGCGGCATCAATACGGAGACACTTTTGGTTGCGCAACGATACCCGCAAATCGGTTTGGGACCCCGATATGAGGTATAAGCTTCCGAGTTGAAATATCTGTAAATCCCTGCCATCTGAGACGCTCGGTACGAGCCCCCCGCTGCAACATCTAACGACTTGGAGGTAAGAGTCATACACCTCCGACCCATTAGGAAGTGATTCAAACAAGTGTTTCTCTTGCTTTTTAACTTATAGGATCCTGAGTATAACAAAAAAAATCTTTCTTGTCCTTTGAATTTTTCAGTACTTAGGAGCATAACACAGTAAGCCCCACCACTAATAGACCCTGCTTGGCACAACTTAGGGTAAGTATATACTGTAGTGGGCTCACAATGGTATTCACATAAAAGGGAAACTTAAAATATTTCCCCTCTTTATATGTCTCCATATAACTTGAGTAAATGAATCTTTTAATGGATCCTTTGTCTGTTCCCATTAGAATATTGGCCTTGTGTGCCACAGACGCTCCATTTAAGATTATCCCTGACCTGGAAACACTGCGAATTGTCAGGTAAATCTGACATCCAAAGTCCCAAGTTGCAGTTGCAACATATAAGCTGATAGACATAAGGCTTTGTTACTTGTTAGCCCACCCCCTTTAAGCCTTGTCATTATATAAAATTCAATTCATGGCTGCTACATGAGCTGGGCAGCCCTTTCCCCTTATAGTTTCCTTTTTTTCTCAGGCTGAGAAGCCTATTCTCGAATAATCTTTAGCTTTGGTTGAAAAATCTTGTGACTATTTTCTGGCATCTTGTTTTTAATCTTCACTGCTTTCTCACATGGGGTTGGATCTATCCATTACTAGGAAGCAGCTCAATTGTAAATTTGGGATATAAGGTGAACCATATATAGTAAAAGTTTTATCTGACCACTTTACTGATCATCTACTCACAATGATGGGACAATTAGGTGGCAGAATTGACTTGTGACGCACTCACTAAAGTATATAGACTAAATATTTTGGAGGGCTTACAGACCCTAACCCAGATCTATTTTAATATATATATCTTTATAGGTCTACAGTATACATGGCTTCCTGATGAAGGCTACCAAGCGAAATGTGTGTAGTTCAACAAGCCATGATGAAGATGAAAACTTAGTTCTTAACAATTTTGACAATTGATGAAACAACCGTGTCTTTTCATTGCCAATATGTTTATAAGAAAATGTGCTATCCTATATGAAAACATTGTGATTATTAGCATATAAATATATAGATGGAAATATTCTACATATGAGATATAAATGAGAACATTTAATGGATCTGTGACTTCATTGTTATGTTCATGTAATATTGAATCCTATGGACAATCCAATAATATCGAAGGTTGAATGAATAAGTATGACTGAGTGATAGGGTTGTTATGTTATACTCAAAATGAAAGGCCTTTCTTATTGAATTTGTTTGATACAATTAATAAAATGCATATTTATGATGATGTTTTATTCTCTTTTTGATATAAATTTGCTATAAATGAAAAGATTCTATTGCTATTCAGGATCTGGGTTTCTGTATTCATACCTTAATGCCCCCATCCTATGGTGTTGCCTAAGTATTTTTTCTTACAATTGATGCTATATCCCTGACATAGGAACCTATCCAATAACAGGGGAACCCCTATACTTACACTTGCAGTTGCATTGGTGACAGCCTGTGAAAAGAAGAACCTGTTTCCTGATCATTGTAAAGTACCTTGTTGTTTGGTTGCTGAAACAATTTGCATCAGGTCAGTAAATTGTAAAAAAAGAATAATGCCCCTAGATTGTGAGCGAGAGGATAATGGAAATTTAGGTCCTATGAGATGTGTTTTTTGAATACTTATTGGCCCTCAAACTTGAAAGTGAACAATTGAGGGAATGAACTTTTGTAAAAAAGCAATCATATTGGAACCCTCTGAATTTAACAATATGCCATAAATCCTGAGTTTATTTTCCCAATTTTTGCTTTCTAAGTCCTCTGAGTGATTCTTTAGTTGCATGATTTCTTTAGCCAAGTGAGAAACATCCGGAATGGAATCTTCTACATCGCTGACATGTTGTTCAATGGCAGAAATTTGTTGCTCATGAGAGGACCATTTATCTTCAATACGCTGAAGAGAAGAATTGATTTCGACGATAAAAGGCTTTAAGGCTCTGATGTCTTCCATTATATCCTCCAAAGTAAAAGGCAAAGGTGACAAAGGAGAGGCAAGGTCTTTTTGGCCTGTTTGACTGATCCAGAAGGTATTTTGAAAATAGCTGCTGAAGCAGAGGTTGAAGAGGATCCACTGTATTCACCATGACACTCAATGATAGCTGAGAGATAGAATGTGACAAGTTCTTTTTGGGTGTGAGGCCTCCTAATGGCAGGTTTGGTTGTGAAGGAGGATGGCCCTGGGAACAATTTGCAGGTTGCTAGACTTACCCATGGAAAATTAATTATTTATAGCAATAAACCAGCAATTGAGGGTGATAAAACATGAACAGACTTGCTATCCATAATGAAGAATATACATACAGCCGGGTAAAGGCGTCATCAGGAAGTCAATAATGAACAACCCCTCCACCTAGGAATTGCTAAGAGAGTGGTCAGAAATGAAGAAAATTGGATATTATTCAATTTGGCATTAGACTGAATTACCCATTTCCACCAAAATAATTAATAAATCATCTGAAAACCATATTGGAGGTTCAGCTGGAAGTGTCTGACATGGAACCATAAAAGCATTATTAGAATTAGCTAAGAATATTAAGGCTCTTTTAGTTCTGATAAAACTATTTGTTTGGATAAAGGGGCTATTAGCTTGATTTTGCAGACACCTTTAGAGAGCCAGCCCTCACTAAATTGTTCTTTGAGGCCATCGTGAGATCAAAAATATAGGGGCATATTAGCAAGAAGAGGCGATAATCATCGCTAACCCTGCTTAGCGTGATTTTTTTTATCGCCGGCTATCGCTGGAATATATCGCCACGCTAACGCTGTATTAGCAACGATTAGCGCTATGGCGATGAATATTCCAGCGATAGCGGGGAAATGGGCCAACATCGCTGAAAAACCAGCGATGTTGCATGGAGAAGGGAGAACACCTTGCTGATACGACCCTGTGGTCGTATCAGCATAATCCACCCCCCATGTTAGGTATGGCTAACACCTGCTAATTGCAGGTGTTAAATAAATGGCGATGACCCCGGTTAGCGCGACTTTTCACGTCGCTAACTGGGGCCATGGCCACCTTGCTAATAAGCGATAGGCCTGTTAGCGGGTGTTTCCCAGGTTTGTTCGTCGGGAACGCCCACTTTGCATGTCATTAGCGATAAAATATCGCTGACATGCAAAGCGGTAAAAAAACGGGCGCTAATGCCCGCAAACTGTCGCTAACTGCTGTTAGAGACAGTTTGCTGATAGGGCGATATGAATATCGCCGCTTTAGCGGCAAAAAGTGCCGCTAAAGCGGCGATAGTGCCCTTGCTAATATGCCCCTCAGACTCTTTGAGTGTTAAAGTGAAGCAGAGCATCTCACTCTTTTATCTCTTTAATTGGCAACCACACGTTTATAACTTTTGATAACATTGTAACTATAGGAGTGGATGTGAGTGAGGGGTGGCTAGGAGTGCCAGTTGCTACTCTTGGTTTGCACTTCCATTGCCTTTGCTAAGGGTCACCACACAAGCGAAAGGAAGAAACATAGTAATTATGGTTATACAAAATGTTAGAAATTGGGTTGTAGGCTGACTGGGGTATGAACCCAAGTCAAGCAGCAACCACAATTCTGTCAGGGTAAGAAGCAGGCAAACTCTAAATTAAACAGTATCCTCTGAGATGTAGGGGTCCCCTCTGAGAGCGACCCAAGCTCTGGAGCTGGAAATAGGGCAACCTGACCTCTACCTACCATAACCACCCCCCTAGACTTAGAAGGGACACGGAATGCCTTTCCCTTCTCATTATACTGGGACCCATCTGGGTCACTGAGTACCTCCCTCTCTCTTTTTTGAGGGGAACCTGAGCCATCATCCTTAGGATCACACCCCAATGCCTTCCCAGATACTCTGGTATTCACTCAGAGGTCTACCTCCTTTGCAAGCTCCCTGGGGTCAGTGAGCCTCCAATCAACCAGGTGTAGCTTTGAAAAACAGTGACTGAACATGTGCTGGCTGGATAGCAATTTGTACAGCCCCTCATAAGTGTTTATCTCACTGCCCTTCACCCGGCTATTCACTGCCTTGCAAAAGTAACCCACAAAATCCCCCCAGGACTTGTGAGACAGTTTCTGACTGCCCCTGTACTCTTCAGAGGTGAATTAATATCTCTGGACAAGGGTCTCCTTCATGGTGGGATACCTTAGCCTGTCTATCTTTTCTAGGGTCAGTAGGGTGTCGCCTACCATCATCAGGAATATGCGTCTGAAGGCCAGCTCCCCAATCCTCCGCAGGGATCATGTGTACCTCTAGAGCTACCTCATATGCCTGTATCCACCTGACTATATCATCCACTTCCTTAAAGTCAGGCACCAAGTCTGTGGGTATGTGGACCCTTCTCTCAGCACTGGGCACTATAGTGTTTCTGCCACCATTGTTGCTTGACTCTAACAGCTGTCGATCCTTTAAGGCCATCTCTTTAAGACTCGGTTCATGAGCCCGCAAGATATTTCTTTCTTCCAATGCTCTCTCTGCCTCAGCTCCCCTCTCCTCGTTTAGGGCTATGTCTGCCTCAGCTCTTCTCTCCTCTGCAGCCACTCGGCCAGCTGCAGCCTCAGGTCCCTCTAAGCCCGTCTAAGGAGACACTGCTTACTGCATTGGATCCAGCAGGGGACTCCCTCTCTGTGGGCTCTCTCTATCCTTTGGAGGCACTGCAAACTCATTTTCCTCCTCCTCCTTATTATCCTTCTCAGGGTCTTCAACTTCTTGGTTCTTTGTCGCAGCATTTAGCCAATGTGCTTCCTCAAAAGCATACAGGGCATCCTGTATGTCCTGCTTGGTGGACTCCTTCTTCACAGCCAGCTCTCTGTCCTTGCAGAACTTCCTCAGTTTAGCCTTGCTGAGGGCTTTGATGGGGACCAGGTGCAGCTCATTGTAATCTGCTAGGAAATTGGAATCCATTTCCAATCTGTTAAGGTATCATAGGTACAGCAACAAAAGAGCTCCAAGTTTATGAAGGTGAGGTAGGAATCAAACTCAGAAAAATGACCAATTGAGAGAAAAAGGAGAATTTAAAAACTCATAATGGTTTTAGATATGGAATAGTTGTGTACACCAAATCACTATATGGCACTGCACAAAAACACGTCCTATCCTCAACGCTGATCACTAATGTCAGAAATTGGGTTGTAGGTTGACTGGGGTATGAACCCTAGTCAAGCAGCAACCACAATCCTATTCAGGGAAAGAAGCAGGTGAACCTTAAATTAACCTGTGCTTGCCCTCTGGTAGCTTGGCACAGGGCAGTCAAGCTTACCTTAGAAGCAATGTGTAAAGTATTTGTGCAACACTTCAAACAGTAAAACAGTGAAAACACCACAGTAAAAGATTCAACACCAGATTAGAAAAATGACTCCTAATTTAATAAATAAAACAAGACCCAGTCAAGAAAATTCCAATACGTAGAACTTGAAATATTGAATTTCCACGTTTTTAGGCAAAAATAGCACCTAGTAGCAAACACTGCTATTCAGGATATCTGGTTGCACCAGACCGGGACAAAATCAAAAGTTCAGGTCGGCCTCGATGGAGTGCGTGCCAGATACAGGGACTCAGTGAGGCCTGGTGAACAAAAGTATCTTAATCCTGGGTGCATCAACATCGAGGATGCGTGGTACAGTCGAGGCGATGCGTTGGCGCCTATCCACAGAGAGGTGGCGATGCGCTGGTCCTGATCCGTGCAGCAGCGGCAATGTGTCAGCTCTGATGAGTGATGAGCTGCGATGCCAAGGTTCAGCGTTATCGTCGATACGAGGACCTTGTGGCTTGAAGAGCAACGCACAGTGGTGGTTCCAATCCACACAGCAGAGCTGATGCACAAGTTCTGATCTGCGCAGCACAGGCGATGCATTGATTTTGATCTTTTATGTCTCTGAGACTTCAGATCAGGAGGCCAGCTAGCTAGCCCTTGAAGTCACTCTGAGTTTAAGTGATGCAGGTCCAGTCCTACTCTTCCAGTCAGGGGAACAACAGGCTGCAGGGTAGCACACCAAGGCAGGAGTTCAGCAAAGCAGCAGTCCAGCAGAGTGGCAGTCCTTTAGCAGAACAAAAATCCTTCTTACTGGCAGTCTTCACAGGTCCAGAAGTGCACTGAAGTGGTGGTGTCTGTCAACTAGTAGCATTTCATTTACAGATCCTTGGCACATGTAGTGCACTTTACTAGGAACATTAAATGAGCCAATTGGTTATGAGCCAATATTACCATGTTGAGAGGAGAGAGCACATGCACTTTAGCACTAGTTAGCAATTGTAAAGTGCTCAGAGTCCTGAAGCCAACAAAAAAGAGGACAGAAAAAGTGGAGGAGGAAGGCAAAATGTCTGTGGAGACCCTGCAGAGATGGCCATTTTCCAACAGGAATTATTTTTCCTGTCTGTAGAGTCTATTCCTTGCTGTCCTGTTAAATCTTCCAAAGTAAATAGTGGCTGCTGAGGTGCTGTGAGGGGAAATAGGAGTGAACTGCATGATGTCATCTGGGTCAAAGGGTGCGTGATCTCATCCTATTCTCGGCATCCTGGTGAATCGGGATCCATGTATATAGAGAAGTGCAATCCGATGTAGAAAGGTGATGAAATTCACAGATCAGAAGTTATGTTATTCAAATTATGGACAGGGGGGCAGATTTACAAGGACTGGCGCATCCCTGCAAATCAGCAGGGATGCGCCAGAATAGATGCGACACGCAATTCCCCCCTTGCGCCACCACGGATGCGTCGCATTTACAATGCGGCGCACCGTGGTGCAGGGATAGGCAGATGCGTGCCGCATCTGATGGCGTAAGGGCGGCGCATTGCTGGAGTCATGTCACAAGCACGACGCAACTCCAGCAATGCTCAGGGGCCGCCCATACCTAACGTGCTGCGCCACTCCTTACGCCTGCTTGAAGCAGGCGTAAGGATTTGTCGCAGCGGCCTCTGAAAGTGACTCAGTGAAATCTTGTAGATTTCACTGCTTCACTTTACGAGACTTTTTCCGAGGGAACGCCCACTCCGCATACATTAAACCTGACGCAGGTTTAATGTGGCGCAGGGCTTTACAACGTGACGCATCTCCCTAGATGCGTCACGTTGTAAATAAGTCGCAACGTGGCGCATGGTTTACGCCGCCGCTGTGTCACAGAAGTGACGCAACGGCGGCGCAAATGTGTCGCAAGGGGCTTGTAAATCTGCCCCTTTGTGTTTATCGGACACAGCATGGTATCGGTATTTCGAGCAAGTACAAGAAGTAACTTTTAAATCAAAGGCATCTCAAACCCATGAAGATCGCTTTACTTTATTTTCCACATACAGACAGAAAAGAATATTCTATTCTTGATCTAACCCTATGTGTCCACGATACTGAGTGACTGCACTGATATTTACAGAAGAGTGAAAGGTTAGAAGTACTTCTGGATTTGAATAAAGTTAAAGCGTGCCTCGAAGTAAGCAGTTTTAAGATATTTCTTTAAAGAATGTAAAGAACATGCCTGTCCGATCTGCAGTTCCTGATTTCCAGTGAATGTTTTAGGTAGTTCTTGTGCTTAAAAAGGTATACACTATTTAATGTGTACATTTTTTTGTCTTGATTTAGCTCCTCTTCCAGGTCGTAAACCAGACTCTCCTGCGTGGTAGGGGTAATCTTTTAGGTTCCGTTACAGCAGTTTAATAAATTCGGAAATCCACGTATTTGTGGAAATTATGGGGCATATTAGCAAGACCGGCGATAAAATTATCGCCGTTTTAGCGGCAGGAAACTGCCGCTAAAACGGCGATAATGGGCTTGCTAATATGCGTTATAGAATTCCAATAGAAGCCCAGGTTAGATGTGCAGGACATCTAACCTGGGCTTCTATTGGAATTCTATAACGCATATTAGCAAGCCCATTATCGCCGTTTTAGCGGCAGTTTCCTGCCGCTAAAACGGCGATAATTTTATCGCCGGTCTTGCTAATATGCACCTATGTATTGTAAAAAATGCGAGCATGCATTTATAGCTTTTTTTTCTTCTTTTTTACATTTTACCAGTTCTTTCGTATGCTATTACATGGTCATCGTTATGTATAGAATGGAAAACGTTAAAAAAAAGTTTAAAGTTATGAACCATTCCGAATTTTGTTGGTCAGTCTATCTATTAACTGTGATTCGATTACATCACTTTACAGTGCAGGGCTGTTGATCTTAATCTATATACCAAGTCATTAGCAGCACTAGCCTGCATAATGATAAACCAATTATAATTCCGATATTTCAGACAAATGTTCCCCGTCTGTGGCCAGTGTGCATACACATTCTAATTTGTCAAATGGCGTTGTTTAAAGAAGAAACACTAAAATGCTTTGGAGATTTTAATTTGCATGGCACCTTATGACACAACCAAACGAGAGGATGGATGTAAGGTAATCTGCCCGTCTGTTTCAACATCCCTGAACAATGGGGCCTGATTCACAGAACTAACTTAGGTCAAAAACGTAAAGTTAGTACTTTTTGGTATTCTCAGAATACACTTACTCATTTTGGTATTCACAGAATGAACTTACTCATTTGGGTATTCACAGAAGTTAGTAGTCCTAACTTTAGGACTCCTAAATGCCTTCTGTGAATACCGAAAGTCTTAAAGTTAGGATTTTCTCAGTTTAGGAGTAGTAAAGTTAGGACTCCTAACTTTACTACTCCTAAACTGAGAAAAATCCTAACTTTAAGACTTTCGGTATTCACAGAAGGCATTTAGGAGTCCTAAAGTTAGGAGTCCTAACTTTACTACTCCTAAACTGAGAAAAATCCTAACTTTAAGACTTTCGGTATTCACACAAGTTAGGACTACTAACTTCTGTGAATACCGAAATGAGTAAGTTCATTCTGTGAATACCAAAATGAGTAAGTGTATTCTGTGAATACCAAAAAGTACTAACTTTACGTTTTTGACGTAAGTTAGTTCTGTGAATCAGGCCCAATATGTGTAGCGTGCTGCTCGTGGTGTTACTCAGCATGAGAGTGCAGTGGATGAACTCTACATGCTGAAACGAGTGTACATTTTGAGTCCAGCGACCTGTACTGCTTACTACATGGCTAAAACTGATGTGTTTAGGGAAAATTCTGATTTCTTCTATTTACAAGGTGGTCTGCCAAACCCTAGGGACCCCAAAATTTACTATTCATCAAAATAGCATCCCAAAAACTGCTCGGAAACGTCTCATAAGGTGAGGTATGGAGGACACTGGGAAACTTAGAGTGCCAAATGTGCGGGAGCATTTGTTGGAGGGTGGGAGTGGCTCGATGCCCTGGGCCTGCACTCAGCACAATACTTGTTGATGCTTGGTCATCCTGAGGGTACGGCCAACAAATAATACAATTTTGAAAGACCTCACTAGAGCGTATGGTGTGGTCGTTTTCTGGCTTGGGTAATGCTTTGATACTTCTGTGTGCTGCTGCAAATTTTTTAATTTTTTCTTTTTAGGTGTGGCATGACAGCATAGGTATTAGCATACCTTATACAATCAAAATAAAATAGGAGTTTTAAGACGCACATACCAAGAGAGGGGCTTTCTGCCCAAATGTTGATTCCTTGAGTACAGTTTTTGTTTTAGCAAAAATTGTATGCTTTTGCTAAAAAATGAGTGCTTGTACTACACTGTTTGCCTTCAGGAAAGCTTATGTTCAATAGAGCAAGAGTTCATTATGGCAACTTGCAGCTGACTAAAGCTATCGGCCTGCTCCGTTTATTATGAAAAGTTACAACAAAGACAGAAGGCCCTTACTGTGAAAAGCATTTGTTAAAACCAATAGACCTTTTAGAATGGATTGTCAATATACTGTGTTAAAGCTTGAAGGTAGGTATTTTCATTCAGGGAATCTCGTAGATTACCAAAACAGGAAGAGCTTTAGTGTTGGCTCTCCGCTGTGAGAAACTCTTGAGATAAAATATTTGTACTCTGAGAACTCTTGTTATACCAGTTTAGGGAGGGTTGTTTTTTGTTTGCTATGTATTTGTAAATTTATGATTGTGTTTAATAGATGTCTTGTGGTAATGCATATGCAGAGCATAGTAGAACCAAGTTGGATATGGTGATAAGCCAGTAACAAAGGCTGGTGATGATTTCCCTCTTACAAACCCTGGTGGTTGAATATTTCTATATTTTTATTCCTTGGTAATCCCTTTAGAATGGGTTGACTATTGTTACCAGCTGTAATTGTGTGCATATTTGTAATTTGTTGATTGTACACCTGAGGATTGCTGTTTGGGAATGTTTATGTAAAAACCAGTAGGCCTGAGTGATTTATGGTGACAAGCCAATAAGAAAGGCTTTATGATTGTCAGAATATGTCAGATGCAGTAGGTCGGACATGTTTATCATAGATATGACTTGTTTATTACAAAAAGCTAAGGCAAAGACAGTAAGCCTGTTGGTAAAGCTGTTTGTTCATAGTCCTTTAAGGGTGGATTTTAAACAGTATTAAAGGTTGTAGACCTATATTTTGTTGGATGCGATCTCAGAGATTACTGTAGTAGGCAAGGGGTTTGTTGTTGGTTGCCCCCTTTGACAAACACTTGGAATTGAAGATTTGCTTGTTAGGCCATTTTCAGAGGGGTTGTACATGGTTTTGCTGACTGTAATTTTGTATATATCTGACATTTTATAATTGAGTGCTTGAGCGTTGCCAGTTTATGTGCAGTATAGCAGGCCTTAAATGGCTGTAGGCTTGATTGGTTCATTGTGAAGTTATATTAAATGTCATTGGTCTTATCTGCTTATTATAAGATGTACAACAAAGGTAGCAGCACTGGCATACGTATTGGGAAATGCATTTATCAAAGCCAAAATGAGTTTAAAGGTGGATCGTTATCACAATGTCAATGCTGTAGAATGCTATTTTGTTTCATGGAATCTCACAGATTAGGTAAGAAAGAGTTTTGGTGTTGGTTACTTCCTCGGATAAAGACTTTGGGTGAAAGAAGTATATCATCATAATCCTTATTATACTTTCTTAATAGGTATTGTATATTATTTTGCTAACTGGCATGTATGTGTAATGCTGCTGACTGTTTGCCTAACAAAGACTCTGTTCTGTATAGTAGACCTTAGTTGGTGATGGCGACAAGCCAACATTAAATGTTGTTGGACAGATTTATTTATTTCTGAAAGCTATGTCAGATGCCATACGACTAATATGTTCATAATGAAAAGTTATGACAATGACAGTATACCTGACTTACATATTGTGAAAAGTACATGTTAAACACAACAGACCTTTAAGGGTGGATTGTCATTAAACTGTGCTAAAGTTTGTAGATGGGTATTTAGTTCCATGATATCACGCAGGCTGGGGGCAGATTTGCACTTTGACAGTCATTGTTATTCTGTTTTAAAAAGGCTTGCATCTTGTTTTGTAAGATGTAATTCTTTTACATATTTGTAATTTTCTGACTGTACAATGATGGTTGCTTTGCGGCAAAGCTTGTGTTCAAAACAATACAAGTGATCTTTTATGGTGACAAACTAATGATAAAGGCTGTAGGACTGATTGGATCATTGGCATTGGCAACAAGTTATCAGATGTCATAGCCCTCATCCCTTTACTACAGAAATTAATGACAAAAGCAGTAGGGCTAAATTATTTATTGCGAAAATGATATGTTAAAGATTGGCTTTTGAAGAGAGGATTGCTGTTACTCTGTGTTAAATCCTGTCGACTGGTATTGCTTAACACAGTTTCTCATAGAGGGGTATGGTGTTGGCTCACTCTCTGACAAACCTTGTGTATAGGGGTGAGCAGAACTTGTGGAATTTCACTCCTTGGAATTCTGCGGAATTACATATAAACTCTGTGCACGGGCGAAAAATGCATGTCGCACTGCGATTTACCATTGGTAGCTCATTCTCTGCTGAAAAATCAGCACAAATGGCACCACGAGGTGCGCACGGGTGCAGCTATTTTGTTTTGCTTGCTCCTGCCTAGATTTCTCCTTTCCAACCTTCCAATTCCGTATAACCTAATTCACCCTATCTGATCAGCCATCTCAACACACCACCCTTTTCTTTACTTTATTTTATTTTACTGTGTGGCTTTCCCTTTGTGTATTTATGTTTCTGTGTGTGTCTTTGTGACTTTTTTGTACTTTGTTTTATGTTTTCCTTTCCTGATGTGTCTTCTCTGTCATGGCATTGTATTTATAAAAGATAGTAATTCCATGGATTTTTGCCCCTTAATAACTTTGCACCCATTTGACAAATATCCTCAAAACTTTGCAGATCGATTGCCCCCTATACATTGGCAGAGGATGGAAAGTTTTATGGCATTTTTTGGTTTAGGGGTGCAAAGAAAAAATGGGATCCCGAGACAGATTCGGACCCCAATACATTTTACATATACATTTTGCACTGCAAAAATGGTTTGCCGGAATGTAGACTATACTATGCAGATGGTCTTTTTCCCATGGCAACTAAACTTATGTAGTGGTTAAGTTATAAGGCAAAACAACTTAGTGATATCTGTTGTCCTGATAGTACTGCACTACTGTGGTACATAGTGATGACAAGTTATTGGGTGAGTGGCTAATGACTGCCTTTACAAAAGTAAAAGGCAGCCATCTTGTTTTTAGGTGCCGTTTGGTTGTGTTCTGTGTTATGACTTCAGATGTAGGCAAGTATTAGGTTTGGTATTTTTAATATTTTTAAGCTTTTGTATAGTTTAAAAGAAATGTATGAAGTGTCTAGATAGTACCACACCACATTAAAAAGCTTTTTTTTAATAGTCCACACATGTTTGGACATCCTTCACATAAAATCAAATCAAGGTAGGCTTACATTTGTAATTGCATATGTTTGCAAAGCAGTTCTCAGATGTTACTCAGGACACATAATTGGCAGGGGAGGCTAAATAGGCACCATCTCCACGATATAGATGTGGATTTGAAAAAACAATATTCAAGTGGTAGGTAGAAGACATGCCATGATCTCTCAGGAATGCAGACACAGTCTTGCTGACATGTCTTCAGCTTTGTTCATACTTTCCTGCATTTGCTGTGGAGTATTTTCATTTTTGTCTATGACAAATATTTAAAAACGCAAAATGTGTGTTTGGAAATATACTCATTAAAGACTGAAAAGTAGCTTTCATCTATATTTCCATTCAAACACCTATTAGATGACCTATATCGTCTTTGCCTGTTTTTGTGACCGCTGGGGGAGCCAGAACCACAACCCCCAGCCTGCCAAGCGGCTCGGACTCCGCCAACGCCAGTTGTATGCGCCAGGAGGCGCATAAATTCTGGCCGGGGCTCCCACAGTGCGGGAGCTCATCTTTGCCTGTTTCTGTGACCCCGGGGGGAGCCAGAACCACACCCCCCAGCCTGCCAAGCGACTCGGACGCCGCCAACGCCAGTTGTACACGCCAGGAGGCGCATAAATTCCGTCCGGGGCTCCCGCAGCACGGGTCGCACGCAGGACGTGCGCGGGCGTGCCCGGGCCAAGGGCAGGCCCATCTGCGCCCGTCAGTGCTGACAGAGGCTGGGCTGGACCACCCCCCTTTCGTGAAGAAGTCATCATGGGTAAGCGTAAACTCCCATGTTGTACTGATATGGTAAAGGCCAAGGCAAAGGTACCACGCAACTCATACCTCACAACAGCTGTTGGAGCCTTAACAACTGAGATTCATAACGTAGAGGAACAGTTGGGTTTGGGAACTGAGGTAACATCTATCGATACTCCCCCTTCAGTAGCCCCACACCATGTAACTCTAGGAGCAGACACTGCTATTGACTCAGCAGTGGAGGAGAGTGACTCTACCCGGGCCAAGCGAAGCCTGTTGACCTCACAACAGGACCCCCAGATCGAAGATGGGGGAGCCCTGAAAGGAATACATCACCGGTCCCGAACACAGTCCCTAACAAAAAAAGGAGGAAATAAGGCTTGAAGCCGGGCTTTATTACAAAGGAATTACCAATTCAGGAGGGGGCTGAAAGACACTTAATTACGGAGGAGCGGCTACTCTCTCAGCTTAACACAATAATGGCGGACTCTATCCAGTCGTGAATTGATACACTTCTTGGAACGCTTAGGGAGGATCTAATTAATTGTGTTAAGTCTGGGCTAGAAGGTATGATGGAGAAGCTGTCTAGAATAGAGTTTAAATTAGGCAAACTGGCGGATTCCAGTACTAGGGTTAGGGTGAAGGACAATAATGTCACGTAATGCATCTAATAGCGCCCATAATACCCAACATACTCAAAAGGTGACATCCATGGGGGAGGAGCGTCATAACACACCACATCCAGGGCCCTTGAAATCTAATAATGTTACCTTAAGAAACAGTACTGACCCTCAACAGGGGGTCAACAGTGGTACCCAATGGGGGCCTGAAACTCCGCATACGACGGCGCTTAACATATCACCTGCACGAGGGTCTGCTAACCTAGGAAGGCTTCACTTACCACCCGAGGCTACCCCTTTGGTAGCGGTACTTATAGGGGTGCCCCTCTTAAAGATAACATTACTGAAACAACAGAAGAGCTCATCCGTAAAGTAAACTTTTGGTGTAAAAAACTCTCCGATGGGGGGTTTAGAGCAGCCTCACACATTATAATGGCTAGGCGGGTGGGATGGGTTGGGGGTTGCTCCAAATCAGAAGAGGGTGATTGCATAGTTATTGACTTTGATCAGACAGACGTAGCAGGCTGGCTATTTTGAGAGAATTATAACTATGGCCTGGGTGGGATTACAGCATTAGCTTTGGGTTATTTCTATCCTCCAGTTATGGACGAGTTGGCCAAAGACTTGAAAGTTCTGTTGAGACAACCCCCAGGGGCAGGTAGTTATGGGCCAGGTGCTAGACCTAAGAACAATGATAGCTTTCCCTTCTTATCGAGTACCATTAACCATCCCATAGGTCGCTTAATTTCTGCCAACATAACAGGAGAAAGGGTAGCAGAAAATAGGCTTGAATTAGCAAATAGATTTACCCCATTGAGCCAGTTGGACAGTAATGACTGACTAACCAATTGTTCCCCTATGCATGGACAGGTTACAGGCAATTGTAGGGGTTACACTATCAGTCCTACACTGGGGGAGGAGGTTAGCAAGATTGTACAATCCAATGTACTTAGCTGGAATATAGCTGGGTTAAAAAACAAAATTGTTGATGTTAAGTGGAATGGTTTGCTAAGGGAATGTGGTTGGGCTTCAAGAGTCCTGGGAAACTAAAAATACCCTTTGGTTGGATGGTTACACAACTTATTTCGATCCCGCAAGGCCCTCTGTAGCTGGTAGGCCAAAAGGCGGTTTAATAACTTTCATTTCTTTAAAGGTTATAGGTAACCATTGTAAATTGGACTCTGGGTCAGTAAATTGTCTAGCGGTTCAGATTGCGCCCATCAATGCTAAAGTACTTATTGTTAATTTTTATAATTCATTTGACAGAATCTCTGCAAATGAACATTTGAGTAGTCTTAATTGTTTTCTGGAGTCATACAAGGAAAAGCAAGTTACACCTTATTCGGTTATTATTTTAGGATATTTTAATATACACTTATGTCCAAAGAACTGCCATGTCACAGATAGCCTTGGCCCTGGTAACTAGTCAGAGACACATTTTGAACATACACAACAAGGTGGGTTTTTAGAGGACACCTTAGCGGAATTTGGCCTATCATACCCCAATGCCATGTGTGACAAGGATGATATCCCATCCTTTAAGGGAAGGGGAACAAATTCTACCATTGATTAAATTTTTATTAATACCGCCTTGTTACCCCTGGTGGTGGCATATACGGCTAAGTGGTCACACTTTAGTGATCATAACCCCATACACCTTATATTAGCAGGGGGCATCAAGGTTAACCCTAAAAAATATATGTGTTTCTGTTTCTAATCTAAAAGTAAAAGATCAAGGCCGTCGACTTAAGTGGTGCAAGGTAGTTCCGGATGAGTTTTTTGATGACTTAGTGAACTCTGTTGGAACTGAGATCGATCTCTGCCTTGATGACACGAAAAGGAATGTAGAAATCCTTACAGCTTATGCTAATATTTGTAATCAGGTGGCCAAAGCTCTCACATATCTGATCAAGGAATTTTTAAACAGAGATGAGAGGTGGTTTGATCACAATTGTACAGTTGCCCACCAAAAGTTGCTTGTCGCGTTAAAGCAAAAACCACAAGACAAAATCCTAATAGCTGCCCTTAGGAAAACCTATAAGTTGGATATACACACAAGTAAATCTGAAATTAAACATGATGCTTGGAACGATTTATTGTCTATAGATGTCATCAAAAATAGTGCCAAGTTTTGGGAAATTGTTAATAAACCATTTTTCTCTGATACTAAGGGTAGCCGACTGGAATGTAACATTCCTGAGGCACAGTGGTTTAGTCACTTAAACATATATATGGCAACCAGGAGGACCAAGGACCCTCAGGTACACCGTTTGCGGTCGAGGCTTATACTTTGGCCTTTACCGACAAAGAAGTAGCTGTGGCCATCATACAAATGTCAAGCAACAAGGCTCCCGGACCGGATCGTGTTCCGGCCGACCTTTTTAATTCCAACGTGACATTATTGTCAAAATTATTAGCTCACGTTTTTAATATGGCCTGCAAATTTGGCCTGCCTAGATCATGGTCCCAGTCAATTATTGTCCCAGTTTTTAAAAAAGGGCAGAGAGGAGACCCACGATGCTATAGGCCAATTTCACTGATAGACTCAGCAGTCAAAGTATTAGGAACAGTGGTTCTCAGTAAACTCACTGATTGGCTAAATGAGAGCAATATACTTTCGAACCTGCAATATGGGTTCAGGAAAGGAGGGGCACCATGGACTAGTGCCTTAACCTGCATCTGTTAGTAGGGAAGTATACCATCGCCAAGAAAGGGATGCTATACCTAGCATTTATGGGTCTGTCCTCGGCCTTTGACCGGGTAAACAGATCCAAGCTATGTGCATTATTACTAAAACTAGGCGTGGATAAGAACATTGTAAACTTCTTGGCCGACCTGCATAGGGATTTAATAGCTACAGTGAGAATTGATCAAAGGGGCAACCACACCCAGGGAATATGCATCATAAAGGGAGTTAGACAGGGATGCATTCTAGCCCCCCTATTGTTTACTTTATATATTAACAACCTGGATTCAGTCTTAGGGGGAGCTAGTAAGGAAATTCCACGTGTGGGGGAACGGCTGATTCCAGCTCTCCTCTATGCTGATGATGCTGCCTTATTAGCCAGAACAGCAGTTGGTCTACAGTGTCTTTTAAGTACCTTTGCCGATTTTATGAGATCATTGGATTTAGATGTAAACTTTTTTAAATCGCACAGAATGATCATGGGTTCTAAACCCAGAAGAGCCAAAACGCACCATTGTGAAGGAAATGAAATAGCCAGGGTAACAACATTCTCTTACCTAGGTGTCCCATTTGATGATAGGGGCACGTGGGCACCGCAAATGAAAGCCAAAAGAAATGCCATGGCCAGATCTACAATAGCGGTTCTCGATTTTGCACGCAGGCTAGGGGCAAAGCCAATTCAAGCAATGTTAAATATATATAGAGCTAAATGCATTGCTATTTCAAACTATGGCTCTGAAATATGTGGATATAGAAAAATCAAGGATATCCAAATAGTGGAAAATAAATTTCTAGGAAACTTGCAATCGGTGCCACAATCAACATCTTCTTATATAATTCACCAAGAAACTGGCACAGGTTTTGTGTCAGATTTAATTGGAATGGCACCCCTATTAAAATGGATAGCGACCTGGATAAATCCGGAATTAGAAATGAACCGCGAAATTATGCGCGATTGCCTAGCATTGGATAGATCAAGTAGTATCCCCTGGCTGAGTTACGTGAAAAGCTTAGCAATACAATTAGGACGTCCCGAGCTATTTAATTCCCCAGATAAATTACTGAAGGAAGATCTGTTGTGGGCCAAGAAAACTTACCTACAGATGACACATATGGAAAGAGAGGCCAGGGAATTGATAAAACCAACGGTACGAGCACATCAACTATTAAAAACTACATGTGCTATCGAACCCTATTTACACGTAGTAAGTAACCCGCATCATCATTTCCTTCTAGTAAGATTCAGATTTAATCAATTACACTTACTACTTGCTGAACCTCAGGGGTGAAGAAAGGTGGAGGAGCTGGGTTCCTGCACATGTGATAACTTCTCCACCCAGGACACGTTGCACTTTGTTCTGTTCTGCGAGCATTTTTGCACATTCAGAAACATTTTATATTACCAATTTTAAGGGGCAAAGGTATTTTACAGGCGAAGCCAGCTCTTATATATCCACAGATGCTGACCAATTTCTGGGAAATTTTTAACATAGCCAGTTTTTTAACAGCGGCGGTTAGAATAAGGAAAAAAAGAGAGGTACATCCATGATCTAGAATATATCAAATATTTTCTTTTAAAAATATTTATAATGAATTGTATGCTGAACTGTTTGCTTATTATGTTTAAGACGCATGTTTACTATATTTTGTTTGTTGCTTATGCTTCATTGCTGTTTTAAAGTGATTTTTTGTAGTATGCTTTTATGGTTTTAATTAACCAAATAAAGTGATTTTGACTGACTGACTGACCTATATCATTCCCTCCAAAATGAATGGTCATAAACTGTGGATTCTCACAACCACTAAGAGATGAAGGGCCAGATGTACGACCATTGGATTTTGCGACTCGCAAATTGCGACAAATTGCGACTCGCAATTTGCGAGTCGCAAAATCCAATGTACAACAGTGTCTCAGACACTGTTTGCGATTCCCAATGAGGTCGCAAATTGCATGCCTCATGAATATTAATGAGGCTGTCGCAATTTGCGACCCCATTGGGAATGGCTGGCACTCCCAGGGATGGTGGCCTGCAGGGGTCAGCAGACCACCTTGTCTGTGACTGCTTTGTCAATAAAGCAGTTTTTTTATTTTTAAATGCAGCCACATTTCAGTTTAATTTCTTAAGGGCAGGCAGTGCTCCCTGGGTCCACTGCCTGCTCTTAAAAAAATATTTGCGCATCCATTCCCAAAGGGGAAGGGGTCCCCTGGATATATATATATATATATATATATATATATATATATATATATATATATATATATATATATATATATATATATATATATATATATATATATATATATATATTACCTACTGGCGGTCGCCAGTAGGTAGTTATAGTTAGAACCTAGTTTCCATAGAAAAAGCATTTTTTGATTTGCTCATAACTTTGGCGTCGTTTGACGAATCTTCCTGAAATTGTCCAAAACAAAAGTCTATCCAGGTCAGCTCCTATCCTGAAAGTTTGGGGGTGATTCCTCAAGCGGGGGCTGAGAAAAAAAGGGGGTCCCAAAACTCGTTTTCTCCATGTTAATTTCCATAGTAAATTTTGCGACGAGCTACAGCCCGAACTGCTGAATGGAATTACCCCAAATTTGGCAAAAGGTAGAGCTTGGTTCAGAAAGTGACCCTTTTTTTAAATGGTGTAAATCCGTTCAGTAGTTTTTGAGAAATTCAAAAAATAAGAGTCAAAAATCAATTTCCCATAGGAAACTTTGTGCAAGGCTACTGCCGAAACTACTGAACGGAATTACTCCACATTTGACAGAAAGGTAGTGCTTGGGTCAGAAAGCGACCTTTTAAAAAATGGTGTAAATCCGTTCAGTAGTTGCTGAGGAATTAGAAAAATAAATGTTTTGATATCTGGGCGGAGCCTAAGTCACGTGCGCGAGCTTCACTGTGATTGGCTGCTAGTAGTCCAAACCAGGAAGTGTTGGCAGCCATCTTGTGGCTCGGTAGAAGCGAGTCACCCGAAAATGGAGAAACAAAGGTATAAAACAAGAGAAGGGGGCAGGGTAGAAAAACCCTGACCCCCTAGGCCTGCTCAGGGGGCCCCAGAAGGACCCCCAGGGCCCAAAAAATCATTTTAAAAAAAATAAAAAATCGGCAAAAATTAGCGCTGAGGCCGCGGGATCTCGCATTTCATTTTAATGAGGCCCTTGGGTGGGCTAGGTTCCGTGGGTATTTCTTAAAAAATAATAGCAGGGGCTCGCAGGGGTTGCCGGGGTGCGCTGGGGTCCGCGCAGCCCCGGGGCTACATTCATGTTCGGAGGGGGTTGCGCGGCCCCCCTTCTGGAGCCTTCTATGTGCTTGTAAGTTTGGCGTCGTTTGACGAATCTTTATGAAATTATCGAAAAAGTTTCTCTTTTTTGATTAGCTCTTATATTGAAAGTTTGGGGGTGAATGGTGTAGGAGGGGCTGAGAAAAAAGAGGGTCCTAAAACGTGTTTTCTGCATGCAATTTCCATACGAAACTTTACAGAAGACTACAGGTGAAACTGCTGAACGGAATTACGCCAAATTTGGCAGGGAGAAAGGTGATGGTCCAGAAAGCACGCTTTTGTTTAAATGGTGTAAATCCGTTCAGTAGTTTTTGAGAAATATCAAATTTTACTGATATCGATATTTGAGAATTCTGACATGTGATTGGCTGAGGGGTTACAAACACCAGCTTGCGGCTTATTGGCTGTGAATGGTTGAAACCAGGAAGTGTTGCCAGCATTTTGTGATTTACTCCGTCAGCTCGCATCTCTCCGTGTAGAAGCCATCGGGTTCATAGTTTTACCTCTGCGAGGCAACACTGGCATCTGTGTCTGTGTGAGATATGCCTTAAATGCTGCCTCTCTTCATATCACCAGGTCGCGGCTATGCCTTTAGAAGGCCGTCTGTCGGCTCGGAGCTCTGTGAGTCAGTCTGTCGGTACGATCCCCTACACTACCCAAAGACTACCCAAACACCACTGCACTGTCATAAACTCTAAAACACTACCCCCAGCACGATCCCCTACACAACCCAAACACCACTCCACTACCCTAAACCCTAAATATACCCCCAGCACGACCCCCTACCCAAACACCACTGCACTACCCTAAACCCTAAAATACTACCCCCAGCACAACCCCCTACACTACCCAAACACCACTGCATTGTCATAAACCCTAAAACACTACTCCCAGCATGACCCCCTACACTACCCAAACACCACTGCACTGCCATAAACCCTAAAACACTACTCCCAGCATGACCCCCTACACTACACAAACACCACTGCACTACCCTAAACCCCAAAACAGTACTCCCAGCATGACCCCTTACACTACCCAAACATTACTCCATTGTCGTAAACTCTAAAACACTACCTCCAGCACGATTCTTACACTACCCAAACACCACTGCACTACCTTAAACCCTAAAACGCTACCTCGAGCACGAACTCCCTACAGTACACAAACACCACTGTACTATACTAAAGCATAAAACAGTACCAGTCCGTCAGTTCGCAGGTCTGCAAGCCGTTGTGTCCCTAGCTGTACATGTGCGAGCCAGTCCGTTAGGTGATAGGTGTGTCTCTGCTAGCAGGGCCGTTGGCCCGTTGGTGTCCCCTTGCGAGTTAGACCCGAGCTCTCCCTCTGCGACGGTACAGTAAAAATGGTCACAGTAACAGGAAACGAATAGTGCGAATTGAGATTTAGCCAACATTCACAGAGATATTGTTTATCAATACAAATTTATTAGCAAAATTGAAAACGCAATTTGAATATGGCAACGCAGTTGCTCTTTCAATACTACACAGTTCTGAAAATTTCAAAAAGAGGTGCTCGGGTGTGAAATAGGAAAGATGTAGTGTAGTTGGTCAATGTGAAACCGTGAAGGGGGTGGACAAGGAAAAGAAGTGTGACATGTATCCATCACATTTAGAAGATACAATTCCATCCTGACATAGGTCAAATGTTCCTATATTAGCACATAGCCCTACAGTGACCCTGTTAGTACTTCACAGTTGTCAGGACTTGTGCATTTTTGTCGTAGTCTACGTTTCAACCCCTTGGATGACAGCTAGGTGATTCAAGCCTTAGGATGGGGTCTTCATCAGGACAGTAAAAAGATAGGGCACCTAAAGGTAAGATGAATGATGCGCCATTAGTGGGGCACAATATCTAAACATATGGCTTGTGAAAGAGGCTAAAACGAGGTAAAGTGTACCTGATATTTCATCCAGCGCTAACGTGAGGGCTGGGATGATTGGCTGAAGGTTGGGCTCAACAGAGCTCCTGTGTGTAGAGGAAACACAAATGCTAGTAAGTAATTCCTGAGCCAAGGTGCAAAGATATCAAACCTTGTTGAGTGACACTTACTTTCCCAAATCGAATGGATTTAGTACGGCCTTCCGTGCATGTACATGATGAGCAGTATCAAACTGTAGGTCACAGGGATCCAAATCAGTAAACAATGAATGATCTAAAGAATGGAAAACTAAGCATTAGAGCGGGATGTATCACCGTCTACAATGGACAAACTGATAGAGCGATACCCAGGTTATGTGGGTGGCTCAAAGCAATATAACTAAACGGTAAATAGTGTCAAAGGGCCCAGGACATAAATGTTCCTGTAGTGATTCTGTGAGCTTGCCACTTACTGGAGTACACAGAAAAGAGGAAATAGCACGATATGCGAAAAAGAATTAAAACGTAATGTAGTGTAAAAGGACCCAGGACGTATGAGTTCCTGTTGTGATTCTGTGCGCTTAACACTTACTGGCGTACACAGAAAAAAGAAAAAGGAAAGTTCGCACGGTATGCGCAAATGAAATAAAACGTAGTAGCAAACATTAGATATATAGCCAA
The DNA here is from genome assembly GCA_963921515.1 of Calotriton arnoldi. Lineage (NCBI taxonomy): Eukaryota > Metazoa > Chordata > Amphibia > Caudata > Salamandridae > Calotriton > Calotriton arnoldi. Next base: position 517,993 of record CAWUFW010012049.1, read on the forward strand.
TATTGTAAAAATTATAAAAAATGGTATCAGGGCCTACGATCATGCCGAATTGAGCCTTGTAAGGCGGGTCCTCACCTCAGTATCTTGCTGTTCCTCTAAACGTCTGCTCGTAGAATGAGCTCGCGTTTACTAGTAACCGTATTTGACAGCCAAGCAGCGACGTGCACGCCTGGTGCAGCCGCAGAATGCCTCCCGTACCGAAGCGTGAGGCGGCGTAACTATGGTTACGGGGTGTGGGTTGCTTACGGGCTGGAGTGTACTATCAAACACTCTTAGTACCCTCCTGTCTAAATGATTAACCACTTGGAAAACCGACCGTGGAGATATTCCCTCAACTGAAAATACAAGCATGTGGCAATTATAAAGTAATGTCAATAGATGAAATTGCTATTACATGTATAATGTTTTGAGCAATACGTAAACCAATTACACATCCTCATGACCTGTAGTAGAATATAAAAACATTAGCCTTGACAAAAGGCAATCTCTGATACACTGGAATATTCATTGTATATAGAGTAAAGTGACATGCTTTAAGTTTGAAAATACACATGGATGATAATCGTGGAGATATTCCTTCAACTAGAAATACAAGCATGTGTAAATTAAAGAAATGTCAATAGTTGATTAAGAAAATGCTGTTACATGTATGAGTGTTTTGAGCAATACGTAAACCAAATGCACATCTTCACAACCTGTAATAGAGTATATCAACATTAGTATGGACAAGAGGCAATTTCTGATATACTGGAATCTTCATTGTATATATATATACTGTGGAGTGACATGCTATAGATGCACATGGATGACAGTGGCGCATTTTTCTTTCGAAAGGTATATGAAGAAGACAGTGCATGATACGTTAGTAAGTGCATTGCATCTGTACATGTATGAATTGTGCAGTGACAAATGACATTTGTCAAAGGCAATGGAGGGTCATGTTTGAGTGACATCATTCCATAACTAGGTTGGAAAATTGGGCACTTGTGCCATCTAATTCGTTAAGCCCATTGTTCACTGTGTCCAATTTATCCATCCATTTACACTCTCTCATATTCATGACAGTATTCATATCACCACCCCTGCATCCCAAAGAGACCTTTTCAAGGACTACCCATCTTAATGATTCTGGTTTGTGTGCTTTGGCCTTGAAGTGCTCTACAAGTGGTGCACCTATTGTCCCGCATCTGATTCTACTACAGTGTTGTAATATCCTCGTTTTGACTTTTTGTTGGGTCTGACCAATGTATAACTCATCACAGGGGCATAGAATGCCATAGATCACGTCCGTCGTGTTGCAGTTTCAGTGTTTTTTTAGATTAATGGTATGTTCCTTGTAGCTGAATGTCTTGGTCTCAATGGTTAGCTTGCATGCTTTGCATTTAGTGCATTTGAAATGGCCTACCACTTCCGGTAGGTTCCAAAGAGTTTGAATAGTGGGTTGTGGTGGTGTGTGTAGCAAAGATCTGACCACATGGTCTCTCACACTCTTCGCTTTTTTAAAAGAGTGTAGTGGGGGCTCTGATATCTCTAGATCATCTGATACGAGATTCCAGTGTCTATTTATGATCTTCTTTATCTCGTTGCTCCTTGTGCAGAAAGTAGTTACACATATCATTCTTGACATTTCAGTAGGGCCAGGTTTGGGAGTGAGGAGCGCATCTCGGTCATAATACCAGGCTCTCTTTCTCGCCCGTTTCACTAGCCTTTTAGGGTATCCCCGTTCGATAAGACGGATGATTAGGTCGTCTGATTCTGTGAAGTAGTCATCTCGTAGAGAACAATTCCTTCGGATTCGTAGGAATTGCCCAAACGGCAAGTTATCACGTAGGTTTCTTGTGTGGTGACTTGAATATCTTAACAAAGTATTTCTCTCCGCTGGTTTTCTGAAGAGTGTAGTGTATAGGTGGTTATTATTCACTTTGATGGTTATATCAAGGAAGTCCATGGTATTTTTGTGCCAATTCATGGTGAATTTTATGTCGCTGGATCTGGTGTTAAGCCAATCAAAAAAATCTTGGAGGTCAGTAACCTCTCCCGTCCAGATCAGGAGAATATCATCAATGTATCGGCGCCATTGTGTGACCTTGGTTCTGTAGGGATTTGTCTGGTTGAAGATGAATTGTTGTTCAAAATCATCCATAAACAAAATGGCCAAATACGGGGCGAAGGCTGCGCCCATGGCCACACCTTTGGTCTGCAGAAAAAACTTGTTTTGAAATAGAAAAAAGTTCTTCATCATGGCTACTTCAAGTAGGTCTATGATGAATTTCGTTGGAACATATGCTGGTTGCGTTCTTTTCTCCAATGCTCTCTCCATGGAGTTCAGGGCTGGTCGCTGTGGAATACTCGTGTACAAGGACACAATATCTAAAGTCACAAGTAGCTGGGTTTCTTGGTCAAATGGTACGCCGTCAATCAGATTAATTACTTGCATTGTGTCTCGTAGATATGCTGTGGTGGTTTCTGCAAGAGGTTTGAGGAAGAAATCGATGTATTTGCATATCGGTTCCAAAAGAGAACTGCAGCCTGAAATAATGGGTCTTCCTGGCGGCTGTTGTAGATTCTTATGCACTTTTGGTAAGGTGTAGATTGTAGGCAGGCGCGGTTGTTTTTTGTTCAGGTATTCGAACTCATGATCTGACACAAAACCTGCCAGTTTGCCTTTCTCTGTAATGCTCAAAATCGATTTTCTGACTTCTTTTGTGGGGTCCATCATAAGTCTAGTGTAACTTATACCGTCCTCAAGTTGGGAATATATTTCGGCTTTATATTCAGGGGTATTTTGGATAACAATAGTGCCCCCTTTGTCGGCTGGCTTGATTACTATAGCATTATTCTGTTTCAGGGTCTCAAGTGCCTCACGTTCTCCTTTGGTTACATTATGTCTGGTATATTTTTTAGTAGACCAAACCTTTTGCACATCACGTAAAACCACACTTTCGAATGCAAGTATTTTATAAGACATCATATGCGTTGGAGGCATAAAGGTCGATGGTGTACGTAGTCCCGTCTGTGAAGCACGCTGGTGGGCGTTTGCGAGCGGATGGCCCGTAGCTCTCCCTGTGCGAGCCGAGCCAACGGGCCGCAGCTCTCCCTCTGCGAGCCTGCCCGACGGCCCGCAGGACTCCCTGTGCTAGCCGGATCGCAGCTGTCACTCTGCGAACCGATATTGGGAATATAAGGCGGCTCTAAAAAGAGTCCTTGTGTTTATTAGTTGGAGCTACATATAAGTGCGGATGCACAGCTTCAGGTTATTCAGAAAAACTCGATTTCCCTGATCTGTGAAGTGTACTCCATCACTTCTGTAGATATCAGCCATATCAAAACGTATGTTGTTGTTGTAGATCGACCCCATTCTATGGTCTCTGAGGTATGCAGACACAGCTTTGTTGACATTCTTCCTAGATTTTTCAATCTGAGGACAAAATTGGTTTGACCATTTCCACTTCTGTCTTTGGCATATATTGGAATATACAAAGATAGTTTGAGGCAAAAGCAACATCAATTGTCGAAAGGTGTCTTTCATTAGCATTTCCAAACCTACACCAGTCAATGTGCCTAGGTCGTTTCCACCACAGTGCACAATCATGAGGTCAGCGTGTTGGAGATGCAAACAGGTTTTAACCAAAGGCAACAATTCGTGCCACTTCAATCTTCTCTGTCCAAACCATTTAATGTCCACATTTTGTAAACCTAGGTCTAAGTCAATACGTCTCTGTTCTGCATACCTCTTGCACCAGAAAACATAGCTATGTCCTACGATCCACACTAGCATTTTGAAGGTATGGCTGGGAAGTATGGATAGATGTCTGTAGCTCATGCAGTCCGTTCGTAGAATAAGAGATATGTTTAAAGGTGGGGAACTACTTTTTTTTCTCATTCAAAACGATAACTGATTGGGAGATGAAAAGCATTGTTTTTTAAAAGTAGGGTGCACATTCGTTTTGTGGAAAAGCATCTTTGTGATTGGTTAAGAAAAAGCAGTTTAAACGTGGAGTACATATGATAGGATAAAATTTGGTCAACTGAACCACACCTGCTACTTGCATTTGGAAGGCACTGTTCGAACTTAAAACAATCGTGAACTTTTAACCTGCACGTGCCGTTAAATGTTCGAGAAAATGTTGCAAAAAAATATCGTTAGGTTTAAAAAAATTGATGAACTTTTAACCTGCACGCATTGTAGAATGTTCTAGAAAGTGTGTTGATAGAATACGTTGCACTTCTGACTTCTATGCGTCCTTGAATATTAAAAAAACTGTTTATATGGAAAATTCAAAAATAACCAATAGAGAGAAGTTTTGCAATCTAAAAGAATCAAGGAACTATTCTAATTTGTTCTTTACATGTATTTATGTGTGGAGTAACAAAATTACAGACACAACAGCACCAGGAAGAGGAACAAGCAGGGAGTGGGTGGATGGGGGGAGATGGGCACAATGGCACACATGCACAATTAAGTACAGCACAACTACAGACAAACCATGGCTAAAATGAAACACACCAACAAGGAGCACAAGTCACACAACCCGCCAACATCACACCACTGAACAAGCACAGAAGTGAAAACCACACTGCCTGAAAGGGAGAAGGGTGAACAATACCTCACATGAAGGGACATCTCACACAGAATGCAGCACACACACATAGGAAGCAGAGCACACCAACATCCAACACAATGTTGTCCAAACACAAACATTCGCACAATCTAACACAGGACACAAATGCACTCGCCTGTGGTGGATAAACGTCCAAAAGCGTCAGTACGAAACAGGCACATGAGAACGCATAAGTACAAACCCACAGTCCGGATGGGGTAGCAATTCACATATGGCAGGCATCCAGAGAGTCCATGACACACACATTGGCATACAAATGAAGACACAACACATTTGGAGACAAGTGAAAATGTGGGAACTTTATAAAAAAAAGTGCGTGTCAGTACGGCCAAGAGTAGTGCCACGATATGCAGACAAATGCAGCAGCATGCCTGAATAAGGAACGTAGGAAAACGTCCATGTTCACCTCGGGGTAGTCCATCACCAACACACGTCAGTGTCAAGCAGCGTTGGTTGTCCCCGCCTCGGACATGAGTCGACACCAATGCAGCCATGTCCACTGTCGTCTTGGGACATGTGACCAGATGCACAACGTGCAATGATGCAGCGGGACACGTGCAATGTGGCACATCGAGTCGTGGTTGCAGGTACCTTGTCACTGGTCCATGAACGCGAGTGCAGCTGAGTAAGCCACTATCTCTAATGAGTGATTGTTGGCCACAATATTTGACATGTCGTCGACGTAATCCATCAGCTGACCGGGACAGATGTTCTGACTCCAACCACTGTACCCAATGTGCACGAAAGGAGAATCGGGAAGTGGGTCAATTTGCTCACTGCATACTACGACACGTGCAATCTCCCAGGCCCAGTTCCCAACATGCATGCCAAACATCCATGCATGCCATAAACGGGCATCACCATGACACTCCTGGTCGTGGGCCAACAGGGGGCGCACACACCCGTCGTAATCCATGTCAGCTACGCACACGTTGGAGAGGCACACGTCCATGCACCACTCGGATAGGCACGTGCGACATTGCAATACAGGTTGAACGCAGGTGACGTCCGCAATGCGGAAGCTCAGCCGGTAAGTGATCCGCTGCACTGCCAAAGGCAGTGCACCCAGGACATGCAGCAGACGTGCAAGGTATAGGTGGATGTGAATGGAGTTGACCATGTGTTCTGGATGCCCTGCCATTGCGTCAGTGGCTCTGCTTGTAGCTGCACTGGCTTGCCGTGTGCCAGTCTTGTGGATGAAATGGCACAGCTTGGTGCAATGAGCCGGGTCTGTGTGCAATGGGTGCAGGGCAGGGGTGTGGTGGGAGTATGTGTGAAGGCCATTTCACGCATGCTAACTACGACAAAGGACTTTTGAGTGTGGGATGTGTACTCGTTGTTCTCAAATCGGGCAGTGCGTAGTGTGGGAGATGGATGCAAATATTATCGTATCTGTCAGGGGGGGCTGGCCACTTGCAAGTTCCTTCTTGGAGCAGCAGATGTGTTAGCGCAAGATAGCTCAGACAAAGAACCTTTCATCCCTACAGTAACTTCTCCAGCTGCATTCATACAGGATGTGTACAAAGGCCGGTCGTGGGTTTTGTGGGATGTCTGCGACTCTGGTCATCATGGATGAGATGCCCAGCACGTGGCACATGGGCGGGTTCACTGTGTGTTACGTTGCCAAACAGCTGCTCCTCCCTCCCACGAGCCCCCACACTTTTGTGCGCTGCGCTGTTGTACCCCGTGCACTCCTACGGCACACCATTGTAATGCCTATTCGCGCATGGCCTGCGGCATTCCAATCACACTGTGACACTGCCGTTTGGAGGTGGTGCATGCCACTTTACAACATCGACTGGTGCGGCCCTTGTGGCGGCCACACCAGAACACAGAGACACACTTACCGCACTTCTTGCACACGGACATGTCCGAGACACCCCGTTTCCCTTGCCGGATAGGCACACCCCTGCGCTGACCTGTGTACGCCGGACCAGCACACGCCGCTTGTGCATGCAGGAGGGTGCGTGCATAGCTACATGTCCAGGCTCACTGCCAACGCTGAGGTGACATGGTAACATCCGCTGAAGACAGCACACTGTGATGTTGCAGGGCCTGTACCCATCATGGTAACACAATGACCACACGGACACACTTGCTCAGATGCGGGTTCGGGGGGCGTTGGCGGTCCTGTGGTTGTTGTGATGAGTGTTGTGGCCCTCATGGGTATCCGTGTATCATGCTCATTGACTCTATGGCACCTGTGGGTGTTCCGGTGTGGCTCTTAGCTGTGTTCCCTTTCATGCTGCAGGTAGTCGTCCTGCTTAACACCAGCAGAAAGCAGGTGTAAAATCCCTGGTGCTAACGCGGCTTATCGCCGGAATTTGTTTCGCATCGCAGTTTTTGCCTTTCGTTGTGAAAGTTGTGATGTGGTTTTTCGTGTACAGAAAAATAAACGAACTGGGCAGTGTATCCCGTCAAGATTCAGCACCTGACCCACTATTCCCAATCAATATAAATACAATGAGATTTCTTCATTGATTTTGTGTGTACACTGTAAATGCACCCACTACCACAGTGCAATTCAATACAGGATTTTAGTAGTTAGAATAAATCGCAAAGGTGCACCTCGTGTGTTTTTGCACAGGAACGCCTACATTGCATCTCATCAGCACTTTAATGCAACTAAAGTTGAGATAAATCTAACACACTATTCAGAAGCTGGTGCAAACTGCAGACATCACCAGTATTCCCGCGATAACTGCCCCAAAATTTAACACCATGGTGGACACCACCAAATAACAGTAATAAGAACGAGAAAGAGTCACACAGCACTTAAGTAACAACCCAAAACTTTATTGAATTTTCTTTTTTTTTCCAAATTTTATTTTTCCGTTTACGTACATCTAGAGGATAAACTAAATTTAACAAACTTAACACAAAACAACAAGGCGGAAGACTCCTGTCGGGTCCATGAATGTCGACGACACAGCCTGGAAAATAAAGCACAAAATAAGGACGTGTGTAATGCGCATATCAAAGGAGTGAGACACAGAGAAAGAGAGAAGGAAAAAAAGCCAGAGAGAAAAAGAGAGGGAAGGAAAGAAAGAAAGGGAGTGAGAAAGGGAGAAGGGAGAGAGAGTGAGAGAGATAGAACGAAAGGAAGGAAGAGAGTGAGAGAGAGAGAGTGAAGAGAGGGAAGTGAGAGAGAGAGAGAGAGAGAGAGAGACACTGCCGCCCCTGCGCATCCATGATCAAATAATTACCTGCTGCAACCGGAGTGTCTACCAGTGGGCACTCCACGTGCCCGTGAAAGCTCCAGGGCCCGGTCCTGCCAGCATGGCTTGGTGCACATTATGTGGACCCGCTCCGCGGCCCGGCAGATACCACACATGTCGCTGAGTCATCAATGGCGGAGACCACATCAGCTTTTGGTGCCGCTAACCCTGTGCATTGCAAGTCAGCACCACGTGGTGGTAGGCCGCTGACGGCCATACAACTTAGGGTGCGACTAACCCTGTGCAACTCAAGTCCGCACCACGTGGTGGTAGGCCCCTGACGGCCACATCAGCTTCGGGTGGCACTAACCCTGTGCAACTCAAGTCCGCGCCACGTGATAGTAGGCCCCTGACGGCCACATCAGCTTCGGGTGGCACTAACCCTCTGCGCAACTTTTCATGGACTCTTTATGATTGAGACCCGTGGAGCGTCCGCCATCCAGTCACCACCGGAAATAAAGGATGTTGCGTTGTCGATCCATTATATTTGTGTGGTCACATGGCCTGTGACGCATGTGCCAGATGGTTGTGGTGTGTGTGGAAACCTGCCCGCAGGGAGTGGCCGTGACATGTTGACAACTAGACCACTGACCGGCACACCAACAGTGAGTACGCCTGTGACAGGTAGCTATGTGGGGGGTGTGAAAACGTGTTTTCTCAATGGAATTTCCATAGGAAACTTTAGACAAGGCTACAGGTCAAACTGCTGAACGGAATTACGCCAAATTTGGTAGGGAGAAAGGTCTTGGTCCAGAAAGCGCGCTTTCTCGCATCGAGTGAAAATATAAAAGAAAGGTCCCGGGGGCAATTTAATATAGCGGAGCTCTGTCTGTGCAAGATAACCCTTTCACACTCCCTCTGCCCAACATCACCACTTTGCAGCTATGCCGTTAGAAGCCAGTCCATCGGCTCGCAGCTGTCTACCTTTGTGAGCTAGTACGCTGCTGTGCCTGTACCTCTGCGAGCTACTACGCTGCTGTTCCTTTGGGAGCGGACGGCTCGTAGTACTGCGTCTGTGAGTCGAGCGGACGGGCCGCAGTTGTCCCTCTGCGAGCCTGGGTGCGAACTGTTCATAAGTCACACTACATAAGCATTAAAAAGCCATTTTGTGATTCAGTCCGTCAGCTGGCATCTGTCCGAGGCATTTCTGAAAAGATACCGGAGTTCTTTCTGTGAGCGATACCCCTTTCCCTCTCCCCACATCAGCAGGTAACGCACCCTCTTCCCACATTACCAACATACCCCCAACAACATTCTTGGGCCCGGAATTGTCCCTGTGCGGTTGGACAAACAAGAATCTTAGTCATGTATAGATTTACATATAAAACATTTTATTTAAACAAAACACCAACAAATAAAACTGAAGGGAGTCTGGTGCTGTGGTCGCTGCCACGAAGTTGGGGTCACTGCCATTCAGGACTCAGGACACAGTTCCACATGTGGGATCGGCTTCTATTGAACAGGGTTAGTGGCACCACGTGTCGCACCTTGTGTTGTACAGGGTTAGTGGCACCACGTGTCGCCGACCTTGCATATGGAAATATGCCTAACTGATCGAAGGGAGTCTGGTGCTGCGGTCGCTGCCACGGACTTGGGGTCACTGCTATTCAGGACTCAGGACACAGTTTCACATGTGGGATCGGCTTGTGTTGAACAGTGTTAGTGGCACCACGTGTCGCTGGCTTGTGTTGAACAGGGTTAGTGGCACCACGTGTCGCGGCTTGTGTTGAACAGGGTTAGTGGTACCACGTGTCCAAAATTCGAATTGCGAGCTCTGCTGCCCACAGTGTAGACTGCTAATGAGTGTTCGTTTGCACTTGAAGATGAATTTGGTGATTGTACTAAAGCTATAACTGATATAAAAAAAGTTCTTGAAGCAAGGATATTATGTAGGTTTTAGGCCTGTGATAGTTACTTGCCTACTGGACTCTGTAATTAATGAATCAAGACTTAATTTTAATTGTGAGCCCTGATGACCGCAGTGTAGGCCAGAGGTAGCGGTCAGCAAGGGCCGTTAGCCACGTGGCATTGAGTTGAGGTGCACAGTTAGTGGCACCAGAAGCATTGAGAATGTATGAGCCTGTGATGCTGCTTGGTGCGGATGGGCCGCACTGGGAGCAATGTCTCTTGCCTACTGGACTGCGTCATCTGCAATCGCGACTGTATCTGAATTGTGAGCCCTGCTGACCGCAGTGTAGGCCAGAGGTAGTGGTGAGCAAGGGCCCACAGCCATGTGCATAGGTTGGTGGCCCCACCGGCCTGTGTAGTTCAGGTTCAGTGGCACCACGTGTCGCCGGCCTTCCATATGCAAATACGCCTCACTAATCGAAGGGAGTCTGGTGCTGTGGTCGCTGCCACGAAGTTGGGGTCACTGCCATTCAGGAGTTAGGACACAGTTCTACATGTGGGATCGGCTTGTGTTGAACAGGGTTAGTGGCACCACGTGTTGACGGCCTTGCATATGGAAATATGCCTCACTGATTGAAGGGAGTCTGGTGCTGTGGTCGCTGCCACGGACTTGGGGTCACTGCCATTCAGGACTCAGGACACAGTTCCACATGTGGGATCAGCTTGTGTTGAACAGGGTTAGTGGCACCACGTGTCGCGGCTTGTGTTGAACAGGGTTAGTGGCACCACGTGTCCAAAATTCGAATTGCGAGCTCTGCTGCCCTCAGTGTAGACTGCTAATGAGTGTTCGTTTGCACTTGAAGATGAATTTGGTTATTGTACTAAAGCTATAACTGATATAAAAAAAGTTCTTGAAGCCAGGATACTAAAAGGATATTATGTATGTTTTAGGCCTGTGATAGTTACTTGCCTACTGGACTCTGTAATTAATGAATCAAGACTTAATTTTAATTGTGAGCCCTGATGACCGCAGTGTAGGCCAGAGGTAGCGGTCAGCAAGGGCCCATAGCCACGTGGCGTTGAGTTGTGGTGCACAGTTAATGGCACCAGAAGCATTGAGAATGCATGAGCCTGTGATGCTGCTTGGTGCAGACGGGCCGCACTGGGAGCAATGTCTCTTGCCTACTGGACTGCGTCATCTGCAATCGCGACTGTATCTGAATTGTGAGCCCTGCTGACCGCAGTGTAGGCTAGAGGTAGCGGTGAGCAAAGGCCCACAGCCACGTGCATAGGTTGGTGGCCCCACCGGCCTGTGTAGTTCAGGTTCAGTGGCACCACGTGTCGCCGGCCTTCCATATGCAAATACGCCTCACTAATCGAAGGGAGTCTGGTGCTGTGGTCGCTGCCACGAAGTTGGGGTCACTGCTATTCAGGAGTCAGGACACAGTTCCACATGTGGGATTGGCTTGTTTTGAACAGGGTTAGTGGCACCACGTGTCGCCGACCTTGCATATGGAAATATGCCTCACTGATCGAAGGGAGTCTGGTGCTGTGGTCGCTGCCACAGACTTGGGGTCACTGCTATTCAGGACTCAGGACACAGTTCCACATGTGGGATCGGCTTGTGTTGAACAGGGTTAGTGGCACCACGTGTCGCCGGCTTGTGTTGAACAGGGTTAGTGGCACCACGTGTCGCGGCTTGTGTTGAACAGGGTTAGCGGCACTACGTGTCGCCGGCCTTGCATATGGAAATATGCCTCACTGATCGAAGGGCGTCTGGTGCTGTGGTCGCTGCCACGGACTTGGGGTCACTGCCATTCAGGACTCAGGACACAGTTCCACATGTGGGATCGGCTTGTGTTGAACAGGGTTAGTGGCACCACATGTCGGCGGCTTGTGTTGAACAGGGTTAGTGGCACCACGTGTCGCGGCTTGTGTTGAACAGGGTTAGTGGCACCACGTGTCGCGGCTTGTGTTGAACAGGGTTAGTGGCACCACGTGTCGCCGGCTTGTGTTGAACAGGGTTAGTGGCACCACGTGTTGCCGGTCTTCCACAGTGTAGGCCGGAGGCAGCGGTCAGCAAAGGCCCACAGCCACATGACGTTGACTTGAGCTGCACAGATTGGGAGCATACAGTCTTCTTAACCAATTATACTCTCTTACACAATTTGCATCGGCACTAATCTTGAATTGTTAGCCCTGCTAACCGCATTGTAGGCCGGAGGCAAGGGTCATCAAGGGCCCACAGCCACGTGGCGCTGACTTGAGCTGCAGAGAGTTAGTGGTACTTAAAGCACTTAGCGTGTGCGCAGTCAGCGATGATGCGTGGTCGTGGCTGGCCGCACTGGTAGCAATATCTGTTGCCTACTGGACTGCGTCATCTGCAATCGTGAGTCGCTCTGAATTGTGAGCCCTACTCACCGCAGTGGAGGCAGGAGGCAGCGGTGAGGAAGGGCCCACAGGCACGTGTTGTTGACTTGAGCAATGTCTGTTGTCTACTGGACTGCGTCATCTGCAATCGCGACTCGATCTGATTTGTGAGCCTTGCTGTCCGCAGTGTATATCGAAGGCAGTAGTTTGTACAGACATAAGTCCGCGGTGCTGTGCCGCTAGGGGCCTGTGTGGCGGAAGCCAGCGATCGGCTGAGGAGGATGGCGGTCACGTCGGCAACCTCGTGGCAGGGTGAGGGGCGCCGCCCTGGCAGACGCTTTGGCGTTCCCACAAGTGAGCCACGCCCAGAGCTCCGGCCTATTTATTCACACTCCTACGCTGAAGTGGCGTACGTCGGACCAGCCCACTCCGGTTACGCTTATGCTTACTGGGGGGGACGACACAGCTACATGACTGAGATCTTCCCTAGTGTTTGACGTAATATGGTTGGGTCCACTGTCCACAACACTACAAGCACCAGTAGTATTTGTGCACATGGAGAGGTGTGTGTTCTGCATACTGAGATGTGTCCAGCACATCACCGCTACACTTTGCATTGTGTGCATTGTTAAACATGGGTGAATTGCTTCCTTCACATATAGTTTGTTCACACCTGTCCCAATATTCAGCTATTGTGTGGCTGAGGGGCCATGCCATTTTCGGAAAGTTCGCTGTCTTGTTCTGCGCTGCCTCGGTGGTAGAGGGGGGGTCCTGGGGGTGGTGGTGGGTGTTGTGGCGTTCTTGGGTGTCGGAGCTGCTTGATCAGTAGGTCTAAGACATGTGTTGGTCTTCAGATGTGGCTCTGGGCTGGGCTCCCTTTCATACTGTATGTAGTTGTTTAATATTTAAAATTGTTGTGGCAGTGGGTGTTGTGTCCTTCTTGGGTGTGGGAAAAAACTATAGGTTAAATGAACATTATAATTAGAAGTTAGCATTAAAAAAAACATTGAAATTCACTGAAAAACCATAGGTTTTAGGGACGTTATAGATAGAAATTAGTATTTAAAAAACCTTTGAAATTCACTGAAAAAACCATAGGTTTCAGCCACGTTATAGTTAGAAATTGGCATTTAAAAAACCTTTGAAATTCACTGAAAAAACCATAGGTTTCAGGCACGTTATAGTTAGAAATTAGCATTTAAAAAACCTTTGAAATTCACTGAAAAAAACATAGGTTTCAGGGACGTGGTAGTTAGTTGGACATTTCACTCATACAAAACCATAGAAATTCCACTGTTATAGTTAGTTCAGCTAACTATAACTCGTGCCCCCGCAATGCACTGCTGATGACGTCACATATTACATCATTCATGACATGGTCAGTGACATCACTGATGACATCACTGATGACATCTCAAATGACATCCTATGGTTTTTTCAGTGAATATATATTTATGAAATAGAATGTTCATATTTTACTGAATGTGCTCTTAAACATGTACTTTATGATGTGCTTATATATGCCTTTATCTTTTTATCTGATGAAATTTCCCCGTGCGTCCCAGTATTTCCCTTGTTATACTCTCTGCTCACATTATTTTTAACTCTTCCCCTGATGCGGTTGTTTTTATTGAATTTTTGCTGATTGGAACTTCTTATTTAAGTCAAGATACTTTATCATGGTTATTATAATTATTAGACCAGAAAGAAAGATGGAAACAGTTAAAAGCCGACATGAATACTTATAAACTGGGGTTAACAGTCTAGTCTATTTTTAATGGAAACAAATAAGGGATTTATGCACAGTGTCACTTTAAATGGACAGTTTAGACGGCAGGACTCTATGGTCCAGTTGAAGGCATTCGCCGAAACGTGTTGACCGTCCTTTGCACGTTTGCACAAATGGTGTGATCAAGAAAAAAGAAAATAAAATACTTCTAAGTACCTGGTTGTGGATTTCCTCTGTGCCGTGGAGACTCTGGTTCGTGTATCTTGGACCGTGTTGGGTTTTTGTTGTCGATATATATATATATATATATATATATATATATATATATATATATATGTGTGTGTGTCCTTGCATCTTTAGTGACTGTATGGAGCAATGCGGCGGCTTTAAAAAGGTACTTTATGACAAGCCTTTGGCCCACTGGGGTGATAGATATGCTTTCTATGGCTTATATGGCTGTTCTAATACAACAGAAGAGGATTTATAAACCTACATATTGCAATACATTTTACTAATTTAATTTCTGTTGTACAACATTTACAAATATTACAGGTAGATATAACTATATACTTCTTTTAGGAAATCACATTAATATTTAGAAGAACAAGAATTATGTGATTTCTGAATTTTTCTTATTATCATTAAAACTCAAGTTTTCTTATCTTTGCTTATGAAACACAGGTTTCTGTCCATTTTACAGAATGACTACAGAATGACTACAAAAAATTACAGCGAAAAAAAAAAAAAGAAATTGTATTCTGCACTCGCACAAGAGGGGAGTCCATTAGAAATATTAGAAAGACCGCCCACCGGTCCTTACTCTCTTTCCTCTTAACAAGCATGCCAAGAGTGAAGAGGGTAAGGACCAGTTGGTGCTCTTTCTCCTTTCTATGTCCTTCTGAATGGAATAAACTCCCCCAGCACTTGAGACAGGAGAGTTCGGTGCTTGCTTTTAAAGAGAAGCTAAAAACATGGCTTTTTACCATGCAATATTTAACTTGCCGCTAGACTAGTGCCGGAACACTCTGTGCACTCTATGAATCTTATTCATCATCATTATTTATCACAGCCCAAAAAATTTAAAAAATCGAGTACTTGCTAATTTACTTCAAAAACTTGCCATTCAAAGGGAGAAGACTGATAGATACAGAAACAATATGCGCATTATATTGTCGAGAAAGCTTTCATAATAAAAAAAAAATGGTTTATTTTAATAATAAATAGAATAAAAAGTCTGGTCCCTTTAATTGGAAAATATGAAATACATAAGCTGTGGAACAAAGATCTAACAAGACTCAACTTTTGCAATAATTTTGGAGGGACTTGGAGACATACATCCAGCACAGAAACACACTTTCTTCAAGAGACTTTCCATCCATACACTAATTGGGTTATATCTGTGACAGATGAAGGATGTTGTTATGAAGAGTTACATGGTACTGTAATAGGCTTAGAAAAAATGCACAAAATACTCTCACATTTGTCTCAGGAGAATTTTCAGGGCAGAAGGACAAAAAAAACTTGTGTACTAATGAAATTGAACTTCTATGTGCAATATTAAAAATAAATCCATTCAGAGACTGAGGATGTTTCTGACAAAATTCAAAACATCACACCTCCAACGTAAAATTAAAATGTTACAACATTTGACACTTGCCCATTTAGAAATATTACTAAACTACAAGGGCATTCTTTAGGCTGCCTTCAAACTCAGTTGTTCAATTCAACATTTCATGACTTTAAAAAGCTTTCCACCCATCATTAAACTATAAGAAAACTTGTACGGACATTATACTTTGTTAAAGGCCCAATACATTACTGAACTTAGAAAGTTATCAAGTTGATATTTTGCAGTTTCTGCAATACTACCCCTTTATGCTTTATCATGTTCTTTATAAAAATGTGTCTTATATTCTCAAAATTGAGGAATCTAAATTTGAATGAAAGTTTATTAATTCAAACTGTACTTCCTTTTCAAACCATTATTAGAATGCAACCAAAATCTTAAAAGATTCAACCTCAGGAATTAGTTTGTGCACAAGTTTGCTTTCCTTCCATGAGATTGTCAGAGAAATGTAGAAACTCTTGAAGTTCAGTGGACATTAGAACACACTTTATTGCATTAGTAATGGAGTCCAAACAAAAGAAAAAAAAGAATTAATAATATTGAAAAAATACAAGAAGCCATTTCTTATCTTCTGAAAAACAACATACACTATAAAAATATGGAGCTTGAAGACTTCCCCTGTTTTACTCAACTGCCATTTATACATTGGTTTGTTTGAAAAAATTAATAAGGAACACACTGAGCAAATCTATGAGCATTACAGTATACACCTACTACATTCTAGAGATATGATGAGTGATGCATTATAACTGTATCAAATGAGAGAAGCTACAGGACAGCAAGATAGTATCTGGGAGAAAGACTTTATATACAATGTTAGAAGCAAGATATTATCAATATTTATTTTCAACTGGGAAAGGTGGACGTTATGATGAGCCTCCTGTGCAAATTTCTGCTTCAGAACACTGTGCTACAAGACTCTATTCAGACGATGCACATTTTTGGCAAAACATTCCTTACATTTTCACACTGTTGTATGAAACTGAACTACCCGTTATGTCCTATGCTGTTGCACATGTGATGTGAACTGGAACTGCCTTTAGTAACCTAACAGCTAAACATTTTCTGCAGAAGGTGGAAACCAATGCCAAAAACCTTAAATATAACGTAATCAATATTATGGCATGTCAGTGAGGTGCCAATAAATATCAGATTCTTAGACATAGAGAACTAAGATGTATGTTGAGAAATTTAGGCCTGACTGACTACTTGGTTCCTCACTTAAAGTTATGCTGAAAACTTATGGGATGGCTTATACTGTTTTCTACTTCAAGCAAACAATACTCTTCCAGATGTTGCCTGCAAGACAACTGGTCAATTATGTTTTTTAGATCCTGCAAATGTTTGCAGATTTTTCAACCACAAATTCGAAACTAAGCTTAACTACTTAACCAAAAAGAACAAAAATCCCCTTAGATAATTACTTGATTTCCTTTGGAGAAAAAAGTATCAAGCAAGAGGTGCACCACATATTTCTTTTGTGGGTTACAAATGTGCCAAAATGTGGATATGACTCTGATGAATCCATTTAAAATTGTATTGACCAATAGGTCACTTGTGAGATCCCTAATAAGAAAAGAATACAAAACTGTTTGAGCAAGTTGTCTCTATATACACTATAGAAGTTTAAAGGTAAACTCGCATGGACCCATCACTCCATTGTCCACTTCAGCATCTCCAGACCCGCACCAAAACTTCCAAGAAGACCAATGCACCCCACCAGAGGTGGAAGAAAATCTCAGAGACCAGCTGGATGAATGCCCTCAACACCTCCAACCCTGCTACCACCATCAACTTCGAACAAGGAGTGAAAACCTTCAACACCTGGATCACCAATTGCACAGACAGCATCATCCCTATCAAGAGCAACATCAAGAGAAAATCCTTTGAAAAAACACCAGCTGGTACACCCAAGAACTCAGGACGGTGAAACAAGACAGCAAACAGATGGAGAGGAGATGGCGCACCTCTGACAGGACATACTACAAGAGCTTTCTCAACCTGTACCACCACCTGCTGATGGCAACAAAGAAGACAGCCATTGCTGCACAGATTGAAACCAGCACCAACAACACCAAGGAACTTTTCAACATCATTAAGGAATTCTCCAACCCGGCTGCCAGCAAAAACAACATCACTCCCTCATAGACGCTGTGCGACAACCTCGCCCACTGTTTTCATGACTAGCTCACAACCATATACAGTCACTTCAAACCCCAACCCACACCTGTGGACTTCCTCAACAGATACGTCATCACCTTAACCAACACAAATCCCACACTGACCACCTGGAACATCTTCTCCACCCAGGATACCACCTCCACCATGAAATCCATCCACTCAGGAGCACCCACAGACCCATGCCTGCACCACATCTTCAACCTCGGAAACCAAAGTATTGGCAAGGAACTCACCACCCTACTCAACACCTCTATTACCACCGCAACATTTCCTGATGCCTGGAAACACGCAGAAGTCAGACCACTAAAGGCCAATCTCCCGCTCCCATTTCCATCAAATATACTGGAAAAGATCATCAACAATCAACTCATGACACATCTGGAGCAAAACCAGCTACTCGATGCCTCCCAATCCGGCTTCTGCAGCAATCACAGCACCAAAAACGCCCTGATCACAGTCACCAATGCCATCCAAACCCTCCTTGTCCAAGGAGAAACAGCAGTTATGATCCTCCTCGACCTCTCAGCAGCCTTCAAAACCGTATCCCACCACACACTGATCGAAAGACTCCATCACATCAGCAGCCAAGAGGACGTGCTCAGATGGATCACCTCCTTCCTTACCAGAAGAACCCAGAGGATCCACCTCCAACCTTTCACCTCTGAACCCAAGGAGATCACCTGCTGTGTCCCCCAGGGCTCATTCCTCAGCCGCACGCTCTTCAACACATATATGACCCCTCTTGTCAACATCATCAGATCCCACATTCTCAACATAATTTCCTATGCAGACGACACTCAACTCATTCTCTCACTCATCGACGACACCACCACCACAAGAACCAGCTTCGCCAGATGCATGACAAATATTGCCGACTGGATGAAGAACAACTGACTGCAGCTGAAAAAAGACAAGATGGAAGTACCGATCTTTGGCAACAGTAGCAACACATGGAATGACTTCTGGTGGCCATCAGAACTAGGACCTGCACCCACTCCCTCCAACCACGCCAGACACCTCAGAATCATCATTGACAACAAGCTCAGCATGAAATCACAGCTCAAATCCATCTCCTCTGCCTGCTTTGCCACTCTACGCATGCTACCTAAGATCTTCAAGTGGCTACCCATACACACGAGATGCACTGTAACACAAGAACTCATCACCAGCTGGCTGGACTACGGCAATGCCATCTACATCGGAATCACTGCATACCCCCTACGGAGACATCAGACCATACAGAACACTGCAGCCAGACTCATCCTTGGCCTCCCCGATGAACCCCACAACAGGAAACTCCACTGGCTTCCCCTACAGAAGAGATGCCAATTCAAGCTGCTGACCCACGCACACAAGACTCTACACAGCCATGGACCCACCTTCATTAACAAACACCTGAACTTCCACCAGCCATCGAGAAGACTACGCTCCACCTCCCTTTTACTTGCCCATACTCTGTGCATCTACCGAAGCAGAAGTGGAGGACAGTCCTTCTCCTACATCGCAGCAAAGACCTGGAACATTCTCCTCATGCACCTCCAGACCATCACCTCACTTTGGAATTCCGAATGGCCCTCATGACCTGGCTGCTTGAATAAGACCACAGGCCCTGCAAGTGCCTGGAAACCCTATCGGGTGAGTAGCCGTGCTTTATAAATCCTGATTGATAAGGTGATTAAAGGTGCAGTAAAGTGAGGTGTCTCCTTGTGCATTAGACATTCCCCTGTGCATTAGTACAGGAGGTGTTTCCATGTACAAAAGGTGCAGCAGATGTCTCTTGACACACAAGATAAGACAGATGTCTGCATGTACATAATGCTCCTTGGATACCATATGTTCCTTGCACACGGATAGGGGCAGATTTCATCATTACACATGCCCCGCTGTCCAATGCAGGATATCCTGTGTACATCAGATGTTCACTAACATGTATCTCTCAATCGCTCAACGCTGTACACCGCACTCCGACATGTACAGATGCAGTTCCCTTGCACTTGGCACTGCAGTGATAAGAGTGTGTGTGTGTTGGAGGTGCCGTAAAAACATCAATCGGGATACACACACTGAGCTAACACGTGTACTCGGCGCTGTATACACTGTAACCCCTTCACAGATGCTCAGGAAGCAGGCGTGGGCCCAGACGGCAGGTAGCCTAGTTTGCAGAGCACGGCATGCATGGTGCTGTCTGGGGCAGCTGCTGCCAGCACGCGCTGTCTGTGTCCAGCACCACTATGAAAGGGAAAGTGTCCTCCAGAAGCCTAGATTGCACTGCCTCCTCCGGCACCACGAAATACGGGCTCGCCGCAGTACCAGGGAGCTCAAGTTGACATTCAGTGATCCACACAAGTTGGAGCCCAGGAAGTCCAGCAAGGGATGGGAGTCCATAAGCAGCGGATGCTGGCTGGGACCTGTCAGAGCAGTCCCTATGAATTTTGGATAAACGGGCAGGTGAAGCTCCACTTCTGAAAAGTGCAGAATATTGTACGTTTCTGGGCTTTCCACACTGAAAAATTAGCTGAAATCCTTAGTGAAGGTGAATACATCATTGATCTATCAGAGCACAATCTGTGAGGAGAGGGTTCTTTCTTGGCCTCTCCTGGTGACAGCCGAGTCCATGGTTCTCCCTTTAAATGATTCCAAGTATGCAAAAGTGCAAAACCACCCAGAGGCATCGCCCATCTGGCCCCACCACATCCACCTTAGTAGTTTGCAACTCACATACACATACAGCCACTCATACACCCCCTCAAAAACATACAAAACCACTCACACACCCTCTCACACACCCATACAGCCACTGACACACCCACTTACAGATCCATACAGTGACTCACACACCCAGTCACATACCTATACAACTACTCACATGCCCATTCACAGACCCATACAGCCACCCACAAACCTACTCACACACCCACACAGCTACTCACACACCCACTCACAGACCCATACACTCACTCATACCCACTCACTAACTCGCAAACCCACTCACACACTCACTCACATACCATCAAATCTACCCACACCCACTCATACACCCATACAGACGCTCACACACTCACTGACAGACCCATACAGCACTCACATACCCACTCACAGACCCATACAGCCAATCACACACCCACTCACAGACCCATACAGTCACTCACTCACACACCCACAAAACTACTCCTACACCCACTCACAGACCGATACAGCCACTTCCTGACCTATACAGCCACTCACACACTCACTATCAAAGGTTACAGCTAGGAAATAACATTTAAAAAAACCTCCAAAATTCACCAAAAAAAAAACAAAGGTTACAGGGACGTTATAGGTAGAAAACAACATTAAAAAACCCTGGAAGTTCACTGAAAAAACAAAGGTTACAGGGACAATATAGTTAGGCTCAGATTTCACTTGCACAAAATCATAGAAATTCAGCAGTTATAGTTACCTGAGTTAACTATAACTTACGCCACACAAAGCACAACTTATGGCCTTTCATTTTACATCACTCATTACATGGTCAGTGACATCACTTATGACATCTCAAATGCCATCACTGACAACATCAAATGCAGAACCACACACATACCCATTCACAACCCCCATGCAACCTCTCATATACCCACTCACACACCCACATAGCCTCTGACATACCTATTCACAGATCAATACTACCACTCACACACCCACTCACTCAACCATAGAGCCACTCATTCATCCACTCACTCACCTTTACAGGCACTCACATACCTAGTCCCTCACCTGTATAGTTACTCACACAACCACTCACTCATCCATAAACAATTTTCACAGCCACCCACTCACCCATACAGCCACTCCCATTCCCACTTATTCAATGATACAGCACTCACACAGCCATTCACTCACTCATACAACCCCTCAACAGAGCCATACACTCACCCATACAACTACTCACATACTCACTAACCCATCCACACAACCACTTATATACCAATTCAAACATCCATACAACCATTTACATACCCTCTCATTCACCCATGCAGCCACTCACACAGACACTCTCCAATATATCTACTCACACACCAACTCACTTAACCAGACACCCACTCAAACAGACAGTCACTCACCCATATAGCCACCCATACAACAACTCACTCACCAATACAGCCACTGACACACACTCACTCACCAATATAGCACTCACACAGCCACTCACTCATCCATACAGCTACTCACATACCCACTTATTCACCCATACAGTCACTTACGCACCCACTCAAACACCCATACAGCCACTCAGACACCCACTCACACACTGATACAGACAGCTACACAGCCACTATTATGACATGTTGGGAATAGTATCACTCATTAGTATTGTAGAAAGAATAGTAATTTAATGTATGCAGTAGCTTAGTATATATTTTTAAGTCTCACAAACGTTTATAGTAACTCCCACCCATTCATACACCCATAGAGCCATTCTCATACTCAATCACCTATACAAATACTCACATACACATATAATATATATATATATATATTTGCGACACGAACGAACTGCATGATGGAACCTGCAGTCTCCAAACACCGAACTGCTCGAGTGCTCTCTGTGAAACGTGGCTCAGGTGCGCACCACACTACTTTAGAGGTTGGGCCAATATAAAGGAAGTTACCTGGAAACCTTAAGCACCAGTGGCATTTGAAAAAGGCTATCGCCGAAACACGTCATGCCAAACCTTTTAAATAAATGGTTTTACTAAGCCCCGCCGTGTCCCCTTGTTTACTTCGACGGAAGAAGATGTTTTTTGAATATATAGCATGTAGCCAGTGACACGCGAGGGTGACCCTTCCATAAGAGTCCTGGGTTCAATGGCTTTTACCTGGACCACCGCTCATCCCAAAGGAAGCAGGGGATCTGCTGTTCAAGAGGACAGTCCATGACCACATGGAGAGACAAGGTTACTGGAACTGCGTCTCCGGACTTGCGACCAGCGGGAATGCAAGGTTGGAAGTGAGGGCTTAGAGACTATTTGTTGCCCAGCACAGCGCTACGATTTCCAACCTAACCAC
The DNA here is from genome assembly GCA_963921515.1 of Calotriton arnoldi. NCBI lineage: Eukaryota > Metazoa > Chordata > Amphibia > Caudata > Salamandridae > Calotriton > Calotriton arnoldi. Next base: position 540,634 of record CAWUFW010012049.1, read on the forward strand.
GTCTCAGGTCAGCCTCCTAATTGGAGTACTAAAAAAGTCTTGCTGAACAGAAACACTAATTTGCGACACGAACGAACTGCACGATGGAACCTGCAGTCTCCAAACACCGAACTGCTCGAGTGCTCTCTGTGAAACTTGGCTCAGGTGCGCACCACACTACTTTAGAGGATGGGCCAATATAAAGGAAGTTACCTGGAAACCTTAAGCACCAGTGGCATTTGAAAAAGGCTATCGCCGAAACGCGTCATGCCAAACCTTTTAAATAAATGGTTTTACTAAGCCCCGCCGTGTCCCCTTGTTTACTTCGACAGAAGAAGACGTTTTTTGAATATATATACATGCATTAAAGGCAATTTGTGTATTAAAGGAACACTTTCAAATAACGGGACCTCTGTTTAAAAATTGGAAACTGCAATACAACATTAATAATTGAACCGAGTACGAGATAAACATCAGCGCTTATATTCTCCATCAAGCCATGCAGGAAAGGCAATCTGTGTATTAAAGGAACACTCTTAAATAACGGGACCTCTGTTTAAAAATTGGAAACTGTAATACAACATTAATAATTGAACCGAGTACGAGACAAACATCAATATAAGAAATTTGCAGAACATCATGGCTGATCGATGGACCAAACGTGAACAGCTATTAAAAGAGATGTTTGATGACGAGGGAGAACTCACTGTGGCGCATAGCCAATCAAGCACTAAGAAAGCAGGGGCAATAAATACACCTAAACAACTCATGAAAGAATTGGAACAAGCGAGGATAGTTGAAATAAATAAATGGTGGGAAAGTGTCACTCTAAAGAAATACATTGACTGTAAAAGGATACCTAGGGGCCTGCGAATCTTTGTTTTGCCCACCTAAGCTGATCTAGATCCAGATCTCCTATCCAAATGGCAATCAGACACAAATGAATGTTCTATGAAGTTGATTAACACGCTGATTATACATGCGGAAAGGAGACTGACTCAAACAATGGAGAAAGTGAAAGAATTGGAAAAATCATTAGAGAAATTTAAAGAAACACCAGAGGGAAATAAAGCGTTTGAGGATCTGGAGAAAAACTGGACAAACACGAACAAGAAGTACAAAATAAAAAAGTACGTAAATTCCAGCGTGACAAAATAGACTACGCCACGGGAAGAGTATACACCTTTGCAAGAAAATATGATGCCAACTACAAAAAGCAATCTATGGACCGGGCATTGGACCCGGAAACAACAAGGATGGAGGCAGCAAGGATATCCAGTGCAGAGAGCTCTGAAGTAAGCTCAGGGGACGAAGGATTATCCACTGTTAGACCGGGGATGGATTTTTCCGGGGAGATGCGTCTCGTTCGAATGACGACGCGAGGCAGAGGAAGAAGTGTACCACCAAAAACGGAACACCAACAAAAAGAACCAGACGGGGGCACAAAAAACAAGCCCAAAAAAATGAGAGACCCAAAAAAATGAAAATTACATCACTGGACCAAGATATCCAATGGAAAGAAAATAACTTGGTCATTAATCTCTCTTCAAAGATATTAACAATGAAACACCAGAAACTACTGAATAAAGGACTAACGTTTTGCCCTTCCAACAACATGAACTTAGCAATGTCAAGAGTAGACCTATACCTATTTTGTCGAAAATTAAAATTAAAAAAGTACTTTGCCACAATGCCATGAAGACTGACGGAGCATCAAAACCAAGAGACTTTGACACCGCTTACCCTCAATGATATCCCACCACTCATAACACTACACAATCTAGAGTCCGAAAATAACATGGACATACCCCACGTAACTGTGACTATGACAAATACTCAAATTTGTGAAGAAATGGCTATTAATACTAACATGTCCATCAGTAGCCAATGTAAGACTCGATCTAGATTCTGTCCACAGTTACTGGCTGGAAATCGAGTGGACATCTTTCAGGAACTTATGACAGAAGAACTGCGCACCATATACATCAAAGAAAGGAAAAAGAACCACCACAAATTTGGAAACATGACCAAGGATGATAGGTGGGCTCTGAATGATTTAAGAACAGATGGCAAGATTGTCATTAAACCCTCCGATAAAGGGGGAAATATTGTTGTTATGGATGCTCAGAAGTGTTATCTAGAAATCAAGAGACAACTCAACGATATAACGAATTATGAAAGACTCAAGGAGGATCCGACTCCAATGATTATGACTAAGTTCCACCAGATGCTCCAAGATTGGCATTGTGATGGACTATTGGATGAGAATGAATTGGATTATCTTCTGATAAAACATCCCGTCACACCGACGATTTATGTCCTACCAAAGGTTCATAAAAATTTAGATAATCCACCAGGGCGCCCAATCGTCAGTTCCTGTGGTTCACTATTAGAAAACACCTCGAGATTCTTGGACATTTTTTTATTTCCGTATGTACAAGATCTACCATCTTACATCCAGGATTCAATGGATTTTTTAAACAGAATCGCCAACATACCCTGGAAAGAGGAATACACAATGGTAACCATTGATGTGGTATCACTGTATACGTCTATCAGGCATCAAGATGGGATTAAAGCTTGTGAGTTCTATCTCCGATCAAGATCATTGAATGTTCTCCAACAGACCAATATGATATTGGAAATGATGCATTTCTGCCTCACGAATAACATCTTGATTTTTGACAAGAAATTTTACAAGCAGAGCAGAGGTACTGCAATGGGAACTTCCTTTGCGCCCACGTACGCAAATCTAACAATGGGCATGTGGGAGGCAGAACAAATTTGGTCAGACATGAACAAACGAATGATGGAGAACATTGTACTCTGGGTACGTTATATAGACGATCTGTTTTTAATTTGGGAGGGGAACACAGAAGATTTAAATACCTTCCTAAAGAATCTAAATAACAACAGTTTCCAACTTCAATTCACATATAACATCAATAAGACAGAGATAGACTATCTGGACATACACATCTATATAAAAGAACAGAGAATGTGTACGACACTTTTTCGTAAGCCAACTGCTTGCAATAGCATCCTTTCTGCGAATAGTGCTCACCCCAAATGTCTGAAGTGGAGTGTCCCGTATGGAGAATTCCTACGAGCACGAAGGAATTGATCGGAAGAATCGGAATTCCTCCTAGAAATGGACCAAATGTACAACAGGTTCTTAAGCAGAGGATATCCCACAGCAGTTTTGGAAAATGCAAAATCAAGAGCCTTAAAAAGAAAGAGAGAATCCTTACTGTATCCTAAGAGTACGAATATTGGACATAATGATAATTCTGAGGAAAACAAAATAAGATATATCACACAGTTCAATTCCTCGAGTAACACAATAAGGGACGCTCTGCAAGATCATTGGAAAATTCTGAGAAGGGATGAAGATTTAAAAAAAGTCACATCTGACCATCTTAACATCACGTATAAAAAAGCGCCCTCATTGGGAGACATCCTCACACACAGCCACTATCAGAGAGCAGATTGTAGTGGCAGCAAAATGCAATGGCTAAAAGCAAAAGGGTTTTTTAAATGTCCAAAATGCAAAGCATGTAAATATGGTTTAAACCAACAGGAAACAAACACCATGTTGGGTGAGAAAATTAACATCAGAGAGAGAATCACCTGTGAAACCACACATGTGGTCTATGCCCTTAAATGTGAATGCGGAAAGTAATATATTGGAAGTACTGTAAATAAGTTGAAGCTACGCATTTTACAACATCTTAGGGCAATCAAGAACAAAGACTTTACATATGCAATTGCTAAACACATTTGGAAAGAACATGAAGGAAACTGTGAAAACCTCAGATTTTATGGAGTCGAACACATCTCTCTGCATATTAGAGGAGGAGATCGAGAATTGTTGTTGAGGAAAGCAGAATCCAAATGGATCATCATGAAAGGAACGGAAATACCATGGGGCCTGAATGCGGATGCTGAACTGCACAATTTTCTATAAACTAATATCCCTATGAGAATCCTCCAGTAACCCTCTACATGAGGATCTGATGCGGATGCTGAACTGCACAATTTTACGTGAATTAATATCCCTAATGAGAACCTTCCATTAACCCTCTTTAGACTTTGAAATCAGGATAAATGTTGCTGACAATGTTTTACCTAATGAGATTTGATACTGTACATACTTTGGTTCACAATTTATTTGTGTTGTTTTTAGCTAGCACTTGCACTTTATGAGGATACTTTGCTTTAATATTATGGAAATACATACAATTTTAGGATCATTTACATTACAAAATTTGAGTAATAGAAAAAACATAAGATGAAACCTACAGTTGTTCCATAACTTGCCTAAATTCCTAGATGCTAAGGATAATTATCGATTTAAGCTCGATTATCAGGAGATACTCGGTGTGCGTGTCACCAGCTAATTTGAAGAGTGCAAAATCCTTAGAATACTAAGGCAAAAGGTACTTTACCGAGATTGTGCAATATACAGTACTTGGGATACTTAGGGAATTTTACTGATAAAAAAGACATTCTTTCAAATATATATCCTTTTATAATTGTGCTTCTAAATGAGTCACATTTTATAATTAGAACTGCACGCTATATATAGCGGTATATTAATCTGTATCCATAAGGTGGTACATTAATCTGTATACTTTGCACAAAATTAATGCATTTCAAATTAATGCTCATTTTATCTTATACATCTGTATTTTTTACCTTTACACATATACCAAAACTCAACATTGATTGGGAATTAACCCCTGAACAGCACAAAGCACTTTAGATCTATAGCATCATTCATCCAACGATCAATGACCCCTAATAAACAAGGTCAGGTGACTTGTTTCTTCTTGTGGTCAGTGGCACTGCTTTGACAGTTGGAAGGGCTTGGACAAACATCAATAATAAAATAATCTTCTTTTGTTAAATATTTCTCTCAGAACTTTGCACATGTTCTTAATGATAGTATTTGTAAGAAAATGAATAATCATTTGTAATGAATGCACAGCGTTTATTTCAATAATATTTTTAGGTACTTCACCACCCAAATACTGTCTCTTAATGAGTAGATCAATTTGTGCAAACATCAAAAATTAGATGTTAAGTATCCGTTTAAAAAATACAAAGGCTTTGTGTGCTAGCTATGGATTACTGCTGAAATGTCGTTATAATGTGTTGTTCCTTTAAAAAACGTTTTTACTTTGGTGTGCTTTTTTTTTATAAATGAGGGCGGGTCAAACCAACCTCTTTATAATCACCCTGCACTTCTAATCATGTGACCCGGACGAAGGCCTTTGGCCGAAACGCGTAGGTCGTTCTGTTTGCCTTTGATGCACTCTGCACTTTGCACGTTTGAAATGGACAAATAATGGAGAAACAATAGAAAGAAAAATAAAATAAAGATCGCCTTACAACTACGATTTGTCGTGATTTTGCTGGTGTGAGTGCTGCCTTTCTGTGCCCCTCCGGAATCCTGGTGAGATGAGTCGAGGGGAGACACAGGAAATCCCTTTTCCCATATATATATATATAGGGATTTATCCTATTTTTTATAAAGAATATTTTATGACAGAAGATGCTCCCAAATAGTAGTAGTTTACATGGATGTTAAAAATAGGCAGTGCAATTACATATTTTGGCCAAGGAGTATCAATGATGGGAAAATTATGATAAATGTCAAAATTAAATGATAAAGATATTTAATGAATTGAATTTTATTCTTTTATAGATGGATCTTTGACACTCGTGAATATTATGTTATGATTATGGCCATATTGATTATTGCACATTGACAAACAAGAACAAGAAAAATAACAGAGAAAAAAACGAGAGAAAAAAATGGATATTGTGCTCTATTGGGATAGGTGATAGAATTTTTTTGTATTTTTACCATGTTCATTGTATGTTTTGTCACGTGGTTTTGCACTTTAAAATGAAGGCGTTCTAACCTCACGAGTATGTGATCAAGGGCAAGTGTTGCCCGAAACGCGTAATCCGAGGAAACATGAAATAATTTTGCCTCAATATCCAGTGGTTCGTGGTTCCTTTTTGGCGGAAGCAAGCGAGTGTGTGGAGTCGAGAGAGGACCGTCTGGTGTTTTATATATATACATATATATACATTACCTATTGGTGGTTGCCAGTAGGTAGTTATAGTTAGGACCTTGTTTCTATTCAAAAAGCCTTTTTTCTTTTGCCAATATCCTTGGCGCCGTTTGATGAATCTTCGCGAAATTTTCCAAACTAATGGTTCACTCAGGTCAGCTCCTGTCTTGAAAGTTTCTGGGTGATTAGTCAAGTGGGGGCAGAGAAAACGCATTTTCCCCATGTTAATTTCCATAGGAACTTTAAACACGGCTACAGCCCGAACTGCTGAACGGAATTACACCAAATTTAGCAAAAAGGTAGCTCTTGGTTCAGAAAGCAACCGTGTTTTTAAATGGTGTAAATCCGTTCAGTAGTTGCTAAGAAATTCAAAAAATAAAATGTTATATATCTGAGCACCGAGGAGGATTTGCGAACCTTCCAGAGCAGGAACTTCACTCTGATTGGCTGCCAACACTCCAAACCAGAATGTGTTGGCAGCCATCTTGTGACTCGGTAACCCAGTCACAAGTAAACAGTAGAAAAAATGGTAAAAAACAAGAAAAGGGGGCAGGGTAGAAACACTCTGACCCCCTAGGCCTGCTCAGGGGGTCCCACAAGGACCCACAGGACCAAAAATAACATTTTTTTTAAAAAAATCAGCCAAATTCGCACTGGGTGCGCAGATCCGGGCAAATTTGTTTTTTTTTTAAATGAAGCGCGGGCTCCCGCGCTTCGTTTTCTGTAAGTCCCCGGGTGGGCCAGGTCCCGGGGGCAATGCCCAATTAATTAGTGGGGCCCGTGGGGGCCCTCGCAGCCCCGGGGACTGCTACCTCCCCAGGGCTTAGTTAATTATATGCGGGGCATGCGGCCCCCGCAGCCCCGGGGACCGCCACCTCCCTGGGGCATTGTTATTTTAAGGTGGGGGGCCTCGTGGCCCCCCCAAGCCCCGGGGACCACCACCTCGATGAGGCTATCATTTATTTTGGGCGGGGGCGTCGCGGACCAATCGAAGGCCCGGGGACCACCACCTCCCCGGGGCTACATGTTTTAAATGCAGGGGGCCACGCGGCCCCCCGTAGCCAAAGGGACCGCCACCTCCCCGGGGCTACTTCTAAAGACAAAGTGTGGGGAGGCTCGAGCCCCCCACACTGCCCCAGGGACCACCACCTCTCCGGGGCACTGTTTATTAAAATGCGGGGGTCCGTTGTGGACCCCTGGCCCCAGGGATCACCACCTCCCCGGGGCTTTAATCAGTTGGGAGGGGACCGCGCGGCCACCCTCATGGAGCCCTCGATGGCCCTGGGAACCGCCACCCCCAGGGCCGGCTCCTGCAATGTCCCGGGGTGCCGACATTACCGTTTGCTATGGCAGGGCGGGAGCACGGCTCCCACCCTGCCATAGCAAACGCTGCTTTGCCTCGTGAAAGCGAGAGCAGGAAACCTGCTCTTGCTTCCAAGAAGCAAAGCTGAATTGATTTTGGGCAAGGGGAGCTGCATGTTAGCAGCTCCCCTTGCCCAAAAGCAATGCCAGCCCCCGCAGGAGGCAGGGAGCCAGCTGGGACCGTGGGGGCATTGGGGCTCCCCACGGTCCCCAACTTGAGGGCCGGCCCCGGGGGATGGGGTCCCCGGGGCCAATAGTGGCCCAGGGGAGGGGGGCCGCGTGGCCCCTATCCCAAACAAAATAATAAAGCATTGGTCATGCCCCGGGGGATGGGGTACCTGGGGTGAGGGGGGCCAGGCAGCCCCCCTCCCAAAAAAAAAACAAGGCTGGCCAGGTCCCGGGGATGGGGTCCCCGGGGACAAAAATGGTGTCAGGAGGGGGGCCACATGGCCCCCTCCCCCAAAAAAATAAGCAAGGCTGGCCAGGCCCCATGGGCTGGGGTCCCCGGGGCCAGAAGTGGACCAGGCCACGTGACCCCCCTCCCGGGAAAAAGATTTTTTTTAATAAAAACGAGGCCAGGCCCCGGGGGATGAGGTCCCAGGGGCCAATAGTGGCCCAGGGAAAGGAGGTCACGCGGCCCCCTTCTTGTTTGTTTTTTTTTAATAAAAAATGCTCAGGCCCTGGGGGATGGGGTCCCCAGGGCCCAAAAGATACTAAAAGAAGGGGGGCCACACAGCCTCCCTTCCTAAAATATTTTAAATAAACTTAAGCCGGCATCTCGCCAGAGGCCCCGCCCCCTCCCTGCACCACTCTGCAAACGCGCCCTCTGGCGCATTCTAAGTTGGGGGATTAAGTCCCTTTCATTCCTGAGGGTCCCTGGGGGCCAACTAGCCCACCACGTACCTCCAGTAGGCCCCACACAGTGGGATTGCTGAGAGGTGGTCCGAGGCCACGCCCCTTTTTACACCACTCTGCAAACGTGCCACTGCTAGTGAGGCAATGAGGTCCTCTTGTGTCCTGATGACCTCAGGACACAAGTAAACTTCATCCCCCAAGAAGTGCAGAAAGAGGCAAGAGAATTGCTGAAAGAAGCAACAGAGGTGTAGAAAGAAGCAAGAGAAGTGCTGAAAGAGGCAAGTGAGGTGCAGAAAGAGGCAAGAGAGGTGCAGAAAATGGCAAGAGAACAGCAGTAAGAGGCAAGAGGGATGCAAAAAAGGGAAAAAGCAGGAGAGGTGCAGAAAGAGGGAAGACAGTGCAGAAAAGAGACAACAGGGCTGTAGAAAGAAGCAAGAGAGGTGCAGAAAGAGGCAAAAGAAGTGCAGAAAGAAGCAACAGAGGTGCAGAAAGAGGCAAGAGGGGTGCAGAAAGAGGAGAGAGAAGTGCAGAAAGAAGCAAAAGAGGCAAGAGGGGTGCAGAAAGAGGCAAGAGCATTGCGGAAAGAACCAAGAGATGGGCAGAAAGAGGCAAGAGAGGTGCAGAAAGAGGCAAGAGATGTGCAGAAAAAGGGAGAAAAGGGTACAGAAAGAAGCAAGAGAAGTGCAGAAAGAGGCAAGTGAGGTGCAGAAGAAGGGGAGAGAACTGTAGAAATGGGCAAAAGAGTTGCAGAAACAGGCAAAAGGGGTGCAGAAAGAGGGAACAGGTGTGCAGACAGACAAGAGAGGTACAGAGAGGGGCAAAAGAAGTGCAGAAAGAAGCAACAAAGGTGCAGAAAGAGGCAAGAAGGGTGCAGAAAGAGGCAAGAGCATTTCATAAAGAACCAAGATATGTGCAGAAAGATGCAAGAGAGGTGTAGAAAGAGGCAAGAAATGTGCAGAAAAAGCAAAGAAGGGTGCAGAAAGAAGCAAGAGAAGTGCAGAAAGAGGCAAGTGAGGTACAGAAGGAGGCAAGAGAACTGCGGAAAGAGACAAGAGAGTTGCAGAAACAGGCAAAAGGGGTGCAGAAAGAGGGAACAGGTGTGCAGACAGAGGTAAGAGGGGTGCAGAAAGAGGGAAGAGGGGTACAAAAAGAGGCAAGAAGGAAGCAGAAATTTGCAACAGAGGTGCAGAAAGAAGCAAGAACAGTGCAGAAAGAACCAACAGAGGTGCAGAAAGAGGCAAGAGGGGTACAGAAAGAGGCAATAAAAGTGCAGAAAGAAGCAAATGAGGTACAGAAAGAGGCAAGAGAACTGCAGAAAAAGACAAGAGAGGTGCAGAAAGACGCAGAAGAGGTGCACAAAGAGGCAAAAGGGATACAGAAAGAGGCAAGAGGGGTGCAGAAAGAGGCAAGAGAAGTGCAGAAAGAAGCAACAGAGGTGCCGAAAGAGGCAAGAGATGTGCAGAAACAGGCAAGAAAGATGCAGAGAGAGAGGGAACAGGGGTGTAGAAATTTACAAGGGAGGTGCAGAAAGAAGCAAGAGCAGTGCAAGAGAACCAACAGAAATGCAGAAAGAGGCAAGAGGGGTGCATAAAGAGGAAAGAGAAGTGCAGAAAGAAGGAACAGAGGTGCACAAAGAGGCAAACGGGGCGCAGAAAGAGGGAAGAGAGGTGTAGAAAGAGGCAAGAGAGTTGCACAAAGAGGGAAGAAGTGTGCACAAAGAGGCAAGAGGGGTGCAGAAACGGGCAACAGAAGTGCAAAAAGAAGCAACAGGGGTACAGAAAGAGGCAAGAGAACTGCAGAAAGAAGCAACAGAGGTGCAGAAAGAGGCAAGAGGGGTGCAGAAACAGGCAACAGAAGTGCAGAAAGAAGCAACAGATGTGCAGAATGAGGCAAGAGAAGTGCAGAAAGAGGCAGGAGAGGTGCAGAAACAGGCAGGAGAGGTGCAGAAAGAGGGAACAGGGATACAGAAAGAGGCAAAAGAGGTACAGAAAGAGGGAAGAAGGGTGCAGAAAGAAGCAAGTGAGGTGCAGAAAGAGGCAACAAAGGTGCAGAAAGAGGCAAGAGAGGTGCAGAAAGTAGAAGAGATGAGCAGAAAGGCAAAAGAAGTGCAGAAAAAGAAAGAAAGGTGCAGAAAAAAGCAACAGAAATGCAGAAAGAGGTGAGAGGCGCAGAAAGAAGCAAGAGTGGTTTGCACACCATTAGTACCAATTTAATACCCACATTTAGCAATAAGTAAAAGGTGACCATTCTAGGTTTGCAAAGGGCCTTCCACCTCGCTGCAGCACTTGTCGTTGCATTTTTGGTAACATTTGAGCCGTTTGAGCTAGAAACAAGTTTTTTTTGTTAAAATCTGCAGATTATGCAGCAGATGATTGATTATGTGGCAAATGCGGAAAATGTGTAATTGTGCAAAAGTCGGTGCAGCCAAACAGTCGCATAAATCCAGTGGCCCTGCTCATACCTCTGACTAAGTCCAGAAGTGCTCCTCAGTGGACCCTTCTTTTTTTGTCTCATTGAGTTTATAGTTTAGCTTCTATAGAAACGAGGAAGGCTAAACCTGAGGTTACCACTCCACAACACAGACTACCATACCACACAATTACTCTCCATAACACATAATCCCACTCTACATAATTCCTATACACTAAATACCACATACTTTCTATCCACATCAAAGTCAAAGTCAAAGTCTATCCACATAATTTCACTGCACATCATACCACATTATTTCACTACACACAACCTACATCCACTCCACTCCAAGAAACAATAGTAAAACACTTTTACATTTACAACGCCAATAGCTCTAACTCTTGCAAATGTGAAACCTATTACATTGCAAATGCTTCTTTAACTAGTAGTCGCGTTTGCAGAGAGGTGGAGAAAGGGGGCTGGGCCTCTGACCAGCGCTCGGGAATTCTGCTGCGTAGGACTTACAGGAGGTACCAGGAGGGCTTCTTGGCCCCCAAAGTCCCTCAGGAGTAAAGTGGGCTTCATCCCCAACCAGTACTGTGCCAGGAGGCACTTTTGCAGAGTGGTGGAGAAAGGTGAGCGTGGCCTCTGAAGACCTCTTAGCAATCCCACTGTGTGGCACTTAGTGGAGGTAACAGGAGGGGTAGTTGGCCCCCAAGGAAAACCTTGGGGGCCAACTACCCCTCCTATTACCTCCAGTAAGTTCCACACAGCAGGATTGCTAAATTCTGATAGCAGGCCACGCCCCCTTTCCACACCACTCTGCAAACACGCTCCCTGGCGCACTCTTGGATGGGGATTAAAGTCCACTTTGCTGCTGGGGGTCCTTAGGGGCCAACTAGCCTACCTGATACCTTCAGTATGCTCCAGATACTGGGATTGCTGACAGGTGGACACAGGCCATGCCCCCTTTCTCCACCACTCTGCAAACACGCCTTCTGGCATGCTCTTGGTTAGGGGATGAAGTCCCCTTGCCTCCTGAGGGTCCCTGGGGGCCAACTAGCCCACCAGGTCCCTCCATTAAGCCCCACACAGCTGGATTGCTGAGAGTGGTCTGAGGCCATGCCCCCATTTTACCCCACTCTGCAAACGTGCCTCCTGGCACACTGCTGCTTGGGGGATGAAGTCTACTTGTGTCCTGAGTTGCTCAGGACACAAGAGGACCTCATCGCCTCACCAGCAGTGCACCAAGAGGCGCGTTTGCAGAGTGGTGTAAAAAGGGGTGTAGCCTCGGACCACCTCTCAGCAAGCCCACTGTGTGGGGCTTACTGGAGGTAAGTGATGGGCTAGTTGGCCCCTAAGGACCATCAGTAGTGTAGGAGACTTCATCCTCCAACTTAGAACGCGCCAGGAGACGCGTTTGCAGAGTAGTAGTGAAAGGGGGCGGGGCTTCTGCGAGTAGCGGGGCTTCCGTTATTTTTTTAAATTTTGGATGGGGGGCCATGTGGCCCCTCTTCCCCTGACCCTTTTGGGCCCCTGGGACCCCATCCCCGGGGCCTGGCCAGCCTTTCCTTTTTTTTTTTTTGGAGGGGGGCCACGTAGCCTCCCTCCTGAGGCCAAATATGGCCCCAGGGACCCCATCCCCCGGTGCCTGGCCAGCTTTGTTTTTTATGTTTTTTGGAGGGGGGCTGCATGGCCCCCCTCCTGTGGCCACTTATGGCCCCGGGGACCCCATCCCCCGGGGCCTGGCCAGCTTTGTTTTTTATTTTTGGGGAGGGGGGCCATGTGGCCCACCTCCTGAGGCCAATTATTCACCCGGGGACCCCATCCCCTGGGGCCTGGCTTTATGTTGGGGACTGTGGGGGAGCCCCAATGCCCCCACAGTCCCAGCCAGCTCCCCACCTCCTGCGGTAGCCGGCATTGCTTTTGGACAAGGGGAGCTGCTAACCTGCAGCTCCCCTTGTCCAAAAGCAATTCTGCTTCGCTTCATGGAAGAGTTTGCAATGACAGGGCGGGAGCCGTGCTCCCTCCCTGCCATTGAAAACTGTAATGTCCCGGGGGTGGGTATCCCGGGACATTGCTGGAGCCGGCCCTGGGGGGTGGCGGTCCCCAGGGCCAAGGACAGCCCCTCCAACAGACTTAAAGCCCCAGGGAGGTCGTGGTCACAGGGCCGAGGGTCTGCAACGGACCCCCACCCATAATTAAAGTTAGCCCCAGGGAGGTCGTGGTCCCCAGGCAGTGTGGGGAGGGGCAGAAGCCCCCCACGCTTTCTTTAATTGAATTTGAGCCCCGGGGAGGTGGTGGTCCCCTGGGCTTGGGGGGGTCCGCGAGGCCCCCAGCCCAGAATTAAAGAAAGCCCCGGGGAGGTGGCGGTCCCCGGGCCTTGGGGGGCCAGCGAGGCCCCCCAACCCATAATTTTCAAAGCCCCGGGGAGGTGGTGGTCCCTGTGGCAGCGTGGGGGGCAAGAGCCCCCACACACTTTTAATGTTAAAATAGCCCCGGGTAGGTGGCAGTCCCCGGGGCTGCAGGGGCCCCTGCGGCCCCCGCATATATTTGCCCCCGGGACCTGGCCCACCCGGGGGCTTATTGAAACAAAGAGCGATAGACCGCGGTTCGTTTTTTTTTATACTTTCAGCTAGATTCGCGCACCCAGCGCAAATTCGCCTGAAAATATTTTTAAAAATGCTTTTTTTGGCCCTGGGCAGGGACCCCCTGAGCAGGCCTAGGAGGTCAGGGTGTATCTACCCTGCCCCCTTTTCTTGTCTTTTATCTTTGTTTTACTGTTTTCTTGTGACTTGAGTGTCAGCAACCAATCAGAATGAAGCTCCTGATCGGGAGGGTTCGCGATTCCTCCTCGGCCCTCAGATATCGATATTTTTTACTTTTAAATTTCTCAGGAACTACTGAACGGGTTTACACCATGTAAAGCAAAGAGTGCACTCTGGACCAAGAGCTACCTCTCTGCCAAATTTGGTGTAATTCCGTTCAACAGTTCGGGCTGTAGCCGCGACAAAAGTTCCTATGGAAATTAACATGGAGAAAACGCGTTTTGGGACCCCCCTTTTTTCTCAGCCCCTGCTTGATGAATCACCCCGAAACGTTCAAGACAGAAGCTGACCAGAGCGCCCCATCAGTTTTGAAAATATTATGGAAAAAACACTTTTCCTATGGAAACTAGGTCCTAACTATAACTACCTACTGGCGACCACCAGTAGGTAATATATATATATATATATATATATATATATATATATATATATATATATATATCCTTCCACAACAGCCCACTCTTCTGACTCCTGGGCGCTCTTGGCGGTGCGGTTGCGGTTTCGGCAGAGCCAAGCCGATAACAAATCACACCACTTTTCCCCAAAGGTAGTTCCGCTCGCACTCACGAGTAAGGAGGCTTCAAATCACATTTGTTACAGCTCTAATTTATTTCAGCATGCCAGAAACATCTCTACGCATTTCAGTCTCTCCAGAGACCTTGCTCACGAGAAAAACAAACCAACAGGCACTGCATTTTTTTCTCTCTTTTTAAATATACAGAACCAGTGATTTCATCACTTCCAGCAGCCAACGGCTGAGCATTCTGGATCATGTAGTGAACCCTACATTCCAATACATAACTATTATTTAGTGATAAAACAATATGTGTACTATGTGCTAATAATTTAAATTACTGAATATAAAATTAGTCTGTACATGTTGCGGAATTTAATTCACTCACAATTAAGAAATGTAAATTCTTAAATACCTGCTGCGATCTTTACGAGTAGGCAAAAGTTAAGTTCACATTTTTCTTATTTCTTAAACTTGCAAGTAGATCTCCAATTACCATCTGCAGTCCCCATGGATTGAATTGCAATTAATTATGTCGCTCCTAACCCCGATCTAATTCTGCACTATATGTATATATCAGATCCCGCCCTCCAGTGGGCCAATTTTCTCCTTCACGCTCTTGCCCTCTAGTGGGCGCTTAGCTTATATACTGTAAGACAACTTCTCATTTCAATTTGAGTTATTAGTGACATATCCAAAACCAATTGCCCCCTGCTTAGCAATTCTCAATTTGTTGTGTCATCGCAATAAATCACATAACATCACTTCTCCGCAAAGTTTCTACTGTACATTACTTAATTAAATTGCTTCCATGAATATAAATCTTATTGACGTGTGTGAATGTGTGCAACTAAAGTTTAGTGAAAAAATAAATAAAAATGAACACAATTGATCATATGTGTGATGACCCCTTGTCGACAAAAATCTATGTGCTTAAAAAACCTGTGTGTTAAAATCTAAGGAGGCCAATATTAGATTAATACTCTGGACTTATATGTATCAGAGGAGATTGTCAAGTTCAATTTACAAATGATAATGATGCTCTTCGTCTTGATTCAGTCCATTAGGAGTGAGGGTCCGAAAGTTCAAGATGTGTCGTGATTCTTTCAGCCTTAAAGTTTTTTCTCTATCTCCCCCTCTCGGATGTATTCCTACTGATTCCACGGCATAGAATTTCAGATCTTTCCATTTGCCCCCATGTTTTTTTTCCATGTGTTTGGCAACTGCTTTGCTTCTGTCAGTATTAATTGTGGCACGTACATGCTCCAAAATACTTTTTTTTAATTCACATATCGTGCTGCCCACGTATTTTAAGGAACATGGGCATTCAATTATGTATATTACAAATTGACTTTTGCAGTTGATCAGTTGTTGGATTTTCCAAACACGTTTGTTGGCCATCATTACTTCCTTGGTGTTCTTGGCGATTGCACAAACTTTGCAATTGGTGCACTTGAAGAAACCCCTGGGTTTCAGCCACGTCTCTAGTTTCCTTTTCTTTTGAAAATGGCTGTGGACCAGTTGATCCCTAAGATTTTTTGCCCGTCTGAACGTAATGTTTGGATGGTCTCCCACTATTTTGGAAACCGATGGGTCCATATGCAAGATATGCCAGTTCTTTCGCATAATTTTCATTAGTTGTTGATTTTCCGTGGAATATGTTGTTATTAGACGTATTTTTTGTTCATCTTCATTATCCTGGGCTTGTCTCTCGTAGAGATGTTTCTGGCATGCTGAAATAAATTGGAGCTGTAACAAATGTGATTTGAAGCCTCCTTACTCGTGAGTGCGAGCGGAACTCCCTTTGGGGAAAAGTGGTGCGATGTATATATATATATATATATATATATATATATATATATATATATATATTCACTGAAAAAACCATAGGTTTTAGGGACAGTTATAGTTAGTTGGACATTTCACTCGTACAAAACCCGTGAAATTCCCCGTTATAGTTAGTTCAGCTAACTATAACTCGCGCCCCGCAATGCACTGCTGATGACGTCACATATTACATCACTCATGACATGGTCAGTGACATCACTGATGACATCACTGATGACATCTGAAATGACATCACTGATGACATCATCCAGTGACTGTGTTTTTCTTTAAAGTTTAAATATGTTTTATATATATGCCAAGGTGTATTGAAGAATGAGTGGGTGTATAAGTGTCTGGATGGATGATTTAGTAGGTGCGTGACTGACTCTATAAGTGAGTGATTAAACGTATCTTACTGAATGCATGGGTTAGTGACTAAACTGTGTGAATGTCTGTATCCGTCTGTCTGTTGCTGTGTAAGTGGCTGCATGGGTTTGTGAATAGCTACATGAGTGTCTATATGAGTTATTGATTGGTTGTCTGAGTATCTGTATGGGTGCCTGAGTGTTTGTGTGGGTGGGGTGTGTGTGACTCTGTGCATAGATGTGTGAGTGGGTGATTCACTGGGTGCATGGTTTCAAGAGTGCATCTGTGATGGACTGTATGGGTGGGTGAGTGTGTGTATGGGTGTGTTAGTGAGTGAATGTATATCTCAGTGGTACATGTGTGAGTAAGTACATATGTGAAAGGCAGTATATATGTGTGTTGGAGTATATAAATGGCTATAAGTGAGAGTGTGTGATTGAGAGAGTGGCTGTATGGATGAGTGTGTACTTGTATCAGTGATTGTATTAGAGCGTAAGAATGTGCTAGTATTTGTATGAGTAAGTGAGCTGGTGTGTGTATAACTGTATAGGTGAGTAAATGGCAGTGTGATTGATTATTTGCATGACTGACTAGGTGTGTGAGTACCTCTACGGATGAGTGGCGGTGTGTGAGTGTCTATGTAGGTGTATGAGTGCATATGATAGTCCTGTACTGAGTGACCGTAAGTATGAGTGACTGTACAGGTGAGTGAGTGGATGTGTGTGTAGACCTAAGAATCAGTGAGTGTGTATATAGTTATTGGTGTTGGAGTGTGTATGGTTTTGAGAATGGCAGTCTGTAATTTAGAGTGGGTGTATCAAAGGTTATATTAGGGTGTGAGAAGATGCATCAAATTATCACATGGATGATGTCATTAGTGATGTCATCAGTGATGTCATTTGAGATGTCATCAGTGATGTCACTGACCATGTCATGAGTGATGTAATATGTGACGTCATCAGCAGTGCATTGCGGGGGCACGAGTTATAGTTAGCTGAACTAAGTATAACGGGGGAATTTCACGGGTTTTGTACGAGTGAAATGTCCAACTAACTATAACTGTCCCTAAAACCTATGGTTTTTTCAGTGAATTTCAAAGGTTTTTTAAATTCTAATTTCTAACTATAACGTGTCTGAAACCTATGGTTTTTCAGTGAATTTCAAAGGTTTTTTAAATGCTAATTTCTAACTATAACGTGCCTGAAACCTATGGTTTTTAAGTGAATTTCAAAGGTTTTTTAAATGCTAGTTTCTAACTATGCCTACAGAGGTAGGACATGTGAAGAAAGAAGAAAAACGCAGAGAAAGAAGCAAAAGAAATGCAGAAAGAAGCAACAGAAGTCCACAAAGACGAAGAAAAGTGCAGGAAGAAGCAAAAGATGTGCAGAAAGAACCAACAGAGGAGCAGAAAGAGACCTTGTTCCAAAATCATCCTGTGCCCACAACTTTTTCCGACGTGTACTGGTGGTAACTGACTCTGACTAACCAGAGCCAGTGCTATGCTGCAGCTGGTAATCAGTCATTTGGCATATAATCAGCATTTTAAAAGGTCAGTTGCAAAATACTAAGAATCTCAATGAATCACAATACAGTATGTGACAATCAAAGACAGCATAACAAAAAATAAAAGCACTTCAAATAAATGCATACAATACAATAACAGCACTTCAAATGAATGCATTTAATGCAATACCAACCCCCTCCTTGTGAGTAGGTGGACACCTATTCACATCTGGAGACCACCCTCGGTGTCCAGCAGGAGGCAGTGCACCAGAGCCGACCGCTCTCTGGCTACCAGCTCCAACACCAGGAATGTCACAAAAACCGGCAAAAACAATACCTATCAATGCACTGAAACAACCTGATGAACAGAAACTAGTTCCACACCGTAATCTTCCATGCCCTCCTTCCAGGAGAATAATCACGGTCACAAGAAAGATATTGAAATCTAAACAAAACACAATATTCAGTCCTTTGTCATATTTTCAAAAGATAGGAAACAGCAATGCAGTTGTGTTACTTGTAAGGCACTCGTACCCCAATTATTACTCTTTGTAAGTGTATGTGGGAAGGAGTCAGCTGTCCCTATTGCAGTAGACAAACTTACAGACACATTTCGATACAGTGACACAGAAGGTAGTCAGCAGACTATTTCTGGCTGCTCATTCCTGAGGTGTGGGGGTATGGATAACGGATAATACAGATCGATAACAGATACTTATCATGCAGCGATCAAACCGCCAGCTGCGCTTTGTTAAATGAAGCAGAGTAAGCGGCGTTCATCAGACAACGTGACATGAAATGGCATTTGCTACAAGTTCACCGAAACTATTCATAGATAGGAAGAAAAGAGACAGAGGTAGGGTAAGATATTTCGTCCCCTTCCTTTCTCCTTGGGCCACGTTGACCCACAGAGGAGCAGCTGAACGAAATTTGTAGAATTACATAAAAGGTGAGACAAAAACAGGTGAACTCTGCACTTACACAGGCACACACATATAACACAAATAGCCGGGGTCTATCCCTAGGTGGTGCAAATCTACCTGAGCACCTTTTCCCTGAGTGTTATTTAATCTCAAAGTAGCATGAGTGTAATCATAAGGAGAGCTGGAATCTGTCATTTCATAAGTAGCAGTGCACAGACATAGGGTAATGTGCAATATAAAAACAACGTGAAAGTGTCTATTTGAGCAGTCTAGAAGCATTATTGTATCGGTGTCATCGTGTCAAAGTCAGATCAGTCAAAAATGTAGATGTACAGTCAAATCTGATAACTGGTGAACACAGGTATTAACAACAAAAATCATAGAACTCAAGAAACTTATTAATGCAAACCAAGGAAAACAATAAATTACGTATCCCTCCCCTGTGTGAAACAAGGCGTTCACCCCCTCCTTTTCTCAGCATCCGACACCTTCCACCCCTGGAGCCAGTGAGTGTCCGCAGGCAAGACAGGAAACTGCAGAATTTCACCCTCCTTGAAACATCGGTAGTCTTGTGCTGCCTATTTTCAGGGAGTTACTGCGTGGCCAAGGAAATGCGAATGTTTGCCCTCGCCGAACCCCAGTGGTGAAGGTGACGGTGCAGCAAGTATAATCCAAATACAAAGCACATCATCAATGGGCGAGGTGAACCCCAAATCATAGACAGTGAGAGAATACCAGGGGAGTATCTACAGTTACAACCCCTCGCGACGCTGGGTGTGCTCAAACTGCAACGGCACCCGTGGGCCCACTTCCGAGAATTCCCACCGAATCCTCCTTACCCTGCTCCCATCGAGCAGGGTCCCCGGACCTATCAGTCTTGTTGGAGCGCCACTGGCTGCTTAGAAACACAAATGTAACCCTAATCTAAATTCCGAATGAAGCACCAGCTGCAAACAGTTCACACCTCTAACTAATATGTAAATCTGGAGGGGATGCTAATCACCAACCCTCCGCCAGTGCTCCAACAAAGGTCCCACAGGGGCTCGTCAGCGCACTCGTGACTGAGTTCCCTCAGAACTCTGGCTAGCCAATAGGGGTGCCCTAGCTGCGACGGCACCCTAATTTTCCCTTTTCCGTCCCCTCAGGAACAAACATATGCAGGTCCCCTTTGGACCAGAAAAGAAAGCTTGGCAAAGAATGCCCACACACAGTGCAGTAAAAAGAATACACAGAGCCACTGTGGAGACATAGGCAGCAGATGAAGTGAACGGAGAAAAAATATAAAATAGCAGAAAAATCTTACCAAGGAGTTGACCAGCCAGTGCTGAGTGGAGCATCTGCCCCCCCGCTATGAGAGTTACTGCAGGCAGGAGGAGCAGCATTTTGCCCACTCTGAACCGTCCTCAGAGTGTCACTGCAGGCTGAAACAGGGTCTGAAGGCAGAAATCCACCCTCTCATAGGGGGGGGGCCTGGAAGCGAAGGTCAGCAGCAGATGGCCAAGGCCCAAGGGACCGCAAAATCAATGGGGCCTATGACCCAACGGTCACCCAGTGGCAATGACAGCAGATGTAAAAAGAGGGGGAATAAAACAGAGGACAGCACAATCAGAGGATACACATTAGAGGAAACCCAAAACCGAGACCAAAACAAATACTCCTCCCCCTGTAACTGGCCCACCGCCAGGGACAACCGAAGGGAAATATGCAGGGAGACAGCAACTATGTCCCTCAGAGGCCAGAGGCAACAAGATGGTGCAGCACCGGCCCAGCGCCACAAGTGCACACCAGAGAGAGACACAGTCCCCAACAGAGCCGTCATTGACAGCAAGCAATGAACCCAATAATACACAGATCACAACAGTAGGCACAACAGCCATCAAAGCTGGCTCACAAGGCAATCATTATGTGCTGAGAGAACCTGGGAAAACAGGGAGCAAGAGCAGTCCAGAGATGTGACAACTACTCACGGCCAGCCGCAGCATCCAGAGCGGAGGGAGAGAGAGAGACCTCGGAGGCAGGGAAGCGTTGTGGTCGGACCTCAGACCTCCGCTCGAAGGGGAAGGCAGCAGCCCGCCGCAGCAGAAGACATGCATTCTGGAGCCGCATTCTTCACCAAATGTAGAAACTGAAATAAAGAATGAGAAATAATACCACAGATACGGTTCTCTGTCAGCACAGAAGATAGCAGCATTTATTGGAGACCAACAAACAATGCAAATACGTGCAGCACGGAGACAGACAGCATAGCCACTGAATGTCCAAAGATATGACGTTTCTGACAGTTTTTATAGACACAAACCACAAGAGGATGCAGCATCATAATGTACGTGGCACAAATTAAGCATGGGCTATTTGACCAGTTAGCGAAGGCCTAGCCTGTGCTATACCATTTAAGGTCCAAAATATACTGTTGCTGCCCACGTGCCCCAAGTAGGAAGATTTGGGGACTTTCCTCTGTAATGTAAGAGATCAGTTTTGGTACTTTTCCAGGTAATAATTGCAACATAATAGCAATGACCAGAAATGTTGCGAGATGAGTTATACTGAAACGCTTGTATCTAAGCGGGCTTCTTCCTTCTTCCTTTGCCACGTATTTGTCTTGAGCAAGCCTTGCGTTACAGAAGCAGCCTTACTTTTAAGTCAAAAGGGCCACAGCGGCTCAAGCAGTGATTATCATGCTAACTTAACAGGGCCTAAAGCTTCAAGCATTTGGTATCATATATAAAAGATGGCTTCAACATAGTGACATGGCAGACAAGTGAGAAGGGGCAAAAGGAGTCTAGCATCTTGGTTAGAGTTGGAATGACAAGGCCTCAACGTAGTTGTAGTCAGTTCAATCTCACTTTAGCAACACTCGAGAAATGGTAACCTGCATGACAAGTGAAGATCAGTAGTGACATGGCAGACAAGTGAGAAGGGGCAAAAAGAGTGTAGTATCTTGGTTAGAGTTGGAGTGACAAGGCCTCATGGTAGTTTTAGTCACTTCAATATCACTTTCCCAACACTAGAGAAATGACAAGCTGCATGACTAGTGAAGATCTGTAGTAACATAGGAGACACGTGATAAAGGGCAAAAGATGTGTGACAGACATTAATAGGTGTGATATTGATGAGGAGGTGATGTTGGGGAACACAACATAATGCACACATAACTATCACTGTATATCATTTGCAAACACATGTCCATTTGTGTATAATGTGCCTGTTCAGTAACAGTGTTTTGGCCTAAGAGGTCATACTACAGATGTATTTTTGATGATTGTTATGAAACAATCATAGACAGTAAACATGGAAATTACTTAGGGACCCCAACTACCTTGCCTGGTCCATGGCGGGGTATCGTTTTGCAGAGGAGTCTATGGCAATAGGTATTTGTATGACTTACCGCCGATTTCGTTTGTGATGGAGTGGGTTTTGAATGTGGTCGAGCAGAAAGAGCAGTGGCAGGATGTGTCTGGTGGGCTCCATGATGGTAGAAGATGAGTAGATATAAGTTTCGGCCTTATATATCTCCCTTTCCGCCATCTCAGATGTGGTGGTTGGACCGCCACGGTCACGCCGGCTGTAAAGCAACTCGTAATTGGGCGGATGGTTTCACTGGTGGTCCTAGCCTCACACATCCTCATAGGCCCATCCCGCTACCGCCGCTGTCGGAGTTGGCTGATGGTGTCAGCGGTTCATGCCCGGTCTTCACAAAGCCAATCTGACCAACTTGTAATACGATAGTCAGACTGCTGAGCTCGTGGTGGTGAGGCGGCCACTGCCGGTACAGCGGTCCACAAACCACCAAACTCGAAATAAGGACCTTAGACTATTGGTATTATTGATGTGGTATTCATTGGCCAGGAGATCTGGCTCCAGCTGATGACATAAATCAATAATACTGTTGCTCGAATATGAATTTACCTTGAAAAATGAAAGGCAAGAGGTGTTTGACAAAATAGGAACAATTGGTTAAATTAAATGCAGGGACCGAGAAAACAAGCAACAGAGTTGGGCTCTGAAGACTGTCTCAAAGCACATTTATTTCGGACGTCATTTTATACATTACATGAGGTGTCATAAAACAGTTGTACATTCTTTTGGAGACAGAAATCCAGGTTTAGTCACGGGGCCATAAATCTGGTCTTTTGATAAGGAGTGCAGGTGAGCCTCTACCTTGTGCGGGTGCAATGCAGGACCATTGCGTACATGTCCAGATGTCCAGCATGGGGAGCACATGATCACTGTGTGTAATGTGCATGCTGTGTTCTGATTGGCTGTGTGTTCCTAACTTTAGTGTGGCATGTGACTTTATGGTGTTTTTGAGAACTTGCGCCCACCGGCCAAACGCGTTTATTGGGGGCCATCTCCTGAGACCATTGTGGTGTTGCTGCCTATCTGTAGGATCGATATGGGTTTTCCTGTTTGCTCACTTGTCTAAGGGTTACGTGTCCCCCCACCTGTGATCTGTTAATCAGTTGCTTCAGGCCTAGGTCACAGGGCCTGCCTGACCACATATTTCTGACTTGGGTTTGAGGGGGGGGGTCATATCAGGTGAATTCAACATACGAGATGAGAGTTCATTATTATACGTACATATATCATGGTATATATCAACATCGCATTTATCAACATTAACAATAATCAGCCTATTTAATCTGATGTATTTGATTAAATTCTGTTCTTCTATGGTGGCAAGGTCTGGAGCTGTAAATGACAGAAAGGCACTAAGTATTTTGGTTATGCATGGGTTGTAATATTTTAGTAAAAAATGGCGAAGATTTATATCTTCCAATTTAACAAACTACTAGTTATTTGTGGTTTTTGTTATTTTTGCTCATTTGTGAAAAATATGGGACACATTAACTACATGGAAATTATTTATGACTAAACAATCATTTTAATGTCAACATTTTCTAAATGTATGATGTAAAGAAATAAATGAAGCAATTGAGAAATTAAATACAACAATAGTCTTTGACACACTGGAGGAAATTAGGTTCTGTGTCTCTTGCTGGTGGTGGTGGAGGTGTTGCCATCCTCTCCTGGTTGTCGGCCTGACCATCCCCTCCTGGGGGACAACAACAGTTGTAGTGAATGAGGTGGGTGCAGCTGTTTCCTCTTGTGGCAGGGCTTCCTTTCTGTGGCTGAGGCAGATGTAGTTGGGCCAGATGTAGTTAGACCACAGAAGGGGGAAGATGTTGCTGGAAAAGCCCTGCCCATATGGGTGAAAATATCATGCAGCACAACAGTCAGGGAGCCAAAGTTGGAGTTCAGATCCACCATCTGTACCTTGTGCTCCCTCTGCAACTGCTATATCTCTTGGAGATCTGTCAGGGCCTGGGCCATCATGTCTTGGGACTGATGGAGAGATTCCAAGACTTAGTCAATGGTGGCC
This sequence comes from Calotriton arnoldi, assembly GCA_963921515.1. Lineage (NCBI taxonomy): Eukaryota > Metazoa > Chordata > Amphibia > Caudata > Salamandridae > Calotriton > Calotriton arnoldi. The sequence goes on from CAWUFW010012049.1 coordinate 564,669, forward strand.
TGGGTGGTAGTGAATCCAGTGGCCTCACTTAGCTGGCCCACAGATTCCTTCCCATGACCCCTACCCCCACTACCATGTGCCCTTGACCCAGTGTGCCCCATCCCACTGGTTCCTGGCTGAACTGGAGGCAGTGGTGGTGGTGTATCAACAGCAGGCAGGACTGCGGCACAAGATTGGTGTGATATTGGTTTGGACACAGGAAGTGGCGGTATCCACAGGCTGAGGTGTGGTAACAGCTGGAGTGGAAGGTGTATGTTTGGGCTGAGTGAGACTCACTGTAGCTGTCTGCCCAGACAGACCAGATGGACCAGGCTGCTTCTCGTCAACGGGACTTGCAGGAGTGTAGTCCTCACTGAAGACTTGATCCTGGTCTGGAGTGGCGGTATACTCTGTGGTAGATGATTGTCCATATACTCTGGCTGTTGGCCTATTATGAATTATTAAAAATTAAAAATTACATCTGATTACACATATAAATATTGTTCTCTTTTTCTTTTAGGAGGAGCTCAACTGATGCTACAACAAGAGTCCAGGACCTAAGAGGCACCTCTTGGGGATCAGGAACTCACTCCAACAGACGCCAGCAGGGGTGATGCAGTTGCAGTTGCAGGTCCAGACAGGTCCGATGCAGCAGGTCATCTGGGCAGTTGCCGGAAGACTTCTGGAGCTTTGGGTTTTCATGTAACAGGTGATCAGTCAGCTGACCCTTGGCGTCACTTCAGCCTGGGATGAAGGGTGCAGGTCCAGTCTTCCTTCTCAGACAGTAGAAGTTTCTCAAGCAGCAGGGTAGTCCTCTGACAGCAGAGCAGTCCTTCTGTAGTATGCATAGATCCAGGAGTGTATTGAAGGGTGGGTCTGAGAGTCCCATTTTCATTTCTGGCGCCCCCTTTGAAGTGGGAGAAGCTTCTGGAGTTTTTTGCCCTACAAAGGTGTTTGGAATTTACTGCCTCGCTGACCTGGTCCCAGTCTGTTCTGGACACAATCAGCTAGAGCAAAGTTCTTCGTGTGTGAGTTGGGCCAGTGTCTTTGAAGTGCAAATGTGGTAGGTGACAGCTCCACCCCTCTTCAGCTACCCCTCATCAAGCCATGATGACCCATCTAGTGACACCCAGACACTCCATTGTGATACAGTGTGGGAGTAATACAAAAAGGTCAACTGCCAAATACACAGTCATGTGATCCAGAAACAGGCTGCAGGCACCATGCAGTTTGGACAAGAACATAACTTTCTTAAAGGGAAACTTTCAGAATTGGGACTTAAAATCCTACTTTACTGTTAAAGAGGTTTTAACTTACAATTTCTCAGACACCAAACATGACATTCTACCTGCTCCCATACAAGGCTACATAAGGGGTGGTATAATAAGTGCTGCAGACCAACTACTAGGATCTAATTTATAGGCCCTGGGTACATGTAGTACCACTTTACTGGGGTCTTGCAAGCAAATTAGATGTGCCAATGAGGTGTAAGCCAATTTAGCATGTTTAAAAGAGAGAGCACATGCACTTTCACACTGGTTAGCAGAGTTAAAGTGCACAGAGTCATAAAAGCCAACATAAATAGGTTAAGAAAACAGGAGGGTGAAGGCAAATTGTTTGGGGGTCACCCTGCAGAAAGGGCCAAGTTCAACAGTAGTTTCTTTTAAAACATCTCAGGCCTGCCACTGTAGTCTGTAGTGCAAATTTAGACTGCCATTTCGACCTAGCAATATACACCTTTTACCAGGCCTAAACCTTCCCTTTTAATATATATATAAGCCACTTTTAATGTCGGTCCTTGTGTCCGACCTGCCCTCCATTGCAGTGGGCCTGAACTTTTGACTTTACCACAGTCTAGCATGACCACATGACCACTGGGAGATATTGGGTTTGTCATGTGGCCAATGGGGACATTGTCGTCTTCCCTAAGTTAGCATGAGCACGCTGCAGATTGCCCGCTGCTTTGCGCACGTTACTACACAAGTTTATCTTGCAAATGCCTCTTTTGTATTTTTCACACAAGAACCTATTTCTGTTTTCACGCTTTGCAGGTTCCTGGGATTTAGTCTGAACACTGTGAACAAGGTCGAACAACAATGCCCCTTGTTATTCTGTTCTGGTCAGGCCCTAGCACCTAGACAAAACATACAGATGCAGCTGTTGTTTGAGAATACGTACTTTGGTCTTACTGGAATACACGGATAGGTAGCGAACACTTGGAGAGGGACCTTTCCAGGGCATGACAGCACCTATGATGTAGCTCTACCATCTATAGACTGAGGTACGGGGTCTGCAGATAACACCCAGAGATCTTCTAATATATAATCATCCTGCTTCTAGACAAGGGGAGGGAGGTTAGGTTACGCTGTATTTCACTATGACAGCTCCTTTTATGATTTACAGATTACTTGCTATACTGACCGTATTTGTGATATACATTGTTCTGCTTATTGTGTCACGTATACTGCATACTAGAGCACGTTAGTTAAAATAAATATTTTAAACTTGCTTGTGTCTCTGTCAGATCTTATTGTGGACAAGTGCAAGAGTGTGAGCAAAAGGGTATGTCTTGCAACCATGATTCCTGAGAGAGTCAGGAGTGTTGTGTTCTGGGCTGTCTAATCACTTGCTCCTCTGTGAGTGAGTCGGAGGGTATGTGAGACACTATAACTAGTCGGTCCCGGGCTCATGGGTACTAAGGTGGTAGGATGACTCAGTCTCTATTTACTAAGGTCCCTAATCCTATGCATAGTTCTGTATTTGCACAGAATCCCTGCAACAGGTTGTTAGTCGAGGGGTTTGAATCCCTGCTCAATCAACAACCACATCCCTTCTCAGGGTGCTTAACCCTCTGGTTGTTCGGCACAAAAGCAGTCAGCCTAACTTAGAGGAAATGTGTAAACTATTTGTGCAGCACTTAAACAGTAGTAAAGTAAAGACATGCCCCAAGGAAAGTCCAACACCAATTTAGAAATATTGACCAAATCTGCTATTGCCCTTGCAGGATTCTTAGCACAGAGTTCTTTACACGTAGGTACTCAGAGTCCGCCCATTGTGGGAATGTCTTGGACCTCACCCCAGGTTCAGGGTACCCCTGTTGTAGAGCTTCATGGGGCTACAAGCAGGGCATTTGTTCACACATTTGTCCAGCATTACTGTTGCAAGTCGGGAATAAAAGACTTCTTTTAGTGCTGGCAACCTTTTTATAAGCACTGACGTGTTACATGGAATAAAGTATCCCTGAGTAGTATACATGTATTTTATCGTACAGTGTTCCCCTGAGGGACTGACCAATGGCGTCTCTACTTCTGTATCTCTCGTTAGGATGTAAAGTGTTGAGAAAGAGGGCTATGGGGATAATTCCTTCCTTACATACCAATGATTTGCATTATTCCCAGTAATACTGTGCACGAGACATACAAGAGGGACTCTGGGCTGCCAGATCCTATTACGGGTCACCCATACTGGAACGTGGTGGGGGGCCCAACAATCTAAGAAAACACAGAGCTGAAGTTCCTGTTTAGAGGACTTGAAAGAAGTCGTCCAAACAGGACTGATCAACAGTTTGATATGATTTAAATGTTTATGCAAAGAATTTAGAAGTCAATTTTTGATAAATATGTGCATGGAGAGCATCCTGAACATTATTTGCACTTTGCGCTTGAAGTAAGTCAAATATCAATTAGGTTTAGATACTTGCTTGCAGTATTGTGTTACTATTGTTACATGTTCTTTGGTGACCCCGAGGAATCTGATAATAGGAAGCACCATATGCTATAAAAACAACACTTTAACTCCTGGTCTCAATGCAGGGGTAAAAATCATGCATTTTAAATTGGGCCCAGCCCCCATCATGCGGCGCAAACTGTGGGCCTGATTCACAGAACTAACTTACGTCAAAATCCTAAACTTACAACAATTTTGGTATTCACACAATGAACTTACACATTTGGGTATTCACAGATTGAATTTACACATATGGGTATTCACAGAATGAACTTACACATATGGGTATTCACAGAATGAACTTACACATATGGGTATTCACAGAATGAACTTACACATATGGGTATTCACAGAATGAACTTACACATCCTAACTTTATGTCCACACTCGGGCCGGAATTTCCGGCCCAGTGGCGGAGATTCCGGCACAGTGGCGGAATCTCCGCCTCCGGCCCGGAATCTCCGCCTCCGGCCCGGAATCTCCGCCTCCGGCCCGG